>MU551675.1:174643-188277 GCA_024362625.1 Silurus asotus | reverse complement strand
TTGGATCCCGCTACATGTGTGGAGTTTTGACATTGGACCTCCTGGAGTGTTTAAAGGCTCTGGCATGTAGAAGCTGATGCTGGATCTGTGATGATCACAAATGTTGAGCTCAGTAGCTCCTACTTTTATACCAAAGACTGTAGAAAAAACATTTACTTATAATCTTATACTACAGTACTCATGTTAGTTTTCACTCTCCAGTGTTCTGTATTGTTGAAAGATTTATAATCAAACTCTTGATGTCACCCAGATGAGGATGAGGGTCCCTTTTGAGTCTGGTTCCTCTCAAGGTTTCTTCCTCATAACATCTAAGGGAGTTTTTCCTTGCCACAGTCGCCACGGCTGCTCATCAGAGATAAACACACACCATCACTTTCACTGTTGATTTCTGTAAAGCTGCTTTGAGACAATGTCTGTTGTGAAAAGCGCAATAGAAATAAACCTGACTTGACTCGACTTGACTACTGAACTCTGCACTACACCGTTAGATCACTATAAAGATAAAATAAAATAAGATAAGACAAGATAAGATAAGCCCTTTTTTATAAATTGCCTCAGTGTTGTCTGTCCAGTCCAGTTTGCTGTTCAGATGAACACCAGGTATTTGTAAGAGTCCACATTCACAATCTCCTTTCCCTGAATGTTTACTTGTAGTAATGGTGTGTTTGTGCCTATGGAAATCCACCACCAGTTCTTTGGTTTCCCCGTGTTTATCTAAAATCAAATAAAATTTAATTTGTCACATAGACATACATACAGAGTACGACATGCAGTGAAATGCTTTTTACAATGGTCCGGCATGAGGGAATAGGATGGGGAGAAAAATAGAACAAAGAAAAAGAAGGCAGATAAATAAAGAATAAAAACTATATAAAATAAGAATATATATATATATATATATATATATATATGAGAAAAAAGATGTATATAAAAATATGCTTATGGCAGTAAACAGTAAGACAGTAAACAAATTAAGGTGGTTTATGTGATTGTCCTTAAAGTGTCCATGTGCGGTATGGTGTGGTATAAAATATAAAGTGCACTGTGCTGTGCGAGTCCAGAGTTTAAAGTGTCGTGGTGTGAAAAGTGAGATGTGCAGCGAAAAAAAGTGTGATGATGGAGAGAATGAGCCAGTTTTTAGATCCAGGGTATTTCCTGGTTTAAACTCCGAATGGCCTGCAGGAAGAATCTCCTCCTCATTCTCTCTGTGTTCGCTTTCAGGGAGCGGAAACATTTTCCTGAACGCAAAAAAGAAAAAAATCCATTGTTCGGATGGCTGAGGTCCTTTATAATCTTCCCAGCTCTGTTCCGGCACCACATGCTGTAGATGTCCTGCAGGTTAGGGAGCTCGGTGTGGATGGTAGGTTCAGGTGAACGCACCACCCTCTGGAGGGCTCGTCTGTCCTGCATGGTGCTGTTCCCGAACCATGAAGTGATGCTAAGTGATGTTGGTGTGACAGGACCAAGAAAGGTCCTGTGTGATGTGAACACCTATGTACCAGAAACTGTCTACTCTCTCCACTGGAGTCTACAGTCATATGTGTACAGTGAGTACAGCAGGGGGCTCAGAACACAATCCTGGGGAGCTCCAGTGATGAGGGTGGATGAGGTGTGTTTGCCAACCCGTACAGCTTGTGGTCTGTCTGTCAGGAAGTTAGAGATCCATTGGCGCAGCGGCAGGCTGAGTCACAGGACCTTCAACTTAGAGGTGAGTGTGGAGGGAATTATGGTGTTAAATGCTGAACTGTAGTCCACAAACAGCATTTTTGCATAATTCCCATTTCTGTAGTCCAGGTGGCTTATTGTAGTGTGGAGGAGATGAGCAATGGTGTCCTCAGAAGAACGATTCTGATGGTACGCGGTAACTGTAATGGGTCCAGTTTGTCTGGTAGTAATGCAGTGATGAAGTCTCTGACCAGTCTCTCAAAGCACTTCATCACTACTCAGGTCAAGGCTACAGAGCGATAGTCGTTAAGGCAGGCGGGCTGGGGTTTCTTTGGGACAGGAACAATGGTGGACTGTTTGAAACATGAGGGGACAACAGACTGTTCCACTGAGAGGTTGAATATCTCAGTGAACACCGGTGCTAGCTGGTCAGCGCAGGCTTTCAAAACCTGACCTGTGATGCCATCTGGTCCTGCTGCCTTCCTGGTATTCACTCTCTTGAATGCCCTCCTCACGTATGCTCTGAGATGGTGAATGTGTTCACCTTTCCAGTTTTCTCAGCGTGCATGCTGGTTGGTAGTTAGCTGTAGCCTCGAAACGGGCGTAAAAGGGGATTATCCGTGATTGTTCTTAGTCCCTGCCACAGGCTCCTAGAGCCCGATGAATCCCACAACCGCTTCCGTAAACATGTTGACGTCATTAGAGCTGTGCCTAAACATGTCCTAGTCTGCATTATCCAAAGCACCTACCAATTGGTCAGTCCAGCGCACGACCTCCCTCTGAACTGGAGCTTCTGGTTTTAGCCTTTGTTTTGGAAACAGGCATGAGGAAGATGGCGGCATGGTCCGATTTCCCAAACGGTGGATGTGATTGTGCCTTGTAGCTGTTTTTTAATTTGTGTGTAACAGTGGTCCAGTGTCCTTTCGCCCCTGGTGGGGCAGGTGATGTGCTGATGAAAGTTCGGTAGTGAGCGCAGCGTCCCGATGCTGTGTTTAGTGAAGTGTTATTGTCTCTTGTAAGTACCATACTGCAGTGTCCGTGTCTGCTTAAAGTGGAAAATAAACAGCACTGACTATGACCGAGCTGAATTCCCGAGGTAGATAAGAGAATTAGTTCAAGTCGAGTCAAGTCAGGTTTATTTGTATAGCGCTTTTCGCAACAGACATTGTGACATTGTCCTCACTGTGCGAGAGGCATCTGGTTGCCTGCATACAAGGGGTTTGTACACAGGTAGAAGATAAACCAGGTTGTGATCCGATCTTCCCAAGGGGGGGGAGGGGTGCTGGAGTATAAGCCTCCCTTGAGTTTGCATAAAATAAATCCAGTGTTTTATTGTCTATGGTGTGGCATAAAACATACTGGGTGAATGTGGGCAGAGTGGAGGATGGAGTGGCATGCAGAGATAATGAGAGGCATTTGGGCTCTGTGTTAACAGTCTGTTAGCAACAGAATGCAGGACATCGCATGCCGGTTCACCGTCAGCACAGGGGGAAATATACGCAGCTGTCTCGATAATATGCAAGAATTCCTTGGGCGGATAGTACGGCCTCATGCTAGCGGCTAACAGCTCAATGTCCTTACAGCAGATCTGCTCTTTAATAGAGATGTGACCAGGTTTATACCATCTATTATTCACAAACACTGCCAGTCCTCCTCCCTTTCTCTTACCGCTCTCCATCGTTCTGTCCGCGTGCAGTAGATGAAATCCATCCAAAGCCACGGTCGTATCTGGTGTTAGCTTGGTTAGCCATGACTCCGTGAACAGCATGATGCTGCATTCCCGGAATTCCCTCTGATGCCGGGTAAGAGCCGCTAGCTCATCCATCTTGTTTGGTAAAGATCTCACATTTTCCATGATGATGGACAGGAGAGTTGGTCTTTAACGTCTCCTTTTAGTCAGACACAAAGCTCCAGCACAGTTTCCCCGTTGTCTCCTTCTTAGCAGGAATATCCTGTTTTCCCCTGTAGTAGCATCGGCGTGTTGCGGAATGCTAACAGCTGATCCCTGGTGTAAACAATAGGACCGCGGCTGTGAACAGAGTTTCCAGACGCGACTGTGAACAAAGTCCAAAAAAGCAGGAACAGTAGAACAAACTCTGTGACTTTGTGTTGAGTTGTGCTACACTACTGTTGCAGCTAGCGATGCATCTGGAAGATAAATTGGCAATGGAGATTAGTTATCTTTGGCCGTTTTAGGCATGTTTATTAAACTTCTGCCGACACATCAGTCTCACGGTCAGAGCAGCTCAAAAACACACACATACACAGAAAAAAGCCATAACTCACAGGGGACAAACATTAACGCAAACGCGTTTCACAATAGCCAACATTTTAGTGCCCCTAGTGGCTTACTCATATGCATAACATAGAAAAACTATACAGCATTACATTACGTACAACTGAGGACATTATAAATGTATTTTAACACCCCCACTTGTACTCAGGTTGCTATATAACAACAACAACAACAAAAAAAAAAAATAGAAGATATAATAAATGTGGACCCTTGTCATACACATATTCTTCTTCTTCTTCTTCATTCTTCTTCTTTCGGCTGCTCCCATTAGGGGTCGCCACAGCGGATCATCCGTCTCCATACCACCCTGTCCTCTACATCTGCCTCTTTTACACCAACTACCTGCATGTCTTCCCTCACCACATCCATGAACCTCCTTCTTGGCCTTCCTCTTTTCCTCCTACCTGGTGGCTCCATCCCCAGCATTCTTCTACCAATATAATTCATGTCCCTCCTCTGCACATGTCCAAACCATCTCAATCTCGCCTCCCTCACCTTGTCACCAAAACATGCTACATGCGCTGTCCCTCTAATAAACTAATTTCTAATCTTATCCATCCTCGTCACTCCCAACGAAAACCTCAACATCTTCAGCTCTGCTACCTCCAGCTCCACCTCCTGTCTTTTACTCAATGCCACTGTCTCTAAACCAAACAACATCTCAGGTCTCACCACAGTCCTATAAACTTTTCCTTTCAATTTTGCAGATACCCTACTATCACAAATTACTCCTGTCACTCTTCTCCACCCACTCCACCCTGCCTGCACTCTTTTCTTTACTTCTACTTCTACTTCTTCTCCTTATGCTCTCCTGCACTTCCTCATTCCACCACCACGTCTCCTTGTCTTGCTTTCTATTTCCAGATGTCACACCAAGTACTTTTCTAGCTGCCTCCCTCATCACTCCTGCAGTAGTTGCCCAATCATCCAACACCTCCTTAACACCACTGAGCCTCTCTCTGACCTCTTCCCTGAACCTCACACTATACTCTTCCTCCTTCAGTTTCCACCATCTTATTCTTCTTTCAGTCCTCACTCTCCTCCTCTTCTTCTTCACCTCCAAAACCATCCTACAGACCACCATCCTATGCTGTCTAGCTACACTGTCCCCTGCCAACACCTTACAGTCACCAATCTCCTTCAGGTTGCATCTCCTGCATAGCACATAGTCCACCTGTGTGCACCTTCCTCCACTCTTATACGTCACCCTATGATCCTCCTTCTTCTTAAAATACGTGTTCACCACTGCCATTTCCATCCTTTTAGCAAAATCTACCACCATCTGCCCTTCCACATTCCTCTCCTTAAAACCATACCTACCATTACCTCCTCGTCACCTCTGTTCCCTTCACCTACACAGCATATCTACCTTTCTCCTCTCCATCATATCAGCTCCCTCTCTCCCTTTACCCGTCATAGTACCAACATTTAAAGTACCAACCTGAACCTCCACTCTCCTACACTTCTCCTTTCCCTGCCGTCTCTGTAGACGTCTTCCTCCTCTCCTTTCCCTCCTTCGGCCAACAGTAGCCCAATTTCCACCGGTACCCTGTCGGCTAACGATACCTGTGGCGGTCGTTGTTAACCCGGGCCTCGACCGATCCGGTATGAAATTCTCATTTGTGATCCGCATATTTGATTTGGCACATGTTTTACGCTGGATGCCCTTCAAAACGCAACCCTCCCCATTTACCCGGGCTTGGGACCGGCACTAAGAATGCACTGGCCTTGTGCCTCCCTAATGACTGGGTTTTGTCATACACATATTAATCTCCAAAAAGAACACTTGCAAACCTATTTAGTTTTAACTTAGTTACAGGTTTGGTCATTACATCAGCAATCATGTTATCAGTAGAACAATACATCAAAGTCACTCTTCCTTCATTCACAATAGACCTGATAAAGTGATACTTTATGTCTATATGTTTACATCTCCGTCTGTTTACAGGGTTTTTGGCAAGAGCAATTGTTTCCTGATTATCCTCATGTACTACAGTTTGTGCATACTTGTAGTTATCTATACCTTCCAGTAAATGCTCTAGGTATAAACACTCTTGTATGGCTGAAGCAAGTGCCATGTATTTTGCTTCGCATCTGGAAAGCGCCACAGTTGGCTGCTTTCTAGTCTTCCATGACACTAGAGAGCTGTATTGGCTTAAACTCACACAGTATCCGGTAGTACTGCGTCTATCACTGGTATCAGCTGCCCAGTCAGCATCACTGTAGGCTTGTATACCTAAATTCTCACAGTCATTTCTCCTAAAACTAAACCCCTTCTCTGCTGTCCCTTTGAGATATCGAAACACATGTTTCACAGTGACGCATTGTTCTTCTGTAGGTTCAGCAAAATACTGTGATAATCTGCTCACAACAAAACTCAAATCTGGTCTGGTAGAAACAGTCAGGTATATCAGACTTCCCACAGTTTCTCTGTACATTTTTACATCTTTCATCTTTACTGCATTTTCAGTGTACTCTAATTTCTGTTCACACACCTGTCTGACAAATTAAAATCAATACCCAGAAAATCTTTCAGTGTACCCAGATCTTTTATTTAAAACTTTTCTGTGAGCATCTCTTTAACTTATTTCAGTCTCTCTTGATTGCTTGCAGCAATAATTAAATTATCAACCCATGTAATTATGATCACTTTTCCTTCTTTTGATTCTTTGGCATAAACACAGTGGTCGGCTGGGTTTACACACACATACACAGAGAAAAGCCATAACTCACAGGGGCCGAACATTAACGCAAACGCGTTTCACAATAGCCAACACTTTAGTGCCCCTAGTGGCTTACTCATATGCATAACACAGAAAAACTATACAGCATTACATTACGTACAACTGAGGACATTATAAACTTATTTTAACACTTTGTTGATGTTTATTGTGCAGTTTACAATTACACACTCATATACTCAGAGAAAAAACACAAAGTGCCAGAACACTACAAAATAAATAAAAAGAGTACAAACTTAAATGGAGCTGCTGCAACAGGCTGGCACTTGGGCGGCGCCTAATCTATTAAATAGGGTCAAAAACATTATTTATAATCTATCTATCTATAAATCTTAATAAAGTTTGTTAAAAACTTAAGTACATTTGAAAGCAATCTTCAAGTTAGGAAAACATCTTTCCACTAAATTCTGATAAGATGGAAGTACTTTTACTAGGACCACATGCAGCTAGAAGCAGGCCACTGTCATGGAACATCAGATGGCGAAAACCGGGAGTAAAACAAGGTGTAGTTTTATTGATCTTTGAAGATAAAAACAAGGAGATTCAGAAACTAGAGTTTGGAAATGACAAACTTAACTGTAGCGAGCATCACGAGAAGCGTAACGAGGAGCACAGGGTCACAGGAAAACACAGGATCAGTAAGGAGTCTGGATTATCTAGGGTAAGTGTACGGTAGATCAGACAGCGAGTAAAGGGGGAGAAAGATCTTTTAAAGGGGACGGATTAAGGGAAAACAGGTGCAGGTGAATAATAGGAGGGAGAGGCTAAGCGAGAGTGTTGAGCCTCTGAGGGGGTGTGGCTGGTGGTTCGCTGACAGCCACTTTTGGATACCCTTTTTTTAATTATAACATCGCTCTTATTCATTTATAAATGTATTCATGCTTTTGTTACATGTAGATTAGACTACTGTAACACTTTACTCTCTGGATGTTCTAGCAAGTGCATAAACAACATCAATTTAGTCCCAAGTGCAGCAGCAAAGGCCCTTACAAGAACCAGAAAATATTACATCATCCCTCTTTTCCGATACAATTTACACTGGTTCCCTATCAAATTTTAAAATTATAAAATATTACTATTACATTTAATTCAGTTGTTTTATTTGTGTTGTGTTTTTTACAGTGGACATTTTGCCACACCAGCTTTACAGAGATAAGGAGGTTATAAAGTTTTATAAGAGATTAGATGTTTAGTGTCTATAAGTTTGAGTGCTCCAGTGGTGATAGTGGTGAAGGGAAAACTCCCCGAGATGGCATGAGGAGAAACCCTGAGAGGAATCAGACTCAGAAGAGAACCTCATTACCATTCTCAACACAGAATGTCCATCATTACAGTTCCATCATTGTTAAAGTGTGCAGTGATGTGATTAAATGCAAACTCTAGTCCTGAGCACATTGTAGCACACGTTTGACATTAATCACAGTCCTAATCCATCCTCAAAGTTCTTGAGATGCTCAAAAAGGTCATGGGTTTTTAGGCTGTTTAAACTCGAGCTCTACAGAGTTTTCAAATGAAAAGAACCCCATCCAGAGGTAGAACGTCAGAATAAATCTGATAGATCTGAAGAGAGAAAAGTGGGGGGAACACTGATCACTGGTGTCTCAGGAGCATGTTTCACTCAATAAGGTCTTTGCTGTTCCACCTTGAGACAGAAACACTATCCAGGGATGCTCCATATTCTGAAGGTTATTCTGAAAGGGGCCAGTGATCTGTATCACTGCAAAGTAACACTTCTAGTTTATCTGAGTTTAAAAGGACAGTTTGGTTCATGTTTTACAATTCACATAATTCCAGTTTCCTAATCTTGTTTTGGTGTACTTGTTCTTTCTTTTTCATGTGTTTTTGTATTCTTGCACTAATCTACTCTGGTAATTGGCCAATCTTATCTTTAAGCTTGTTTCACTTTTTTTAGTTTGCATGCCATTTTAGATTTGTTTGTCTTTCTATTCAAATTAACTTTCTTACTCAGCACTTGTATCTGCCTCCACTATCGTGTGTGTACCTCACTTTCAATAAGATTTGGTTAAAGTAAATTCTATGTAAAGTCGGAAAACAATGACAACATTTCATCAAGCCTGAATGTAAACAAACAGAAACAATTTTTTTCAGATCCTGCAACAAGCTTCTAAACAACACTGATGTAAATTGTTTACGTTCTTCATATTTCTTTGAGATTTTAGTACTCGCCTGCAATATTTCAGTTATTTCCTGAATTTATGATTAATGACAGATCAATGGTGGTCAAGGTACACAAACCATGTTTATTTGAGTTAATGTAGAGAGACACTCTGTACGATTCGACTCCATTAATAGTGTCTCTTTTACATTTTCAGTTGAGTAAAAGTTCAAGTTCAAGTTTATTTCTGTTGTGCTTTTCACAATAGACATTGTCTTCAAGCAGCTTTACAGAACTTGTGAATTAAATTGAATGATGTGTGTTTATCCCTGATGAGCAGCCTGGGCAACCGTGGCAAGAAAAGTACGAAAGTATTTGCCTTCATAAACTTAAGTATGATTCATGTAGTGATATGAAAGAACTATGATTTATTATGGCTATAAATGTTCATGTTATCATTTTTCATTCCCTAATGTCCACCGCTGACATAGCTTGACTATAATGTCTTATTGTTAGTAGTAATGTAACATATAATCAATTGTATACACACTACAAATGTTACAGACTCCTGCAAGGCAAAGAAGCCTTTACACCTAAAAAGCTTTATAAATCTTAAAACTGATCTAGTTAGAGACATTAAATAATAAATAAGAGCCAAAGCTAGGGAGTAGACAAGTAGCCTAAACCAGCCTGTATGTTAGCTGCTTTGAGTCATCATTCAGATTGCACTATATTGAGACTGGGTTTGTTTCATAAGTCAGACAAAATGCTGAAAAACTTATGAAGTTTACAGCTATCAACATCAGCCCCATTTGACTGGCAGAGGCCACAGTTATTTATATTGACAATTTAAGAACGACGCAATATGTATGAAGTGGTTTAGAGTAACATATGTAGATACACACATTATTATTTACAGATTTCCAAAGACCTATTCTAAATTCCTTTTTAAAGTTGTGGATTTCTCTTCAAATTCACCTATGTCTAAACAAACTATTAATTGTAACTGACTTTAATATTAATTTTAATAATCAGAAAAACCCTCTCAGAACAGCAATTTTAGATTCAGTATGGATTAAAATAATCTTTAATCCAGAAATCGAATTATTTCTGTAAAGCTGTTTTGTGACAATGTGCATTGTTAAAAGTGCTATATTAATAACATTTTATTTCATTTATTTGAACAAAATAGGGTTAGGGTTAACCCTAACCCACTAATAATGTGGACACACATTCTAACAGCAAAAAGACTAAACCTGCAATGTTTTTTTTTTCCACATAGTGCATCTATTATCTATAGCTTTAAATATCAAAGCAGGAAATGACCAACATGTATATAATTATACCCTTTACACAACATGATACATTTTCCCATTCTTGTGCAGTTTAAGTCATACCCTACCACCAATCTGATTTGGTTAATTCAAATTTGTATGTAAAATAAAGCATAAAGGGCAAGGTGATTTGCATAATAAGGTAACACTTGCTTTAAATTCTACAATTAGACATTTTACAAACTATCTGTAAACTGTCTTAAAGATGGAGACCAATAAACTCCAAAGAGACATCTTGATCTTGATCAGCACCCTTCATTTACCCCATGGGCCAAAGATATACAGTTATAGAGTTGATTCTCAGACGATCTCTGTTTATCTATACCAGGGGTCGGCAACCCGCGGCCCCGGAGCCGCATGCGGCTCTTTCATCCCTCCTCTGCAGCTCCCTGTGGCTTTGGAAAATAAATAATAAATATTTAATTTAAAAGTATTTTATTTTAGTTCGTTAGTTTTTAAAATGTAATTCCAAATTTGAAGATTTTGGTGATCTTGTAAAATCTAAATAAAACGTGTTAAAGTTTTTTGTCGCTCTTCATATGCATCACAACCGCTACTGTGCGACACCCACCGGCACGCGACTTCTTAAACTTTGGTTTACGGCACACAGAAGAGTTTGCTGCGGGTGGATAATTTATGTTCTCTTCTCGTTCTTTTCATAAATACAAGAAGGACTCAAATAGACATTGAGTATTTTACTTGGAAGTAACCTTTAACCCAATGTCTTTTTTTGAAGAGGTCAAAATTGTTTTTGTTGCATGCAGAAATGTCATTTCATTCTCTCTGCAGTTCATTGATTTCATAAATGCAACACATTATGGTTTGATTATACATGGCATAAAGGCAAAAACAAACGTTACATGTAGTGATTATTTAAATTTAAATGTCAAAAGGGTTTTGTGGCTCCCAGTGTTTTCTTTTCTGTGGGAAACAGGTCCAAATGGCTCTTTGTGTGGTGAAGGTTGCCGACCCCTGATCTATACTATAAAATGCTTTATGCTAATTAATACAATTCAATGCATATATACAAATAAGTCATTCACCATTAATCTCTTCACATTCCTAATGTTTATTTCTAGCATCCTCCAAGACAATATAATTACTCATTATGGATTAGTAGAAATTCTGCAACTATGCAGTAATTATTGAGTCTAACATTTCTCCTGAAGAATTACTAGCTAACAATGGCCTTGTTATATATATACTGATTCATTATTATGTCCAAACAACAAATCATGGAGATCTATTTTAAAATATATATTAACCTATTCCAATAGCTCAGTGTATACAATGTAAATGTGTACGAGTTATATGACTTGGGGTTAGTAATGAGGTTAAAGTTAAGGGTTTGTGATGGGATTAGGGTTAGTGATTGGGGTTAGGGTTAGTGATGGGGTTAGAGTGAAGGGTTAGTGATGGGATTAGGGTTAGTGATGGGGTTAGAGTGAAAGGTTAGTGATGGGGTTAGGGTTAGTGATGGGGTTAGAGTGAAGGGTTAGTGATGGGATTAGGGTTAGTGATGGGGTTAGAGTGAAGGGTTAGTGATTGGGTTAGGGTTAGTGATTGGGTTATAGTTAGTGATGGGGTTAGAGTGAAGGGTTAGTGATGGGATTAGGGTTAGTGATGGGATTAGGGTTAGTGATGGGGTTAGAGTAAAGGGTTAGTGATGGGATTAGGGTTAGTGATTGGGTTAGGGTTAGTGATGGGGTTAGCGTGAAGGGTTAGTAATGGGATTAGGGTTAGTGATGGGATTAGGGTTAGTGATGGGATTAGAGTGAAGGGTTGGTGATGGGGTTAAGGTTAGTGATGGGGTTAGAGTGAAGGGTTAGTAATGGGATTAGGGTTAGTGATGGGGTGATAATGAGAGCTAGATAGAGAGACTGAGATGGTTAGTGATAGTAAAAGTTTTAGGGTTCCTAACAGGGTTAGTGAATAGATTTGCTATTGGGAATTAATACGATTGCAAATTATCAGTGTTTATTGTAAAATAAATTCAACTGGCTTTTTGGAGATATATAAAACACACCATTTGCTCTTTGATTGAGTAATAACCAAATAGTTTACTATGAACTCCTGCAAACATTTGTGCTGAGTAATTCACCAGAAATAATGGTACATACATTATATATGTACATTAGATGCAGTTCATCCAAAAAAATACAGTATATATATATACAGATGGTATCCATAGATAAAGTAGGATCATCTATAGTTAGTTACAAAGTTAAATCATATACAGTTATAATTATTCAGAGATGATACAGAATGTACAGAGTGGAGAACTGCATGATGATTACAGGCAGTAAAGTGAAAATGCATAGTTACCAAAACGTTGTTGAACAATTACATCTTTTAAATTTAATAAATACTTCTCTCTAAAATGTAACATTGGTAAAGAATGAAAAAGAAAATCTCCTGTGGTTTTACATTTTGGCTGTACCTCAATCCCAAAGGATTAGTCTTTTTTGTTTAGGTAAATTTCTATGAAAACTAAGAAAGGTGTCATCAAGCAGAAGGAGAAAAAAACCAAGATGTAGATAAGTGCTGAAGACAATGCAGAAGTCTCTTAAGGACACTAGCATACAGAAAGATTACATCACTGTTTTACCAACTTCACATTTCAGGTATGTTCTTAAATTCCAGTTATTTCTTACCATTTCATGTGTAAATGCTTTACATAAATATACATGTGGGGCAATTTCTAATTTTGGGTAAATGAATGTTTTGTTTTTTCAAATCATAACACAAATGTGATCACGATTATGAAGAGGCTCATGTATGAATTGCAGAAAATAATCAGAAAAATGAATAAAATATAATTAGGTGTTTTATTGTTGTTAATGTTGACATTTTTACTTCTTATTGTCTTCTCTAATTGGTCAGCTAAGACTTAAATTCCTTTCTGACAATATCTAGGGTTAAATAAGTTTTATTTAAAATAGTGCTTTCAAAAGCAGACAAAGCAAGTGATATAAAATATATATCTAAGACTTAAATTCCTTTCTGACAATATCTAGGGTTAAATAAGTTTTATTTAAAATAGTGCTTTCAAAAGCAGACAAAGCAAGTGATATAAAATATATATATATATATACAGTGAGGAAAATAAGTATTTGAACACGCTGCTATTTTGCAAGTTCTCCCACTTAGAAATCATGGAGGGTCTGAAATGGTCATCGTAGGTGCATGTCCACTGTGAGAGACATAATCTAAAAAAAAAAATCCAGAAATCACAATATATAATTTTGTAACTATTTATTTGTATAATGCAGCTGCAAATAAGTATTTGAACACCTGAGAAAGTCAATGTTAATATTTGGTACAGGAGCCTTTGTTTGCAATTACAGAGGTCAAACGTTTCCTGTAGTTTTTCACCAGGTTTGCACACACTGCAGGAGAGATTTTGGCCTACTTCTCCACACAGATCTTCTCTAGATCAGTCAGGTTTCTGGCCTGTCACTGAGAAACACGGAGTTTGAGCT
>MU551675.1:120147-172982 GCA_024362625.1 Silurus asotus | reverse complement strand
ATATATATATATATATATATATATATATATATATATATTTGTGTTTAGCTTTAAATATAGTATAAAGTGTGTAGAATCTGTATTGTGA
The DNA here is from genome assembly GCA_024362625.1 of Silurus asotus. Taxonomy (NCBI): domain Eukaryota; kingdom Metazoa; phylum Chordata; class Actinopteri; order Siluriformes; family Siluridae; genus Silurus; species Silurus asotus. The sequence continues at coordinate 172,894 of MU551675.1, read as the reverse complement.
AATTTATTTTGTGTATTTTTCAACATCAGTGATGGAGCAGTGTCTGTTCACACTCCTGTTTTTTACAGGTGGGAAAAATAATTTTTCACTTCAATTTCTTTTTAGCATTTTCATAAATACACATTTTCACAAAGCTACTGTAGTGAATATATATATATATATTTGTGTTTAGCTTTAAATATAGTATAAAGTGTGTAGAATCTGTATTGTGAAATTTATTTTGTGTATTTTTCAACATCAGTGATGGAGCAGTGTCTGTTCACACTCCTGTTTTTTACAGGTGGGAAAAATAATTTTTCACTTCAATTTCTTTTTAGCATTTTCATAAATACACATTTTCACAAAGCTACTGTAGTGAAATCCTGATGTACGCTGAGACAAGCATTTCCTTAGTAACATTGGACACAATAAGCAATTATGCAAATGTGTGGCAAGTTTATTGTTATCAGAATGCAAGCAGGTATTTCTAACAGATCGAGTTACTGATTACTACAAATGTTGAAATGTTCAGGGCTCTAAACAACCCAAACAGAATCAGAAAGGCAGTGTACTGTACAATATCCTTTGAATCTTTTAAGTGCTCCAGAAGGCTTATCACAAAGCACATAAATATCAGTCATCCCACAACCCTGTAAACATTCTTGCCATTTAGCAAAAGAATCAATTTCACTATGCCTTCCACCATTTTCATTAAACAGAGAATCGTACATCTGCTGCAATTCAACTGTCTCTGACCTACATGGATAAAGAGAACAGTTATGTAAGCTTGGTGTTATATCTCTGGACTGTATCACTATATCACTTTAATCTCTGGACTGTTACTTTAACTGTGGACTTGCACACCACACCGCACACGTTCACTTTATACCACACCACACAGCACACATTCACTTTAAGGACAATCACATCAACCACCTTAAGTGATTACTGTACATAAGCATACCCTGTATATACACTTTTTACTTTTTCTTACTTTACTTTTTCACTTTTTATATATATATATATATATATATATATTACAAAGTTTATACTCTGTATTTATCTGCCTTCTTTTTATTTGTTTTATTTTTCTCCCCATCCTATTCCCTCATGCCAGACAGTTGTATAAAGCATTTCACTGCATGTCGTACTCTGTATGTATGTGTATGTGACAAATAAAATTTGATTAGATTTTTCATAAAAAACATTAAACAGCACCCCCCGAAAACTTAATTTCTAAAGTTTAGAAAATGCAAATGTAATCCATCATAATCGGTATCCCAACATTTTGGAACTGAATACAGGTACCAGCTACTCTGTTTACACTGATAGATTAGAATTATATGATGTATTGTATATAGTTGGAATGGCAATAAAAGTCTATTTGACTTGACTCATAATTGTGCTACAAATTGGAGATAAATCACATCATCAGGTTTGCTATGTTTAAAGACATGATTTATCTCTTAACGTTGATAAAAATGTGGAAAGATTTTTGGTGTGAACACAGACCCAGTAGAATTTATATCACACACCGGCACATGCTGCTGCTTCATCACACAATAGTTTAAACACAATTATTGCTCTAGTTTTTCCCCCAAATGTCCTGTTACTCATTACTTTAGTTGCCAATATGATCTCTGCATCTAATCTAATTTTACTAAAGAGACATTTCTGCAAACATCACTGAGGAAAAACAGAAATGTAGTGTTAAATATTTTTAACCCAAAATTTACACTTTCTTCTGCAGGAATTGTGTCTTTCACTGCATCTGTCTCTTGTAAGTATTATCTAATACTAGAAACGAAAACATGGACTGATGCTCAAGCTTACTGCAAGGCTAATCACACCGGCCTGGCTATCATTGATAGTAATGATAAGATGATCCAACTTCAGAATGAAGCACAGAGACAACAATTTAGATCCAGTGCTTGGATTGGACTGTACAATGATGTCAACAGCTGGCGCTGGACTATTGGAAATGAGCTCCTGGGGACTCTGAATAAATGGGGACTTGGCGAGCCTAATAACTATAATGGAAATCAGGAGTGTGGTGCGATACACTATGTGGGTTTGTTGGATAGAGCGTGTAAAGAAACACTTTATTTTATCTGCTTTGATGGTAAGAAGCTCCATGGTTTTGAAATGTTTTATTAAAATTTTTTAACTGTACATGCGGTAAAATACATTTTAGGGCACGTTGAAGACAAAATATTTGCTGTGTTTTTCTTAATTTTCATGTTAGATGTTTTCCCTTAGGAAATCTCCTTTAATTTTATGCTGTAGCCAAATAATATTTCACTTTTAAAAGTTAATGCTATTATTTAAAACTCAGGCTGTATTAATTGTGTGTTTTCTAATCTTTTAGGCAGAAACCTAGCAAACTACAGCTATGTTTTTGTTTCTAATGTGAAAACTTGGTATGATGCTCAGAGTTACTGCAGACTGCATCACACAGAACTGGCCAGCACAAGAAATGCATCAGAATACACAACTGTATATAACATAGTAACTTCAAGTACTAAAAACATGACTTGGATTGGTCTGTTCAGAGATTCCTGGAAGTGGACAGACCATACCAACTTTTCATCCATCAGTTGGATGAATGGATACCCTCTTAACATCTTGAGAAATGAAAATTGTGGTTACTTAAACAACACTAAGGTTTCTGATGCACAATGCTCAGATTTAATGTCTTTTTACTGCTACACAGGCAAGTTAAAGTTTTTAATCTGTCTCATATGTAGACCAAATGAATCAGATTTTTTTAAATTAATTTTAATTGTGTCAGTATGTACGGTCAGGTTTGAGAGCGGGTATTAAACCCAGGTCGCTAGAGTGATTGGCAGACACTTTAGCAGTCTTCCACGCAGATTTTCACTTTTGATGAAAATAACAAATTCAACAAACAAGCTCAAGAAAAGAGCATAAAATAATAAAAACAAGAATAATTGAATGAAAGTAATGTCAAAACAGAACAAAGAACCTCGGGCGGTACCAGGAGACTCAAGAAGACTTGGGAAAACAACCCCAGCAAAACAGAACTGCTGGTCATCCCAGGCGATTCATCTCCAGGTCAAGATCTCCAAATAACACTTCATGACTCTCTGCTCTCCCCCTCAGCCACTGCTCGTAACCTTGGGGTAACTATGGACAATCAACTGTTCTTCTTCTCACATGTCTCTAATGTGTCTCGTTCTTGTATATTTCTTCTCTACAACTTCCGAAGGATTTGACCATTTCTGTCCACACAGGCTTCCCAGGTGCTTGTTCAGTCTCTTGTGATTTCAAGACTCGACTACTGAAACTCTCTGCTGGCAGGTCTTCCCCTAAACGCTATTTGTCCACTGCAAATTATCCAAAACACAGCTGCATGGCTTGTGTTTAATCAGCTCAAGTTCTCCCACACCACCCCACTGCTGCGCTCCCTTCACTGGATTCCAGTAGCTGCACATATCAGATTCAAAACACTGATGCTTGCCTACAAGGCCAAAAACAGACCAGCGCCATCTTACCTCAGTGACCTCATCACATCTTGCACTGCACCATGCTGTTTGAGATCCTCCAGCACTGCTTGACTGGTACCACCTTCTCTCAGAATGAGAGGTAAGTACACTTCAAGGCTCTTCTCTGTTCTGGCACCAAGGTGGTGGAATGAACTTCCCCTAGATGTCCGTACAGCGGAGTCCCTGACTATCTTCAAGCGACGACTGAAGACCTTCATCTTCCTGAAACACCTAAATTATCAATTTCCAAGTTTGTAGAATTCTAGGGTTATATTTATATTAAGTTTGTAATCTGGCGTACCAGTGTAGATTTATAAATTACTAGAGATTTAAAGCACTTTTGTACGTCGCTCTGGATAAGGGCGTCTGCTAAATGCAGCAAATGTAAATGTAAATGACAAACTCAGGAGAACAGGAAAAGCCAGGAGACTTGGGAAGACAGGAGGTACCAGTTGACTAAGAATGCCAGGAGACGCCAGGATACTCAAAGAAATAAAACAACCATAAATAGAAAGTCCAAAGCAAAAACAAAACTCAAAAAACGTCCAGACCCTAACTTGACCCCCCGTAATGCGTGGCCCATGACGCACACAATCTCTTCCCCACCTTAGCTAGGTGGGCTGGGGCACTCCGATTAAGGCATTCATCCTCCTTTGAGGGTCAGAAGCTGGGCAACTTCCTTTCTGGGGCTTGGGAAACTCTGGGAAGCTCGGGAACAAAGAAACCTCCTTGTCGGTGTTCGGGAGCAGAGCTGCACCCTCTCTAGCACCCTCTACAAAGCTGGGGAACAAAGAAACCACCTTGTCAGTGTTCGGGAGCAGAGCTGCACCCTCTCTGATGCCCTCTGCAAAGCTTGGGAGTGAAGAAACCACCTTGTTGGTCATCGGGAGCAGAGCAGCGCCCTCTCTGGTGCCCTCTGCACAGCTCAAGAACAAAGAAACCACCTTGTCGGTGTTGGGGAGCAGAGCGGCACCCTCTCTGGTGCCCTCTGCGAAGCTCGGGAATGGTGCAACAACTCAAGTCAAGTCAAGAGGCTTTTAATGTCATTTCTACTATTGTCATTTCTACACAGTGGTACACAGTACACAGTAAAAATGCTACAGAACCGTTTTTCTGATGGCAGGAGTGTGAAAAGTGTGTGTGAGGGGTGTGTGTGAGGTGTGTGTGGTCGTCCACAATTCTGTGTGCTTTTCAGATGCAGCGTGTGGTGAAATGTGCATGATGGAGGGGAGAGAGACTTCGATGATCTTCTCAGCTTTCCTCACTATCTTCTGTAGGGTCTTGCGATCCGAGACGGTTCCCAAACCAGGTGGTGATGCAGCTGCTCAAGATGTTCTTAATTGTCTCTCCGTAGAATATGGTCAGGATGGGGGGAGGGAGATGGGCTTTCCTCCACCTTCTCATAAAGTAAAGATGCTGCTGGGCTTTCTTCGTGATGGAGCTGGTGTTGAGTGACCAGGTGAGGTTGTGGTTCAGAGACAGGTTGTTGGCTCCACACCAGGCAGTTAGCTGTTTCACCTCCTCTCTGTATGCTGACTCATTGTTCTTGCTGATTAGTCCCACCATGTTCGTGTCATCGGCAAACTTTACGATGTGGTTGGAGCTGTGCATTGCTACACAGTCGTGAGTCAGCAGAGTGAACAGCGGTGGGCTAAGCACACAGCCCTGAGGGGCCCTCAGTGTGGTGGTGCTGGAGATGCTGTTCCCGATCCGGACTGTCTCCCAGTCGGGAAGTCAAGTCAAGTCAAGTTTGTTTGTATAGCACTTTTCACAAAAAGCAGCTTTACAGAAATCAACAGTGATGGTGAATGGTGTGTGTTTATCCCTGATGAGCAGCCATGGCAACTGTGGCAAGGAAAAACTCCCTTAGATGTTATGAGGAAGAAACATTGAGAGGAACCAGACTCAAAAGAGAAACCCATCCTCATTTGGGTGACATCAAGAGTTTGATCATAAATCTTTCAACAGTACAGAACACTGGAGAGTGAGAACTAAGATGAGCACTGTAGTATAAGATTATAATTAAATGTTCTTTCAGCAGTCTTTGGTATAAAAGTAGGACTACTGAGCTCAACATTTGTGATCATCACAGATCCAGCATCAGCTTCTTCATGCCAGAGCCTTTAAACACTCCAGGAGGTCCAATGTCAAACTCCACACATGTAGTGGGATCTAATGGGCACTGGTACGTCTCTAGATGGTTCAGGATGTTTGCGAGTTTGGCATCTACTTCTTTAAAGTCCATAATCCTCATGAGGTGGGACATGACTGGAGCTGGCCAAACCTCAGGAAGCATCGGGATGGGGAGAGAAAGAGAAGCAGTGGAGAGGAATTAGCATAGCTGCTGTTCATGATATAAACAGCACAAGTTGATAAAATGCGTGTGATCAGATGTTCTGGAGCACAAGGAAGTCCAGGATCCAGTTGCAGAGGGAGGTGTTCAGGCCCAGTGGGCTCAACTTCTCAATCAGATTCTAAATGGGGTTTAGGTCGGGCGAGTTTTCTGGCCAATCAAGCACATGGATACCATGGTCCTTAAACCAGGTATTAGAACTTTTGGCAGTGTGAGCAGGTGCCAAATCCTGCTGGAAAATGAAAAGATAAAGAGCAGAGGGAAGCAATAAGTGCTTTAGAACTTCCTGGTAGATGACTGTGCTGATCTTGGACTTGATAAAACACAGTGGACCAACACCAGCAGATGACACGACTCCCCAGACCCCCACTGACTGCAAACTTTACACTGGACCTCAAGCAGCTTGGATTCTGTGCCTCTACTCTCTTCTACCAGACTCTGGGACCCTGATTTCCAAATTAAATACAAAGTTTTCTTTCCTTTCATCTGAAAAGATGACTTTGGGCCACTGAGCAACAGTCCAGTCCCTTTTGTCCAGGTTCAGCACTGGCTCGACACGAGGAATGACTCCAGCTGCAGTCCAATCTTTGTGAATCTCCACAAAATTCTTGAATCTGCTTTGTTTCTCCTTTTTCTACCACATTTTTTCCTTCCATTCAACTTTTTATCAATGTGCTTGGATCCAGCAGTCTGTGAACAGCAGCTTCATTACCGATGACCTTGTGTGTCTCACCCTCCATGTGCAGGGGGTCAATGATAATCTTCTGGAGAACTGTTGAGTCAGCAGTCTTCCCCATGATTGTGGAGCCTGAACCAGACCGAGACACAATTTAAAGACTCAGGAAACCTGAGCAGGTGTTTGGATTTTATGAGCTGATTAGAGTGAGACACTACAAGTCTCCAATATTCAACTTTTTCACAATATTTTCATTTTCTGAGATACTGAATTTTGGGTTTTCATTACCTGTGAGCCAAAATCATCAAAATGGGAAGAAAAAAAAAAAGAAAGAAATATATCAGTGTGTGATGAAACTATATAATATACCAGTTTCCCTTTTTTTTCACTAAAATAAAACTTTTTAATGATATTCTAATTTATTGAGCTGCACCTATGTGGTAGCGGAGGTGGTAGCTCAGTGGTTAGGGCATTGGGCTTTGGATCAGAAGATCACAGGTTCAAATCCCACCACCACCAAGCTGCCACTGCTGGGCTCTTGAGCAAAGCCCTAAAACCCTCCCCTGCTCAGTTGTAAGTCGTTTTTGGATAAGGGCGTCTGCCAAATGCCGCAAATGTAAATGTATGTATATCTTTGCATTTCTACACAGAAGTCACAAGGAGAAGTCAAGTTATAAAGGTGAAGGTTCAATCCAGTCAGGATGTGAATGATCCTGCAGTAAAAGATGACATCTTAAAGCAGGTAGGTCTCAAATGACGCACTTCTGAAAATTGTACATTTCTTACATCATCACTGCATCCAGAACCAAAGAATTCATCAACAACTGGAGGTATATACATTGTTTTAATGCAGACTATCCCATAAAACATTTTCAAATACAACTATTGAAGGCATAAATTATGGATCCTGCATCCTTCCTTTTTTTCACAAAAAGAACACCAAAATGATTCATAATGCAAATCTATAAATCCAAATAAGGTCAAGGTCACAGGTGTCATTTCATTCCCTTATTATTATCATCCATTATTCCCTTATTGACCCAAAAATGACAAAAACATCAAGGATCAGAGACCAAGTTATAAAAAAGAAAACTGTGCCATTCATTAATATTGGATTACCGCCCCCTACCTGCTGAATAACAAAACGTCAAATAAAATCCAAACATGAAATAAACCACAAGGTAGCTGATATAATACATTTTTTAAAGTGCCCTGCTGTATATGTAGATTACAGTTGCTTTTTTTGTTTGTTCAACTTTGGACTTTGCATTAATCTCTGAAATTCCTATTATACTTGAGCAGAAGTTGCATTTACACAATTAGTAAAAGGTATGAAGATGACTGAACAGTAGTGGAAGGTTTGCATATAGTATAGTTTTTGCTGGGTTGTATGAGGTAATTATACCTGGTCAGTGTTTTATCTGCAGTAGATTGCACTCAGTTCTCTCCCTGTGTGGAAAACAGAGATACACTGCTGAGCACAGGAACAGTTACACAGCACCAAAAACATATTATCCTCCTACAAGAAGTTGCTGTGTTGGTTCTGTGCTCAGTGGTGTCTCTCTGGTTCTGTCCCTGACTGCGCTCTACAACAAGAACAACAACAACTGAACATCACATTCACACAGTTGTTGAGTTTCAAACACCCAAGCCACTTCTGTGGGGTTTGGTCTGTCTGTCTGCATGTCTATCAGCTTGTGAATCAATGTACAAAGAGATATATTATTTATTAAATGGAACATAAAAAAGAACTCAATATTACTCAAAGAAACCATGTCTTTACTGGATCTTAAACAATAGATCCTTGGGTCTTTTTTTTACTGTCTTTATCATCTCCAAAACTGTCTCACTCCATCATTACAACTATAAAGCCCCCATGACATGACCGTGTTAGCTAGCAAGCAAATGCTTACACATTATTTATTCACATATTTAATTATCCCTTTATATGTGAGAAGAGACCTGTCCATCCTCATCAGTCCCAATGAAAACCTTCTTCAGCTCTGCTACCACCAGCTCCACCTCCAAATCAAATCAAATCAAATTTTATTTGTCACATACACATACGTACAGGGTACGACATGCAGTGAAATGTTTTTGACGACGGTCCGGCATGAGGGAATAAAATAAGGTAAAAAGGAGAATAAAAATATAAATATTAACAAAATTTAAAGAAAAATATAATAAGAAAAAGAAGGCAGATAAATAAAGATATAAAGATATATACATATATATACACACTTCTTCTTCTTCTTCTTCTTCTTCTTCTTTCGGCTGCTCCCATTAGGGGTCGCCACAGCGGATCATTCGTCTCCATACCACCCTGTCCTCTTCATCTGCCTCTTTTACACCAACTACCTGCATGTCTTCCCTCACCACATCCATGAACCTCCTTCTTGGTCTTCCTCTTTTCCTCCTACCTGGTGGCTCCATCCTCAGCATTCTCCTACCAATATAATTCATGTCCCTCCTCTGCACATGTCCAAACCATCTCAATCTCGCCTCCCTCACCTTGTCACCAAAACATCGTACATGCGCTGTCCCTCTAATAAACTCATTTCTAATCTTATCCATCCTCGTCACTCCCAACGAAAACCTCAACATCTTCAGCTCTGCTACCTCCAGCTCCACCTCCTGTCTTTTACTCAATGCCACTGTCTCTAAACCATACAACATCGCAGGTCTCACCACAGTCCTATAAACTTTCCCTTTCAATTTTGCAGATACCCTACTATCACAAATCACTCCTGTCACTCTTCTCCACCCACTCCACCCTGCCTGCACTCTTTTCTTCACTTCTCTAACACACTCTCCATTACTTTGCACTGTTGACCCTAGGTACCTGAATTCCTCCACCTTCTCCAGCTCTTCTCCCTGCAACCGCACCACTCCACTGCCCTCCCTCTCATTCACACACATGTATTCTGTCTTACTCCTACTGAGTTTCATTCCCCTTCTCTCCAGCGCATATCTCCACCTCTCCAGACTCTCCTCAACCTGCTCCCTACTCTCACAACAAATCACAATATCATCCGCAAACATCATAGTCCAGGGAGACTCCTGTCTGACCTCGTCCGTCAACCTGTCCATCACCACTGCAAACAGGAAAGGGCTCAGGGCTGATCCTTGATGCAGTCCAACCTTCACTCTAAACCAGTCTGTCGTACCTACTGCACACTTCACTGCCGTCACACTGCCCTCATACATGTCCTGCACCACCCTCACATACTTCTCTGACACACCTGACTTCCTCAAACAATACCACAACTCCTCTCTTGGCACCCTGTCGTACGCCTTCTCTAAATCCACAAATACACAATGCAATTCCTTCTGTCCTTCTCTATACTTCTCCATCAACATTCTCAAAGCAAATAAGGCATCTGTGGTGCTCTTCCTCGGCATGAAACCATACTGTTGCTCACAGATGGTCACCTCTTCTCTCAGCCTGGCTTCCACTACTCTTTCCCATAACTTCATGGTGTGACTGATCAACTTAATACCCCTGTAGTTACTGCAGGTCTGCACATCTCCTTTATGCTTAAAGATCGGTACCAGCACACTTCTTCTCCATTCCTCAGGCATCTTCTCACCTTCCAAAATCCTGTTAAACAATCTGGTTAAAAACTCCACTGCCATCTCTCCTAAACATCTCCACGCTTCTACCGGTATGTCATCTGGTCCAACCGACTTTCCACTCTTCATCCTCTTAATCGCTGCTCTCACTTCCTCCTTGCTAATCCTATCTACATCCTGCTTCACCAACTCCACATCATCCAACCTTCTCTCTCTCTGATTTTCCTCATTCATCAGCTGCTCAAAATACTCCCTCCACCTTCTCAACACACTCTCCTCACTAGTCAACACATTTCCCTCTCCATCCTTTACTGCTCTAACTTGCAGTACATCCTTTCCAGCTCGGTCCCTCTGCCTGGCCAATCGGTACAAATCCTTTTCTCCTTCCTTAGTGTCCAACCTCTCATACAGCTCCTCATATGCCTTTTCCTTGGCTTTCGCCACATCCCTCTTAACCTGCTGCCGCATCTCCTTGTACTCCTGCCTACTTTTCTCATCACTCTGTCTATCCCACTTCTGTTTTGCCAACCTCTTTCTCCTTATGCTCTCCTGCACTTCCTCATTCCACCACCACGTCTCCTTGTCTTCCTTTCTATTACCAGATGTCACACCAAGTACTTTTCTAGCTGCCTCCCTCATCACTCCTGCAGTAGTTGCCCAATCATCCAACACCTCCTTAACACCACTGAGCCTCTCTCTGACCTCTTCCCTGAACCTCACACTACACTCTTCCTCCTTCAGTTTCCACCATCTTATTCTTCTTTCAGTCCTCACTCTCCTCCTCTTCTTCTTCACCTCCAAAACCATCCTACAGACCACCATCCTATGCTGTCTAGCTACACTGTCCCCTGCCAACACCTTACAGTCACCAATCTCCTTCAGGTTGCATCTCCTGCATAGCACATAGTCCACCTGTGTGCACCTTCCTCCACTCTTATACGTCACCCTATGATCCTCCTTCTTCTTAAAATAAGTGTTCACCACTGCCATTTCCATCCTTTTAGCAAAATCTACCACCATCTGCCCTTCCACATTCCTCTCCTTAAAACCATACCTACCCATCACCTCCTCGTCACCTCTGTTCCCTTCACCTACATGCCCATTAAAGTCCGCCCCAATCACCAACCGTTCCTTCCTAGGTACACCATCTACCACTTCATCTAATTCACTCCAGAATCTTTCCTTCTCCTCCATCTCACAGCCAACTTGTGGAGCATAGGCACTGATGACATTTATCATCATCCCTTCAACTTCCACCTTCACGATCATCACCCTATCAGAAACTCTCTTCACCTCCACTACACTCTTACTGTACTCTTCCTTCAGAATCACCCCTACACCATTTCTCTTTCCATCCACACCATGATAAAACAGTTTAAATCCACCTCCTATTTGATGTGGCGCATGTTTTACGCTGGATGCCCTTCCTAACGCAACCCTCCCCATTTACCCGGGCTTGGGACCGGCACTAAGAATGCACTGGCCTTGTGCCTCCCTAATGGCTGGGTTATATAGATATATATATACACACATACACAGAAAATGTTTATATCTCCTGTCTTTTACTCAATGCCACTGTCTCTAAACCATACAACATCTCAGGTCTCACCACAGTCCTATAAACTTTCCCTCTCACTCTCACAGATACTCTTCTATCACAAATCACTCCTGCTATCACTCTTCTCCACCCACTCCACCCTGCCTGCACTCTTTTCTTCACTTCTCTAACACACGCTCCATTACTTTACACTGTTAACCCCAGGTACCTGAACTCCTCCACCTTCTCCACCTCTTCTCCCTGCAACTGCACCCCTCCACGGCCCTTCCTCTCATTCACACACATGTACTCTGTCTTACTGTCGTCCTTCAACCTGTCAATCACCACTGCAAACAGGAAAGGGCTCAGAGACGATCCTTGATACAGCACACTTCACTGCTGTCACACTGCCCTCATACATGTCCTGCACCACCCTCACATACTTCTCTGACACACCAGACTTCCTCATACAATACCACAACTCCTCTCTCCACCCTGCCGTACGCTTTCTCTAAATCCACAAACACACAATGCAGCTCCTTCTGTCCTTCTCTATACTTCTCCATCAACATCCTCAAAGCAAATAATGTGTCTGTGGTGCTCTTCCTCTGCATGAAACCATACTGCTGCTCACAGATGGTCACCTCTTCCCTCAGCCTGGCTTCCACTACTCTTTCCCAGAACTTCATGGTGTGACTGATCAACTTTTTAAAATGATAGATTTTAATTGAAAAAAGGTGACAAAAAGATCTGATTACAGTAACATGAGTAAATATAATTCATTACTTTCATGCCTGCTAATCTTCATATAACATGTTAATTTTCTGTAGCATTTTTTACAAGAGATCAGGGTCTCTATTCTATACTAAACTTATTAACATTTTATTCGTTCTTCCAGGTCAAGCAAAACTTGAAAGATTACTGCATGACAGAGAACATCACGATGAACTGGAGAAAGCAAACAGATGGAGTGGTGTTTCACAAGGAGACTGGACCATACTAAAATATGATCAGAGGAAATAGAGACTTTAGCTCAGGCTTAATTTTGTAGTTTAATTTAAATGAAAATGTGATAGTCATATTTACAATATTTATTTTGTTTCTTTTCTGCAATATTCACTCTATATTTCCCTTTATATGTATTCACTTCTTTTTTTCATTTATATGTACCGTATTTTCCGGACGACAAAGCCCTAGTTTTCCAAACAACGTTTGAGTTAGAATTTTTTTCAGCTGATGTCTGTTATGTCATGTATAGATTCGGACGGGACTCACATCTCTGTGTTTATTACGGAGGTAGGAGTGTCTGTGTTTTACATGTGGGTGTTGCACAAGACCTCATGTCCAGGATGCGTGAATTGCACATTGTCACATGACTGAAACAGAAACTTTAATACCGGTGCGCTAGGGTTAGTACGGTAGTTCACATTGACCAAAACTGGTTTTGGAAAAAAAGATTTTGCTGTTTGCTGAAAAACAGTAGGTAATTTGCTCCGGAATTGTTACAGAGGTCGTGTGAGAAAAAGACAGACATGGCAGATTCGGACGGGATTAAAATCAGCCGCTACTTTTTTCCCACGTTTTGAACTCCGCGGCTTAAACAACGAAGTAGCTAATTTTCCTGGGTTTTTCCCAGTTTCACAAGCTTCGAAGCTAAAAAACCCATAACATTAGACCAAAGAAATTGCGGAACGGGTTCAGGTGAACCAATGAAATTCTTTATATTAAATCGCGCTCCCACTGAATCGGGCCGCAGCACATCATAAATATAGATGAGGTTCCTCTGAGGTTTGACCTGCCGCTCACTCTGACTGTCTACAGGAACTGCAAATCATTCGTCACGCTAAAAACACCCGGACATGAAAAAACACACTTCACCTGTGTTCTGAGCTGCATGGCATCGGGAGAAAAGCATCCAAGAGAAATTGTTATGAAAGGAAGGAGGAAGACAGAGAACAATGACTTCCTTGGTAGGCTACTGTTTAGATACAAGCCGTGTAACAGACACTGTCTTTCATTAATAAAGTTCATTAGTTTCAATGTAGACACCTGCGGCTTATAGACATTATTTATGATAAAAATAAAAATCTTTGTAAAATTCAGTGGGTGCGGCTTATATTTGGGTGCTCTTAATAGTCCGGAAATTACGGTACACACTGTACAATTCTGCTATGACAAAATCTAGACTGGATTAGGATTCCCATAAACCCATCACAAAGGTTTACAAGAACAGAACCCGAGTCTCAACTTTAAAACCTTGCTAATGTCCAATTCAAATAGCCATAAATAATCTAATAATAAAAAAAAAGAAAAGAGAGAGAGAGGGAGAGGAGGGTGACAGGAAGAGAAGGATTTATGTGTCTTTATTATTGTATGAATGTTAATGTCACTGTGCAGTTTGGACTCTGGCAAGACTCGCTATAGCAGCTGAACTAAAAGGGAGAAGCAGGAGGAAACACAGACATGAGGATCTCTGGGATAAGAAACGACCCACCACACCACCATCAACAAGAGCAGTGTAGCAGTGTAGATGATTAAAACAGGGGTGATGTGGGCATATTTTTTGATCTATTGAGGACTCTTGTTGCTGCATTCTGAAATAACTGAAGCTTATTTATGCACTTAGTGTTTAATGTCCTTTACACGCACTCCACTAGCTGATCTCTCTCATCTGGCTTTGCTGAAATATACAGCTGTGTGTCATCAGCATAGCAATGGAAGCGAATCCCATGTTTATGGATAATTTCACCAGAGGCAGCAGATATAAAGAGAAAAGCAGTGGGCCTAAAACAGAGCCTTGCGGAACACCAAACTTTACCTTAGAGAGTGTGGAGAACTCACCATTTACGTCAGCAAACTGATAGCGATCAGTCAGATAAGACCTGAGCCAAGAAAGAGCTGTTCCCTTTATTCCAACAACGTTCTCAAATCCAGCAGGCAGGAGATGATGACCAATGGTGTCAAAAGCTGCACTGAGGTCGAGCAAAACAAGTAAAGAGACAAAACCCTGCTCAGAGGCCAATAACAGTCATTTACCACCTTAACTAGCGCCGTCTCTGTGCTATGATGAGGCTGAAATCCTGACTGATACATTTCATAAATGTTCTTCCTCAGTAGATGTGAGCAGAACTGCTGTGCTATAACCTTTTCTAGAATCTTGGAGATAAAGAGGAGGTTTGATATTGGTCTATAGTTGGACAGCTGACAGGGTGAAGGTCAGGATTCCTAATTAGGGGGTTGATACTGCAGTTTAAAGGATTTAGGTACAAAACCAGTGCTAATGGAAGAGTTTATTATTTTTAAAACTGGTTCAATTCCCTCTGGAATGATCTGTTTGGGAAACTTGTAGGTGAGGGATCAAGAATGCAGGTTGATGATTTTGATGAGGAAATAAATGAAATGAAGTCGTTCTCTTGAATAGGAGTAAAACTTTGTAATTGATGGTCAGTTATAATGACACTGCAGGGTGTCTACAGGGTTATTTATAAAATAGTTTGGATTTTTTTTAATTCTCTGGATTTCTTGCCTGTTTTTAACTTTATTATTAAAAAAATTCATGATTGGTGGTGTGCATGTGAGTGCAGTGCTTTTATTTCCTGTTAAATTTGCTACCGTGCTGAATAAAAATCTAGGATTATGCTTATTTTCTATAAGGGTGGAGAAATATGCTCATCAGCAGCATAAAGAGATTTTCTAGAACTCAGAAAAGTCTCCTTTCATGATATTTGAAGTACTGTTAAATTGGTTTGACTCTGTACCAGCGGTGGGCGAATGGAGGCAGAGCGGGCCGAGACGAGCAGTAAGAAATTCCTGCAGCTGATGAGACTAATCAGTGCGCTCTGTTTCAGTCTGGTGACGCCAATAAGGAAAAGAGATATATGCGGGAGGGTCGCTGAAAGGTGATTTAAGCGCGGGTGAGAGCCGGTAAAAGACTTGTCAGTTGGCGAGTGAACTCGGGTGGACACGAGAAAAGGCATGCCAACCCGCGAGGAATCTTGGGCAGGCGTGAAAGAGAGAAAGCGTACCGAGCCGGGAGGTACTACTTCCGGTGAACATCAAGAGAAAAGGCGTCCCGAAACGCAAGTGTGTGGGTGAGCCCTGCCATGAGTACTGAAAAGAAAAGCGCCAGGGTGAAAACGAAATTAAATAAAGAAAGCTCTGCTTGGTGAACTTTTCCTGTCTATCTTTGTTCCAGTGGGGGACCAGTGAATTTGTTACAGACTTCATTTACATTCTAATTTCCGAGTGGTCTATTTTAAGGTGTGAGTATGATCATTATACCACTGTGCTCATTTTTTCTCCCTGATCATTTTGGTTTTAAGGGGAGCTTCATCATCCTGAGTGTAACAGAACAGTGATTCTAGGTATTAAGTGGTTCTGTCGAGCTCTGTGGGGCCAGGCTGAGATCTTTTTAATATCAACAGTTCTGATATTATTGATTATCTTTTATTACTGATAAAACGCGCTGCTGTAGTTGACGTGAACGTGTTTATCACGGTAACGTGCCGAGGTTCTAATGCAATGACAGAGGCAGATTTTAAAAGAGTTGAGGTCTGACTGATGATGGTATGATGATCTGAAATAACTTCAGACTGTGGAATTATGCCAGTTTTTATTTTGAATCCAAATATTAATAACAAATAAAGTATGTCTCCACTATGAGTGGGTCCTATAACATTCTGATTAATTTCTACAGAATCTAGAATGGGCACAACTGTTGCTCTTAAGGAGTCATACTGATTATCAAAATGAATATTAAAGTCACCAATAATTAATGCTTTGTGTAAAGAAGCAGCTAAATTTGTGATGAAATCTGCAAATTCTATGAGAAAATCAGAGTCGGGCCCCTGGGGGTCTATAAATAATAATTAAATGGTATTGACTGACTGGAACTGCTTTTGAGAAAAGGGTTTATACCGATTGGTTAGGAAGAGGAACCGAGCTGGGAAGGATGTGCTGCAAGTTAAAGCATGTGTTGACTAGTGAGGAGAGTGTGTTGAAAAGATTGAGGGAGGATTTTGAGCAGCTGATGAATTAGGAAAATGAGAAAGAGAGAGAAAGAGAGAGAGGGAAAGGTGGATGTGTAGAGATGGTGAAGCAGGAAGTGGATAGGATTAGTAAGGAGGAAGTGAGAGCAGTGATTAAGGGGATGAAGAGTGGAAAGTCGGTTGGTCCAGATGACATACCAGTAGAAGCATGGAGATGTTTAGGAGAGATGCAGTGATGTTTTTAACCAGATTTTGGAAGGCGAGAGGAGGAATGGAGAAGGAGTTTGCTGGTACCAATCTTTGAAAATAAGGGAGACGTGTAGACCTGCAGTCACACCATGAAGTTCTGGGATAGAGTAGTGGAAGCCAGGCTGAGAGAAGAGGTGACCATCTGTGAGCAGCAGTATAGTTTCATGCTGAGGAAGAGCACCACAGACACGTTATTTGAGATTGTTGATTGAGAAGTCTAGAGAAGGTCAAAAGGAGTTACATTGTGTGTTTGTGGATTTAGAGAAAGCGTACAACAGGGTGGAGAGAGGAGTTGTGGTATTGTATGAGGAAGTCTGGTGTGTCAGAGAAGTATGTGAGGGTGGTGCAGGACATGTATGAGGACAGTGTGACAGCAGTAAAGTGTGTAGTAGGAATGACAGACTAGTTCAAGGTGAAGGTGGGACTGCATCAAGGATCGGCTCTGAGCCCTTTCCTGTTCGCACTGGTAATTGACAGGTTGATGGACAAGGTCAGACAGGCGTCTCCGTGGACTATGATGTTTGTGGATGATGTTGTGATTTGTGGGGAGAGTAGTGAGCAGGTGGAGAAGATCCTAGAAAGGTGGCGGTACGCACTGGAGAGAAAGTCATTAGGAGTAAGACAGAGTACATGTGTGTAAATGAGAGGGAGGGCAGTGGAGGGGTGCTCTCCTGAAGTCAACAACCAACTCTTCTTTTGTCAACGTTCGGAGACAGGTTGTGTGAACAAGAGGTAAGTAAGTATACTTACCTCTCATTCTGAGAGAAGGTGGTACCAGTCAAGCAGTGCTGGAGGATCTCAGATAGCGTGGTGCAGTGCAAGATGTGATTAGGTCTCTGAGGTAAGATGGCCTTGTAGGCAAGCATCAGTGAATCTGATACATGAAGCTACTAGAAGCCAGTGAAGGGAGCAGCAGTGGTGTGGTGTGGGAGAACTTGGGCAGATTGAGCACAAGTCGTGTAGCTGTGTTTTGGATCATTTGCAGTGGATGAATATCGTTCAGAGGAAGACCTGGCAGCAGTTTTGCAGTAGTACAGTCTTGAAATGACAAGAGACTAAACAAGTACCTGGGCAGCCTGTGTGGACAGAAATGGTCAAATCCTTCGGATGTTGTAGAGCAGAAATCGACAGGGAACGGGCCACATTAGCAACATGTGAGAAGTACAGTTGATTGTCCATAGTTACCCCAAGGTTATGAGCAGTGGCTGAAGGGAGAGCAGAAAGTCATGGGCATGGGTGACAACAGTAAACCCGCACCTCTTGGTGAGTGAGAGAAAGCATAGGCAGAAGACAGAGCAGCTGGTGTAGCAGTGTTCTGTGGGGATAGCCAGGTCTCAGTAATGGCCAGAAAGTCGAAGGTGAAGTAGGAAGCCAAGGCTGTGATAAAGTCAGCTTTCCTTACAGCAGACTGGCAATTCCAGAGCCTACCACCACTCTTTGAGATTGAGACAACAGATGAGGATAGATGAGGTTACTTGCAATAGGACCTCTGTTCTGTGGCCAGGAACGTCTGTGTCTGTAAGAGGAGACTACAGAGATGGGTTTAAGACACATGACTGATCTCCCAGTTTGAGATCAATGTATGAATTTGAAAGAATATATAAAATGTTAAATAAACATTAAGCATTACTGGCCTTAGGTGGGTTACCTACAATTGCTACAGGCAAGAGCGCCTTCAATATAAATTCACGATAGAGCTTAAGCACACTGAAGATTGAGCAGGTAACACCTTTAATATAAGTGAGTAAGCCCTGCCCACAATTTACACCTCAAGTGAGACTGAAACTTCCACTGATAATAATCAACTAATAAGCACTGACCAACACTCTAGAATCAACTGAGTTAAGTAGATATACAAAGTTAGAATTCTACCTTATAAGAAGAGAGTAGATCCACGATAGAGCTAAAGCTCTCTGTGTCTTTAATGGCGTCGCCAGGCTGAAACAAAGCGCACTGATTAGTCTCATCAGCTGCAGGTGTTTCTTACCACTCGTTCCGTCCGGCTCCACCCTCCACTCTCTCACCGCTGGCACAATCATCAAATATCAAAGTCTGGAAATACAGCCATTAACCTCTCACACAACCATTACTCCTAACTATAATGGTGTACATAACAAAACGGACATCTACATTTTCGTCTTCCAATTTGATCTCAGATTGAGGATACCACTAATTCATGCTGTGATTTTGGCAAGGTGTTAATGATCACTATATTTGCTGTATTATTAATGCTGCATGGTGGGACTGCTGGAGGATTACACTAAAGGAAGAATAAGGAGAGAAGAGCCTCCAGGGACCATGATGATTTCTTGGCCCATGATGACCTACAGCTGAGCTCCTGGATCTACATTGAGGAAAATAAGTATTTGAACACCCTGCTATTTTGCAAGTTCTCCCACTTAGAAATCATGGAGGGGTCGTAGGTGCATGTCCACTGTGAGAGACATAATCTAAAAAGAAATAAAAATCCAGAAATCACAATGTATGATTTTGTAACTATTTATTTGTATGATGCAGCTGCAAATAAGTATTTGAACACCTGAGAAAGTCGATGTTAATATTTGGAGCCTTTGTTTGCAATTACAGAGGTCAAAAGTTTCCTGTAGTTTTTCACCAGGTTTGCACACACTGCAGGAGGGATTTTGGCCCACTCC
This sequence comes from Silurus asotus, assembly GCA_024362625.1. NCBI lineage: Eukaryota > Metazoa > Chordata > Actinopteri > Siluriformes > Siluridae > Silurus > Silurus asotus. The sequence continues at coordinate 153,379 of MU551675.1, read as the reverse complement.
TTCACACAGATCTTCTCTAGATCAGTCAGGTTTCTGGCCTGTTGCTGAGAAACACAGAGTTTGAGCTCCCTCCAAAGATTCTCTATTGGGTTTAGGTCTGGAGACTGGCTAGGCCATGCCAGAACCTTGATATGCTTCTTACAGAGCCACTCCTTGGTTCTCCTGGCTGTGTGCTTCGGGTCATTGCCATGTTGGAAGACCCAGCCTCGACCCATCTTCAATGCTCTAACTGATGGAAGTAGGTTGTTTCCCAAAATCTTGCAATCCATGGCCCCGGTCATCCTCTCCTTAATACAGTGCAGTCGCCCTGTCCCATGTGCAGAAAAACACCCCCAAAGCATGATGCTACCACCCCCATGCTTCACAGTAGGGATGGTGTTCTTGGGATGGTACTCATCATTCTTCTTCCTCCAAACACGTTTAGTGAAATTATGACCCAAAAGTTCTATTTTGGTCTCATCTGACCACATGACTGCAACCCAGATGAGGATGGGTTCCCTCTTGAGTCTGGTTCCTCTCAAGGTTTCTTCCTCATAACATCTAAGGGAGTTTTTCCTTGCCAGTCACCACGGCTGCTCATCAGGGACAAATTCACACCATTCACCATCACTGTTGATTTCTGTAAAGCTGCTTTGATACAATGTCTGTTGTGAAAAGCGCTATAGAAATAAACCTGACTTGAATTTTTACGCACATACACATTTAGTAAGAATCACACAGTTTTATAATTAGGACCCCAGGATGGTGGAGGTGGTGTGATGTGGGAAATGTTTCTTCAGCACACTTTTGCCCTTTAACAATCATGAATTAAATCCCACTGATTATTAAGAGTTTTGCTGCTGATCATGTTCATCACTTCATGACCACAATTTACCATCTTCTAACATCTACTTTTAGACCACCACCTCATCTTCTGAACATATTGATGAGTTTAGTATTGTTCAGTGTCCTTCTCTGCCCCTGGTCTTAATCATTAGGTGAAATATCAAGAATTTGTAGATATTAAAGACAATTAAATAAAATGTTAATTATAAATATTAATAATTAATAAATTACAGTAGCCTTTTTTTGTTGTTAATTAGACCTGTAATCATTTCAGAGTTTATTATATTATTCTTTCCTGAACAGAGAAACATCTTGCACTATGACTCCATATGCTTCACATCCTGTTCCAAAAAAAAAAATCAGCATCAGAGTCATAGAGGAACAGCAGAGCAGAGAGAACGCAAAAAAAAACAAAAAGAGAGAAACGTTAAACACACAGCAGCACACAGAATGATTATTCCACAGCACTTTAATAAAAAAAAAGCTGTAAATGTACAATTTCCATTGGCCATCATTCTCTTAAAATAATGCAATACAAACACAACATGAAGGAAGAAATCAGAAACAAAGCGAGGCAACATTTAAGGTTAGATGATAAATAAATGATTATTTTAAAGGAATCTCAAATCATCTTAACTAATACTTAATGCATTTCAAACCAAAACAATAACAACCTCTTACACCATGACACGGAAGCTACAAAACTACACGTGAAGGACAAATCCACCACAATGCTTTTTACACCCAGTACCACTATCACACCTCATCTCACCCAGAACTTCATCACACCCAGTACCACTATCACACCTCATCTCACCCAGAACTTCATCACACCCAGTACCACTATCACACCTCATCTCACCCAGAACTTCATCACACCCAGTACCACTATCACACCTCATCTCACCCAGAACTTCATCACACCCAGTACCACTATCACACCTCATCTCACCCAGAACTTCATCTAATACAGAACTTTAATAATGTGTGTGTGCGCATGTTTGTGTATGTGTATATGTATGTATGTATATATGTATGTATGTGTGTGTGTGTGTGTGTGTGTATGTATGTGTGTATCTGTGTTTGTCTGTGTGTGTGTATGTATGTATCAAATCAAATCAACACAAACATGTATATGTATGTGTGTGTGTGTGTGTGTATATGTCTGTGTGTATTTATATGTATGTCTGTGTGTGTGTGTGTGTGTGTGTGTGTGTGTGTGTGTGTGCGCACCAGGATTTAAATGGTCCCAAACATCACACTTTAGTTTAAAATTCTAGCTTGACTGATGGTGCAGTTCCATCAGGATGCTCTTTGATGCATGAGGTGGTATCAAAAAGTTTCTAAACTAGTTTTGTAACATGCCAACAGATGGCAGCACAAGTCACAGGACTTGTGAACATCAGGAGCTGTGCAACTGGTGCTATTTCGACCACGTACCTCACCACAGCTGCTTTTCTGACCAGGTGTGCACCGTCACTGAGCTCCTCACACGCGAGTTTCTCGCTGTCTTACTTTCACGCTCACAAGATTTGACTCCTGTGGACTTCGCCCTCTTCCAGAAGATGAAGATCCAATTCAAATCAGGCGCAAATCACTAAAGGTGCTTGACACGCTTTTTAAAGAAGACTTCCAGGACACTGGGGGCGCTGTATTACTGTACAAGATAACTAATTTGAAGATGATGGAGCAAAAACGTAGATAAATAAAGTACTTTCTTGTAAACAAAGCGAGTTTCCAAACCTTTTGATATCACCTCGTATGTGTAGATGAAATAGTCTTTATACTCTGATCTCATCCTCATCCATGAACAGGAAGTCGTTGTCATTGATGTTAATGCTGTGTATGCTGCTACATGTCTCAATCTCATGTGCTCTTTGTGGTTTCTCCCCATTTAATACAGAGCTAAAAGTAGACACACATGGCACCTTCTGTTTTTGCCTCTGATTTTCTGTGAGGTCTTTCTGCTTCTGCTCAGTTTGCTCCATGACACTGAGGACATCTCCGAGCATGGAGGGCCCGAGGTCAATGTGGAAGGATAGAATGGACTCTGAACGTTTTATTCCTTTACCAGAGGATGGTGTGAACATGGGGAGTTCGCTCAGCTCCCCAAAACGCTGTTCCTTCAACTCTAAGCTCTGCCCACCAATCCCTGACGGTCTTCCGTTCCTTTCCAGAAAGTTTAAGGAGGTGTTTTGTGGAAGATGGAGCTTCAAGTCCTGATCTTCAATCTCATGAGGAAGAGAAAACGCACTGTTAGCGGTTAGCGTGTAGCTAGTAGCCTTGGAGTTTCGCTCAGACTGTGAGCGTTTGTTGCCTCTGATGCTGGGATGCAGAAGGACGTTTTTATGCACATGATTGTTTAATTCTTGTGGTGCTCTGAGAAAGGACGTGTCTCCGAAGGCTTCACCTCCACGACCAATATGCATTGTATGGCGGAAATCAGCAAGCGGTGCGCTAATCATCTCCACTGTCAGGTCAGAGTGAGAGCGGCTTTTTGCCCCAGATGTGGTCAGCTGCTTTAGGATCGGCATAGCAACAACACAAACTACTTCCTTTACATTGAGAGGGGAGTTCCTGTAGGAGGTGAGATATTCTGTACAGCTCTATTCAACTCTCTATTATACTTTTATGAATGGAACCTTCAGGAAGTGAGATCATGAAACATCACTTTCTATGTTTCTATGAGTAAGAAGATTTTCACACAGAAAAACAATCTAAACCACAGATGCCCAGAGGTCCAGCTCCAACAGAGGACCTGAGGACAGAAAGGAGAGAGAGACATCATTTGAATATAAGCAGCATGGAGAAGCTTTAATCTGTTCCATGTACAAATCAAATCAAAACTTATTTGTCACATACACATACATACAGGGTATGACATGCAGTGAAATGATTTTTACGATGGTCCGGCATGAGGGAATAGAATGGGGAGAAAAATAAAACAAAGAAAAAGAAGTCAGTACAGACGGCTATGAACTCTAATCCCAGTGCATCGTCACGCAGAATACGACTCCTACAGCAGAGGGGGTTCAGGGATGTGTAGGGATGGATGAAATGGAAAAGAGGAATAAACAAATCATGGACTCATGCAGACAGAGAATAAACGACTGTTGAGGGTTGGAGAATAACTTTTGGAGGGTAAAGGTCAAAAGTTAAAGGTTAGTGAACCCAGCCCACTTTTAGATACTGACCAATCAGAGGCTCTCTTAATATATGCTCCTGATTAAATCATGTGAAAAGCATTATCATGGACAGAGCCTACATAAGGGGTGTGTGTGTGTGTGTGTGTGTGTGTGTGTGTGTGTGTGTGTGTGTGTGTAAGAAACATTGATGCTATGACAATAGGGAAACACAGAATGAATAGAACACACAATGTCTCAGTCACTACACACACTTTATTCAGGCCTCGAGACTGTGTGTGTGCGTGTGTGTGTGTGAGAGAGAGACGGCTAGAGACGGACAGATGGGGAATAAATAAGAATGTGCACTATGGCTAAGTGACACACACACACACACACACACACACACACACACACACACACACACACACACACACACACACAGCCACACACTCCATTCAAAGAAAGAGAGAGTGGGTAAGTGGAAACAAGTTAAGGCCACACCCACAATCTATACAGTCTGTGAGTCTCAGCAATGCCAGGATCATTCTCACACACTTCGGAAGTGTGTAGGGGCAACAAGGAGGATTTGGCACTGTATAGGTTTGGGGCTGTGTAGGGGCAGCAGAGGGGGTTTGGGAATGTGTATAGGCAGCAGAGGTGATATGGGACTGAGTGGGCAGCAAAGTGGGTTGGGGGCTGTGTGGGCACCAGAGCGGGTTCGGGGCTGCGTAGGGGCAGCAGAGGGAGTCTGAGGCTGTGTAGGAGCAGCAGAGGGGGTTCGAAGATGTGTGGACAGAAGAAAGGGTTCAGGGCTGTATGGGTTTGGGGCTGGGTGGGCAGCAGAGCGGGTTTGGGACTGAGTGGGCAGAAGAGGAGTTTTGGGACTAAGAGGGCCGCAGAGAGAGTTCGAGGGGTGTGAGCGTTGACCAGTGAATGGAGGCGGGGTTAAAGGAACTGACCAGTGAGAATCATACACCAGAGTAGTAGTACTGTGTTTCAGTGAGAGAATAAAGAGAGGAAAGAGAGATAAGTGTGCGTGTGTGTGTGTGTGTGTGTGTGTGTGTAAGAGCAAGCCCTCCACAGGGGCATTACTGAAGGGCCCCACCAAAACAAATAGAAAATAGAGTAGAACCAAACAAATAGAACACAAAGAAAAAAATCTGATCAAGAATAAAAAGTAATAAAAGAAAGAAAATGGATTATATGGAAAAGAGGAATAAACAAATAACGGACTCATACAGACAGAGAATAAACAATTGTTGAGGGTTAGAGAATAAATGTTAAGGGGTTAAAGGTCAGAGATTAAAGGTTATTTAATCCAGCCTACATTTAAATACTGACCAATCAGAGGCTCTCTTCTAAAATATTCTCCTGATTAAATCATGTGACAAACATTATCATGGACAGAGCCTACATAGGGTGTGTGTGTGTGTGTGTGTGTGTGTGTGTGTGTGTGTGTGTGTGTGAGAGAGAGAGAAAGAAACATTGATGCTATAACAATAGGGAAACACAGAATGAATAGAACCCTAACAAGTACACACAATGTCTGAGTCACTACACACACTCTATTCAGGCCTCGAGACTGTGTGTGTGTGTGTGTGTGTGTGTGTGTGTGTGTGTGTGTGTGTGTGTGTGTGTGTGTGTGTGTGTGTGTTTGTGTGTGTGTGTGTGTGTGTCTACAGTGTTGTGAATTCTGATTTCTTATTTTTTGCATGTTTGTCACACTTTAATGTTTTAGATCAAACTCATTTCATTATTAGTAAAAGAGAACACAAGTGAACACAACATGGATTTTTTATTATTGAGGGAAAACAAAATCCAAAACTACATGACCCTGTGTGAAAAAGTGTTTGCCCCCTAAACCTAAAACTGCTTGGGCCACCCTTAGCAGCAACAACTACAATCAAGTGTTTGTGAGTTTGTTTCTGCGCTGTGGAGGGATCTTGGTCACTTATCTATGCAGAATTGTTGTAATTCAGCAACATTGGAGGGTTTTCGAATATGAACCACCTTTTTACTGTCATGCCACAGCATCTCAATAAGATTCAAGTCAGGACTTTGACTAGGCCACTCCAAAGTCTTCATTTTGTTTTTCTTCAGCCATTCACAGGTGGATTTGCTAGTGTGTTTTGGATCATTGTCCTGCTGCAGAACCCAAGTTCGCTTTGGCTTGAGGTCACGAACAAATGGCTGGACATTCAATTCAATTTAATTCATTTTTATTTGTATAGCGCTTTTAACAATGAACATTGTCTCAAAGCAGCTTTACACAGATAATGTGGTGATTAAATGTAAATATGTTCTTTGTAAGAATGTTTGTCCCTGATAAGCAACTGTGGCAAGGAAAAACTCCCCGAGATGCATAAGGTAGAAACCTTGAGAGGAACCAGACTCAAGAGAGAGAGAGAGAGAGAGAGAGCGAGAGAGAGAGAGAGAGAGAGAGAGAGAGAGAGAGAGAGAGGGTGACAGGAAAAGAAAGGACATGGATTATTAAGTCTCCTTATTGTTGTATGAAAGTTAATGTCACTGTGCAGTTTGGACTCCGGCAAGACTCGCTATGGCAGCAGAACTAAAAGGGAGAACCAGAAGGTAATATAGACATGAGGATCTCTGGGATAAGAGACACAATTATTCCCCAGCACCTGATCGAGAAGCTGAGACTACTGGGCCTGAACACCTCTCTCTGCAACTGGATCCTGGACTTCCTGACTGGGAGACCTCAGTTAGTCCGAAACGGGAACAGCATCTCCAGCACCACCACACTGAGCACTGGGGCCCCTCAGGGCTGTGTGCTCAGTCCACTGCTGTTCACTCTGCTGACTCACGACTGTGCACCAACGCACAGCTCAAATCATATCATTAAGTTTGCTGATGACACGACCGTGGTGGGTCTAATCAGCAAGAACGACGAGTCAGCATACAGAGAGGAGGTGCAACGGCTAACAGCCTGGTGTGGAGCCAACAACCTGTCTCTGAACATGGACAAAACCAAAGAGATGGTTGTTGACTTCAGAAGAGCACAGAGTGACCATTCTCCACTGATCTTTGATGGATCCTTAGTGGAGATCGTCAAGAGCACCAAATTCCTTGGTGTTCATCTGACGGATAACCTCACCTGGTCACTCAACACCAGCTCCATCACCAAGAGCCCAGCAGCGTCTCTACTTCCTGAGAAGGCTGAGGAAAGCCCATCTCCCTCCCCCCATCCTGACCATGCTCTATAGAGGGACCATTGAGAGCATCGTGAGCAGCTGCATCACTGCCTGGTTTGGGAATTGCACCGTCTCGGATCGCAAGACCCTACAGAGGATAGTGAGAAGAGCTGAGAAGATCATTGGAGTCACTCTCCCCTCTATCATGGACATTTACACCACACGCTGCATCCGCAAAGCACACAGCATTGTGGACGATCACACACACCCGTCACACACACACTCTTCACCCTCCTACCATCAGAAAAACGGTTCCGAATCATTCGGGTCGTCACAACAAGACTGTGCAACAGTTTTTTCCTGCAAGCCGTCAGGCTCCTGAACAAACATCTGGACTGAACTCTCTCTCTCTCTCTCTCTCACACACACACACACACACACACACACACACACACACACACAACTGAGTGACTGATCTGTACAACCGGACTCATCACACATACACTTCACACACCCAGGTTTCAGCACCATTCACACCTCTCATTATAGCAAAATGTTTACATGCCGTTTTTGCTGATCTTCTGGGACTTGCTCTTTTTGCACAATATTCTGTTAATCCCTTGGTCACTTTATCTTGACTGCTGCTACCATTTTTTTTACACTATTATAGAATTGTAAAATTCTGTTTGTATTTGTTTACATTTCTGCTACTGTGCACCTTACAGTACTGTCACGACAGGTTTTACTGGCGGAGCTACTGCTGCTTTTATTTTTATATTTTGTGTATTGTGTATTTGTCCTGCACTGTCCTGTGTTGTCTCTTGCACCGTCTTGTGTTGTCTCTTGCACTGTTTGCACCAGTTGCACACATGCACTTTATGTGGTGAGGATCTTAGTTCCTGGCTCTGTGTTCTTCTGTTCTGTGACTGTTGTTTTATGTAGCACCTGGGTTCAGGAAAAAAGTTGTTTCATTTCACTGTGAACTGAATCTGCTATATATGGTTGAAATGACAATAAAAGCTTCTTGGCTTGACCCACCACACCACAATCAACAAACCTGAGTGAACGTGTGAATGTGAGGGGACGACAGCATCCAAATATCCCAGTTCACCAAACACTCCATATCAATGATCCCTTTCAGATCTGCTCCTTTACCTCACAAACACCTACTGACTAAAGACTCCACTAAATAAATGTGGAGTTGAGCAGAAGGAAGTTATTAAGCATCCACTGTCTAATGTCCTTTACACACTCCTCATTGTTTAGCTGATCTCTCTCATCTGGCTTTGCTGAAATATACAGCTGTGTGTCATCAGCATAGCAATGGAAGTGAATCCCATGTTTATGAATAATTTCACCAAGAGGCAGCAGATATAAAGAGAAAAGGAGAGGGCCTAAGTCAGATCCTTGCAGTGAAGTGTGCAGTTAGAACAACAGACTGGTTCAGGGTGAAGGTTGGACTGTATCAAGGATCAGCCCTGAGCCCTTTCCTGTTTGCAGTGGTGATGGAAAGGTTTACGGACGAGGTCAGACAGAAGTCTCCCTGGACTATGATGTTTGCGGATGATATTGTGATTTGTGGTGAGAGTAGGGAGCAGGTTGAGGAGAGCCTGGAGAGGTGGAGGTACAAGCTGGAGAGAAGGGGAATGAAAGTCAGTAGGAGTAAGACAGAGTACATGTGTGTGAATGAGAGGGAGGGCAGTGGAGTGATGTGGTTGCAGGGAGAAGAGGTGGAGGATTTCAGGTACCTGGGGTCAACAGTGCAAAGTAATGGAGTGTGTGTTAGAGAAGTAAAGAAAAGAGTGACAGGAGTGATTTGTGATAGTAGGGTATCTGCAAGAATGAAAGGGAAAGTGGCATTGAGTAAAAGACAGGAGGTGGAGCTGGAGATGTTAAGGTTTTCGTAGGATGTTTTGGTGACAAGGTGAGGAAGGCGAGATTGAGATGGTTTGGACATGTGCAGAGGAGGGACATGAATTATATTGGTAAAAGAATGCTAAGGATGGAGCCACCAGGTAGGGAGAAAAGAGGAAGGCCAAGGAGGAGGTTCATGGATGTGGTGAGGCAGATGTAGAGGACAGGGTGGTATGGAGACAGATGATCCGCTGTGGCGCCCCCTAATGGGAGCAGCCGAAAGAAGAAGAAGAAGATGATGTTCTTTTTCTAAAATGCGGTGTTACTTCTACACCAGACGTAATGGGACACACACCTTCCAAAAAGTTTAACTTTTGTCTCGTCAGTTCACAGAGTATTTTCCCAAAGGTCTTGGGGATCATCAAGATGTTTTCTCTTACTCATAGTGGAGTCATGAACTTCACTGAGGCAAGTGAGGCCTGCAGTTCTTTTTCACACAGGGATGGGATTTTGTTTTTCCTCAATAATATAAACCTTCATTTAAAAACGGCATCTTGTGTTTACTTGTGTTATGTTTTACTAATATTTAAATTAGTTTGATGATCTGATTAAAGTGTGACAAACTTGCAAAAAAATAAAAAATCAGGAATCACTGTGTGTGTGTGTGTGTGTGTGTGTGTGTGTGTGTGTGCTTGTGTGTGTGTCCATTCACAGAAACAGAGTGGAAAGTGGAAAGTAAGTGGAAAAAAGTTAAGGCCACACCCACAATCTATACACTGTGTGTCTCTAAGCAGTGCCAGGATCATCCTCACACACACACACACACACACACACACACAATTTTCTCTCTGCTATAAACCCAAGAGTATTAGTGGTGTGTATGTGTGTGTGCGTGCGTGTGTGTGAATACACAGACACCACTGTTCGGATGGAAACCACCTGTAAAACACACACGCGCACACACACATTCTACATCAGGGGTCACCAACCTTTTTGACACTGAGAGCTATTTTTTGGGTACTGATTAATGTGAAGGGCTACAGTTTAATACACAATTCTGAAACAACACATTTGCTCAATTTACCTTTAATTATATGTTATTATTAATAATTAATGATATTTTTCTCTCAGAGTCAAACTCAACTGCACAGGAGCCAAAACTCACAGCACACTTTAGCACACGGGCCGAACAGGAGAAACGTTTATTGAACACACAAAAACAATGTTTTTTAAACATAAATATAAATAAATACAGACATGAATATTATTCCAGAATAAATAAACTTAAACTCTAAATATTTTGCGCTCCATAAAAATATCTCCTGTGGAACACCAGACGTGTCACAGCTTCATCATGCAGCTCTTCAGAAACTCTCCCTCAGTAAATAACCTGCTGATGAGACTCTGATTTCTCTTCTCTTTTCACACCAGCTTCACTTTGGGATTTCGCTGTGGTGAAAAACATCTGCTGAAATGTCAGATTCTTCTTTATCTCTTCTACTTTCTGTATCTTCTGCTCTGAATTTAGGTTCTTCAGCTTCTCCTGATGTTTTGTCTCGTAGTTCTGTTTTATATTCAATTCCTTAATTACAGTCACTTTCACTCCACTATAACACACACGTGTTTACCGCCAGTGTCATCATATCGCCAGGACATTAATAATATTAATAATAGATCTGTATAAAATCATGAAATCGTAAGTCGGGTCGGATTTGACACTGAGTTTCACACCCCTGATTTATGTGAAGACACTGATCATGTTAATGATTTCTCACAATAATTATCAACAATCATTTAACAAGGGAGGAAACAGATATTTTTAGAAAAGGCTCGCGGGCGACTGGTGGTCCTTGCACCACGTTGGTGACTCCTGGTCTACATGAATGCTGTGGTTGGTGTGGGTTTGGGATGTGATGAAAAGGGCTGTGTGCTAAATCACTGTAATAAACAGAACCTGGTTTATAGATAAGATTATTAGTATAAAAGATATCAGCTGGACTTGTGTCCTCCTTCCCTTTTCTTCTAAAAGTGTTCTCCTGAGATACTCCACCAGCAGACGTCTGTCTGCACCGAGCGTCTAAATGAGCAATTACAGTAGGGACTGTGTCTTAATGGGAACCTTTAACAAGCGTTCAGAAATCTGCCCAGACTCTGTAACATCTAATATCAGCTTCTGTGAGGATTTCTGCAGATCTTCCAGGACTCATTTAACTTACAACAACGAGAAGCTGTGATTCACAGCAAAACTCAAACAGCTTCATCAGGCCAAAGAGGAGTCCTACAGGAATGGGGGTCAGGATCTTGTACAATCAGGCCAGGAACAAACACACACACACACACACACACACGCACGCACGCACGCACGCACGCACGCACACTCACACTCACACGCACGCACACTCACACGCAGCGCCCCATCAGACCACACCACGTCACACCACATCAGACCACACCAAACCAAACCACATCAGACCACACCACACCACTTTACACCACGTCCAACAACACATACATAACATCAGACCACACCACACCACATCAGACCACCCCACATCACGTCACCCCACATCACGTCACCCCACACTGCTGCTTCACTTTATTCACCTCACAAACTCTGATTTCAACACAAAAGTTACATCCAAACATATTTCACCTGATCCTCCACACTCATGGACTCACCTCACCTGATGGAGTGTGAGGGAGGAGTAGGGTGGTCCTCTCAGTTTCTCTCTCACTCACACACACTGTAAATATGGGGGGAGAAAAAGAGAGAGAGAGAGAGAGAGAGAGAGAGAGAGAGAGAGAGAGAGAGATTACAACAAGCAAGTAAAGTGACCTATTTGGGTAACTTCTAAAAATAAAAAATAAAAATAAACTGCCTATGGTTTACACACACACACACACACACACACACACACACCAGAGCAAATCGGTAGAAATAAAAGTGAGTCTTACCGCGTTATTATTGACGGTTATGCACGCGCGCACAGGCTCCGGTCCAAACTTTAAACTAAAACAATTAAATATCCGGTTTAAAGTTTCAGTAAATACAGTGTCAAAAACTAACTTTATATTCTCCTCCGTGTGTGTGTGTGTGTGTGTGTGTGTGTGCGCGCTCGGTTATTTTGTTTTATATGGCAACACGGCGCAAAAACTCGAGTCCACACTGCGCATGCGCACTATTGAACAAAGCTTCGGGTGCGCGCGTATTGTAAAAGATATTTACTCGAACGCGCATGCGCCTGAACGTAACAAGTGTGTGTGTGTGTGTGTGTGTGTGTCCTGAGTTCACATTAAAGCAAAAAATAATATGGTTAAAACAAATCTAACATTTCTATAGTACATTTTATTCCAGGTTTTGTTGGTTAAATTATTTCTAATAAAAGGCTTCATGTAAAATACAAAACCGAGCAGAAGTGAATAATATGAGCTCATAGACTTTTAGAAAACACTGTGATGCTTCGCCTCACAAAAGATCTTTCGTAGGTCCTCATCATCAGAGGTTCAATTCAATTCATGTGTATTTGTTTTGCGTTTTTATTAATGAACATTGTCTCAAAGCAGTTTTCATCCTTTAAAATATTATATCATATTTGTTCACTGACATATGCAGTTGCTTCGCTAAATAATTTTGTTTTGAAATGTATTTATGTAAATGTTAACCTGTATGTATTTTTAATGTTTTGTGTTTATTTTAGCCCTACTTCCATTTCCCTAAGTGTTTATTTCACTTGTCAGGCCGCCATTGTATATAAGAACCTGCTCTTAATGACTTGCCTGTAAAAATAAAGGTTAAATAAAATGTACAAAAATTCACACAGATAATGTGGTGATAAAAAATAAATATGTTCTTTATAAGTGTAAGTTTGTCCCTGATGAACAAGCTGGGGGAGACTGTGGTGAACTTTCATGGAACCACACAAGGTGTTAATGAGAAACATTGTCTGTAGGTTATGAACCCTAGTTTCCCGAGGGAATGAGACGCTGCGTCTCAAAGCGCTTCGACGCAACTCGAGTTCCCAAAGGGAATATAAATATGTGATTAAGTTGCAATTATTCATGAATAAACTCATGACAATTATGCGATTAATCCTGATTAAATATTTTAATCAATTGACATTAATATGAGGTGAGGTTCAGTTACCAGCGTGACACTAAAACAGCTTGTAATAATGATTACTTTTTACTGAAGTACATGTCAGAGCCCAAACATTTTTACTGTAACTTAAATCCTTTAAAGCATCAGTATCTGCACTTCTACTGAGTGGAGGATGTGTGGACTTTTGCCACCTGTAGGTTACTGTGGAGGATTAAACTCAGGAAGATGAATCTGAGCTTTAAACACCACAAACAGAAAAACTCTCTCTCTCTCTCTCTCTCTCTCTCTCTCTCTCTCTCTCTCTCTCTCTCTTTCAAGTTAAACATGCTCCTGGGGTACCAGTGATACGTGTTCCTGTATGTTTCTCTTTGCATCTGTCTGATTCATCTCAACATCCTTCCTCTGGATGGAGTTCTCTTCAGTTGAAGACTCTGTACAGCTGGAGATGTTCCACATCAACAGTCTAAAGATCCATGAAGTTACTGAGCAACTGAAGAATTTTGAGGATGAATTTAGACTGTAATTAATATCAACAGTCTGCTACAATGTGCTCCGGACCAGAGTTTGCTTTTAATCATCGTCACCGCACACTTTAACAATGATGGAACTGTAATGAGAAAATATGAATTGATTTGATTTGAAATGACAGACAGACAAACAGACAGACAGACAGACAGACAGACAGACAGACAGACAGACAGACAGACAGATAGACATATGTTTCATTTTTGCTTTATTTTATTTAGAAAATATTTGATCTTTTAGCTCAACATTAAGTCCGATCAGTGTTTCTGATCAGAGTGTAATTGTATACACTATAACAAAGAATACAGATCTATATGGAACACTGACTAACAGACACTGAGCTTCACACGGATCCTGGCTGGATCATTATGATACATGTGATATAGTACATTATTTTGATAATCATCACCACATTGTATAATTAAACTAGTTTAGTTTTCATGATCCTGGTACCCTGGTACACATTTTAACACCGCAGCATAATGCTAATCATGGCATTACACCTACACACCATACCCAGCCCACCTTTAAGCTATAAGAGGAGTTATGTCATTTCCTAATACAGAAAAGTATAGTGTTATTACTCTTCCAAAACAACCCTAGATCACACAATGATGTGTCAGTAATAATAATAATAATAATAATAATAATAATAATAATAATAATAATATATTGGTTGCCCCAAATGTTAAATCTGTCTTCAGGGGACATGTGTGTTCCAGAGTCACATTGTTCCTGCTGTCCTCAGTGACAGAGCCTTTGTTTAGATTTGGCAGCAGTGTTTTGTGTGTGTGTGTGTGTGTGTGTGTGTGTGTGTGTGTGTGTGTGTGTGTGTGTGTGTGTGTGTGTGTGTTAGAGAGATTGATGACCTTCTGATGAAAAATTTAGACATTTTGTTAAAAGTGTACAACTGACAACATTTTACAAAAATATTCAGACACCTAAACACATCTCTCATATCACTGATCTGCAGAGGTTCTACGGCTTTTCATTCTCTTTTAATGAAAACTCAACATGAATTATTCATGAATTATTTTAACAGTGCTCAAGGAAAGCTCAAGGTCTCATTGGCCCAAGTTCTGATCTCACTTCAACTGAGAATCTGTGGCAGAAAATCACCTAGACATCCTGAAGTGAATCTACCAAGAAGAAGAAGCTGAATTCTGGTACAACATATTGTTACTCTACATATTCCACATTACTAAAAGCTTTTATTGCAGGAAATTGGAGACTCTATGAATGAATACCACATGGGGGTAAAATGCAAGCATTTATGCAAGCAAGTGATTTTATTTTATTTTTCATTCAAATAATATTTCTCAAAAGAACTCCAGTGTCACCCGCGAGTGATGAATTTGAGTCATATATAAAATACTGTGTGCAATTTCGATATGAGAGAATGAATCAGGGGTATAAATAATTCTGCACAGGATCTAACACACAGCTGTGTGTAGTGGACTGATGGTGGTGTTTATGTGTGATATACAGTGAATATGGAATATGGGTAATGATCCATAATCATGTACTATTATTTAAATCTATATTCAAATCAGAGACTTTCAAAACTTTTCATTTACATCTGACATCATCTAGACCAGGGGTCACCAAAGTGGTGCCCGCAAGGACCACATGAGTAGCTCCCGGGCCTTTTCTAGAAATAGCTGTTTCCTACTTTTTGTTAAATCATTGTTGATAAATATTATGAGAAATCATTAACATAATCAGTGTTTAAATTGATAAATATCACTAATTATTAATAATAACATATAATAAAAGGTAAATTTAGCAAATTTGTTATTTTAAATCAAACTGAAAACTGTGTGTATCAAACTTTTAGCCCTTCACATTAATCAGTACCCAAGAAGTAGCTCTCAGTTTCAAAAAGGTTGGTGACCCCTACTCCAGACCTACACAGCAACCAGCCATAACCCTAACCCCTAAACCCAACTCCAACACCTAAACGCAACCCTAAAATCAACTAAACCTCTAAACCTGACCTCCTGTCTTTTACTCAGTGCCACTCCCAGTGTCTCTAATCCATACAACATCTCAGGTCTCACCACAGTCCTATAAACTTTCCCTTTCACTCTCACAGATACTCTTCTATCACAAATCACTCCTGCTATCACTCTTCTCCACCCACTCCACCCTGCCTGCACTCTTTACTTCACTTCTCTAACACACTCTACATTACTCTGCACTGTTGACCCCAGGTACCTGAACTTCTCCACCTTCTTCACCTCTTCTCCCTGCAACCGCACCCCTCCACTGCCCTCCCTCTCATTCACACACATGTACTCTGTCTTACTCCCACTGACTTTCATTCCCCTTCTCTCCAGCGTGTACCTCCACCTCTGCAGGCTCTTCTCCACCTACTCCCTACTCTCACCACAAATCACAATATCATCCACAAACATCATAGTCCATGAAGACTCCTGTCTGACCCCGTCCATCAACCTGTCCATCACCACTGCAAACATTAAAGGGCTCAGAGCCGATCCTTGATGCAGTCAAACCTTCACCTTGAACCAGTCTGTCTTTCCTACTGCAAACTTCACTGCTGTCACACTGTCCTCATACATGTCCTGCACCACCCTCACATACTTTTCTGACACACCAGACTTCCTCATACAATACCACAACTCCTCTCTCCACCCTGTCGTATGCTTTCTATAAATCCACAGACACACAATGCAATTCCTTCTGACCTTCTCTATTCTTCTCCAACAACATTCTTGAAGCAAATAATGTGTCTGTGGTGCTCTCTGCCATCTCTCTCCTATTCTTCTTTCAGTCCTCACTCTCCTCCTCTTCTTCTTCCCCTCCAAAACCATCCTACAGACCACCATCCGAAGCTGTCTAGCTACACTGTCCCCCACCAACACCTTACAGTCTCTGAACTCAGTCAGGCTGCATCTCCTACATAGAACATAGTCCACCTGTGTGCACAATACGTGTTCACCACTGCCAATTCCATCCTTTTAGGATGAACATTTTTCCTTCTCCTCCATCTCACAACAAACCTGTGGAGCATAAACACTGATGACATCTATCATCACCCCTTCAACTTCCAGCTTCACGATCATCACCCTATCAGAAACTCTCTTCACCTCCACCTCTCCTTCTCCTCCTTCAACAACAGTAGCACAATTTCCACCGGTACCCTGTTGGTTAATGGTACCTGTGGTGGTCGTTGGTAACCCGGGCCTCGACCGATCCGGTACGAAATTCTGATTCCTGATCCACATATTTGATTTGGCACATTTTCACTTCATAACAAAACCCTCCACATTTATCTGAGCTTGAGACCGACACTGAGAGTCACTTGAGTTGTGTAGCACTAATGGCTGGGTTATAATGATGATGGTGATAATGATGATAATGATTATGATAATTGTGGTGATGGTGATATTGATGATGTTGATTATGGTGATGATGATATTGATGGTGATGATGGTGATGTTGATGATGGTGGTGATGTGATAATAATAATGATGATAGTGATGTTGATGATGATGATGGTGTTGATGGTGATGCTGATGATGATGGTGATGATGTTGATGGTGTCAACATCAACATCTATATAACTAAACCAACGTTTCATTTTATTTAACACACATACATACACCCACACATACACCCCCCAAACACACACGCACACACACACACACACGCGTGCACGCAAACACCTCCCATCAAAGTAATGATGTCATTTCCTGTTTCCTGACATCAATAGTAGAAGCAGAGGTGGGATTTGTAGACACCTGACACTACACACAGGAAAACCAAGTCCATATTTCAGAGAACAGATGACCTTTGACCTCTGACATCATTGTTTTTTAGACACCATCTTACAGCTTTCTTCATAAAAATATATTTTGTTTATAATTATTTCATTCATTCTGTGTGTTTTCTTTTAACACTTTGTGTACTTTTGTGATGGAAATAAACACACAAAAATCACACACACTGGAATACATTTATCATTCCATCCAACACTTTCATCACTCCTTTCATCATGTCCATCAATCCATCCAACACTTCCATCACTCCATTCATCACTTCCATCATTCCATCCAACACTTCCATTACTCCATTCATCACTTTCATCACTCCATCCAACACTTCCATCAGTCCATTCATCACACCTTTCATCACTTCCATCATTCCATCCAACACTTCCATCACACCATTTATCACTTCCGTCAGACGATTCATCACTTCTATCACACCATCCAACAATTCCATAATTTCATCCAACACTTCAATCATTCCATACAACAATTCCATCACTCCATCCAACACTTTCATCATTCCATTCATCACTCCATTAATCACTTCCTTCATTCCATCCAACACTTCAATCATTCCATACAACACTTCCATTATTCCATCTATAACTTCCATCATTCCATCCAACATTTCCTTTACTCCATCCATCACTCTATCAATCACTTCCATCCATCATTTCCATCACTCCATCAATTACTTCCATCAATCCATCCATCACTGCACCATCACTCCATCCATCACGTCCATCACTCCAACCATCATTTTCATCAATTCATCCATCACTCCATCTATCACCCCATCATTTACTTTCATTCATCATTTCCAATTACTCCATCAATCATTTTCATCATTCCATCCATTACTCCATCCATCATTTCCATCACTTCATCCATTACTTCATCCATCATTTTCATCAATTCATCCATCACTCCATCTATCACCCCATCATTTACTTTCATTCATCATTTCCAATTACTCCATCAATCATTTTCATCATTCCATCCATCACTCCATCCATCATTTCCATCACTTCATCCATTACTTCATCCATCATTTTCATCACTCCATCCATCACTCCATTCATCATTTTCATCACTCCATCCATCACTCCCATCACTTCATCCATCACTTCATCAATCACTTCCATCAATCATTTCAATCACTCCATCCATCACTTCCATCATTTCATCACATCCATCTTCCCTTTATCTACATCTATGGCATGTGGCAGTCTCCCTTCTCCATGAACGACTTACAATTATCTCATCTACCCACTGACCTGGTGAGGGTTGAGGGCCTTTCACAGGAGCCCAGCAGTGGCAGCTTTGTGTTGCTGGGATCAGCAGAGCTACATATGAGAGAGAGGAAACCTTCAGAGCCCCTAAATCTCTGTGGACCCCAAACAGTTCTTATGTAGCTTTAGGGATCTGAGCTTAAGCACAATCACACAGCAAAAAAAAAATCACATGATGGGACACGATTCAAGATTGTGGTGAGGATAAATGAGAGAAGAAAAAATCCCTCCATTTAAAGTGTGTGCTGTTCAGTCCTTCTAAGCCACAGGTTTCTGAGCCACAGTGACTCATAGTTTTAATCCTACATTTACTTAAAAAATTGTTAACAAATAACAAAAGTATTCTCCATCAAATGATTATTTTATACAGTGTTTATATACACATTTAAATCACACACTGCATCTTAATGATCAAAATATTCAATTTGACAAACTTGAGATATATATATTTATATATTAGTAATTCATTGAGAATCAAATTTGTTCAAGGCTCATTGGAAACCAAAATCATCAAATCAGATGGTGAGGTTCTCAAATAAATTCTGGTCTGGCGAATGTGAGGGACAGTCACTGGCATGAACACTGACATTATCATGCACCAGCATAGGATCTAACAATAGCTTTATGCATTTCATTCCATTTTTTAAAAGCAGTGAGGGTACAGTGCATTACAGTGCAGTGCAGTGCCATAGAGTGCAGCACAGTGTGTGCAGTGCAGTGCCGTACAGTGCAGTAGCATGTGGGGGTCTGTTCAACCTCCTAATGATATTCCTCCTCAGACTATCACTGACTCACCACCAAAACAGTCATACTGGATGATGTTGTAGGCAACATAATGTAACGTTCCCCACAGCCCCGCCTCTTACACTTACATGTGTCACATCTGCTTAGTGTGAACTTGTTTTTATCAGTAAAAGGCCGGACATAAGACAGGAACTTTATGTGGTATTTGTGATATTGTAGATTATCTTGCCAGCACTGTAAAGCACAATGCATTGTGGTCTTCCTGCATTGTGACATCCTGTAATCTAATTGACTGATTTGATTGTAAAAATGCACAGGTGTACAAATGCTATAATGAATTCAGATTGAGATTGTACATTCTACTGTTTGAGACTGAACATTAAATAAGAACACTTGATAGAACATCTAATTTTGGAATGAACCTAAAAAGCCTTTTTAATAAGAAAATAAAGAAGTGAACTGTAGTGTTTGCAGCGGAGCCTGAAAATCACCTTATACTTAGAGGAGACTTTTTCTAACACAGCACCAGTCAATGAGACACAATCAGACAAAAGAGGAAAATCCAGCAACTGGTGGACGGGTTGTTGTGGGAGGGGCCAAGCTGCTGGGTGGGCGGGGTGTAGCTGTTGGGGCCAAGCTACTGGGTGGGTGGTAGAGAGTGGAGTGGGCAGAGGTTTGTTGTGATGGAGTGGGAGTCCGACTGCCTTTTGCTCTGAATCGGCTCTGAGGCTCTGCATTGGCAGGGCTAGGGGGTGTGGCTGGAGTAGAGGCAGGACCAGTAACAGGAGTAGAGTCAGTAGGTTCTGATTGGCTGTAGGTAAAGGGCGGAGCTCTCGAGATTCCTTTCTGTTGTCGACGCCACGAGTTGTAATAAGTGGGATCGCTGATGTAGTGATTAACAAACGAGTGCATCTGATTCTGAAGGGAGGAGTCACCCTCATATTCACTATCACTGCCCGGGGGGGGGGGGAGAGAGGGAGAGAGAGAGAGAGAGAGAGAGGGGTCAGGGTGAATATTATTATACAGTGGTTGTTTATTAATTACATACAAATGAAAAAATGACACTGTTTGTAACTATGTTTGTGTTTGTGTGTGTGTATGTGTACCTGCATGAATTTGTGTCTACCAGTGTGAAATGTGTGTGTGTGTGTGTGTGTGTGTTACCTTTGACAATGTGTGTGTCTCTGTGTGTGTTTTACCAGTCTGTGTGTGTACCTCTGTATGTGTGTTGCCTGTGTATGTGTGTGTGTGTGTGTGTGTTACCTGTCAGTGTGTGTGTGTGTGTGTGTGTGTGTGTGTGTGTGTGTGTGTGTGTGTGTGCGCACGTGTGTGTGTGTGTGTGTGTTACCTGTGATTCGGACAGTTCAGATTTTTTCTCAGTTAAACTGCTGCTTTCGGCTTTTATCAGGTCACTGTATTTAGTGTTTATATCTTCATCAGAGTAGTGCAGACTGCCGGGACTCGGTCTAGGTGGGGACCTGTTCACACACTCACACAAACACACACACACACACACCGTCAGATGTATCTCATGTGTCTTACTTATTGTGGTCATTGTAAAGGGGGTGGAGCCAGAAGATATCATGACATACTGATCACAAATCAGTCACGTCTCAGCAGTGATGGGCGTCAGGGTCAGCAAGACCTTCTGTACTGCTCTAAACTCGATCAGAATCACTGACTTTATATTTTATCTAATTTTGTCCATTAATATGTATTGCATTATTCCTAATATTTTATTCTCATTTCATTCATTTTTCTCTTGTGTGTTGCTGTAAGGAGCAGAAAAAACATGTATAGGTTTACATTAGAGTTTCTATCCAATCAGATTTCAGCTGTACCATCATGTGTTACTATAAGACCAGCAAAAATAAACAGCATGGGCTCTTGGTATCCTCAAATCCATGCTGCTTAAAGCTGTTGGTTAGACGAGGGGTGTCTCAGTGGTAAAATTGTGGTAGTTCAGTATTTAAGGCTCTGGGTTACTGAACGGAAGGTCGGGGCTTCAAGACTCGGTATTGCCAAGCGGCCACTCTTGGGCCATTGAGCAAGGCCTTTAACCTTCTGTGCTCCAGGGGAATTGTATTATGGCTGACCCTGTGCTCAGACCCCAGCTTTCAAGCAAGCTGACATATGCGAAGAAAGAATCTCACTGTGCTGTTATTTATATGTGACAAATAAATTCTATTCTATTCATTCATTCAAAAAGCTGGAGTGAGACCAGTCCTTTCTTTCCTGTAAAATTACACAATTTGCCTTAATTTCAAATCCCCAGGAAAACAGTGTACAACAATGCACAGAAATGCTGTGTACTAGTGCTGTGATAAGGTGAATATTGGTGCTTCTGCTGGAGATGATCTATGTGGAGGTGCAGTCGTGGCTCCAGTGAAAGGAGACCTGTTAAATTGTGCTCATTGGGTTTCTTGCTTTAATGCTGACATTCAATCTCACTGTGTGAGATTCCTGTGTGTGATGCAGCTCTCTGATCTACTGCACTTCTATATAATACTGATGCTTTCTATAGAAGTGGCATCATAATGATGGGATTAACAGGTGGATTGATCAAGGTAGAACATCACTGAACGCCTGTGGGCTGAAATACATGACCTGATACTGCATCCCACTAATGACCCAACAATTCCTCATTGTTGGTGGAGGAGGAGGTGGTGGAGGAGATGGAGGTGGATGAGGAGTTGGTGGAGGTGGTGAAGGAGGAGGAGGAGTTGGTGGAGGCAGAGGTGGAAGAGGAGGAGAAGGAGAAGGAGGAGGTGGAGAAGGAGTTGGTAGAGAATGTGGTGGAGGAGAAGGAGGAGGAAAAAGAGTTGGTGGAGGAGGTGGAGTAAGAGTTGGTGGAGGAGAAGGTGGAGGAGGTGAAGGAGGAGGAAGAGGAGGAATAAGAAGCGGAGGAAGAGGAGGAATAAGAGGAGGAGGAGAAGACTTGCCTTGTGTAGACGCCATTCTTTCTGTTGAAAGATGTTTTGACAGACAGCTGGCGGTTGTTGAGCTCCAGAGCAGGGAAGCGACTTTCATCAAGACCCACCATTTCTCCATGAGTCAGAGTGGTACAGTTAGGACTGTTAGCTAAAACAAAACACACACACACACACACACACACACACACACACACACACACACACACACTGTAAGATAAAGATATAAATAAAGTAAATGAGACTCAGGTATATAATAAGGTCAGTTTACCGATCTCTTTTTTGCTGTATTTCTTGCTCTGTTCTTTGATGATGAGGATGAAGACCAGCAGGAGGATGAAGATCAGACCAACTAATGCAATAACTACCAGGAACCACCACTCCTCATAGAATGGAGCCACTTTGTGGGCTGGAGATGAAACCACAAATATGTTTGATTTAGGTTCTTCATTAAAGAAATAATTACAAACACAGCACTGAGAAGACATTAGTGTTAATTTGTAGATTATTTCCTTGTAACAGCACATCAACACAATACAGTTTTTAAATAAAAATATAACAGCAAAAAAAGTGTTTTGGTAAACTGGGATATTTGTATGATGTTTCTCTACACAACAGTAATGATTTAAATATTATCTTACATTTTTAAAGCTGTGATTTGTAGACAGTTAGAGCTGCTGTTACAGAAACTTAATCAACACCATTTACAATCACAATCCAGATCTCTGCAGTAGTGTGGTGTAACAGTAACCTGATACAGAAGGAGAAGGCTGACTCGGAGATCCGTATCCATAATCGTTCACTCCGATGATTCGGAAATCGTAGCTCACCCCCTGCCTCAGGATATCCATGTTCAATGTGTATGATGTCACTTCCTTAGGAATATCTTTAATCAGAATATCCCACAGGCCTTCATCTGTTACATAAACAGAAGATATGGAGCTAAAACCTTTCAATTGTTTCTTCACCTCATTACACTTGATCACTCATAAAACATACCTAAAAGAGCCTTGGGGCCAAACTCATACAGTACACTCCTACAGCAAACACCTCAAGAAAACTCCTACAGCAAACTCCTGCTGCAGACTCTTACAGCAAACTCCTACAGCAAACTCCTACAGCAAACTCCTACTGCAGACTCCTAGCAAGCTCCTGCTGCAGACTCCTACTGCAAACTCCTGCTGCAGCCTACTACTGCAAACTCCTCAGCAAACTCCTACTCCAGACTCCTGCTACAAATACTTACTGCAAACACCTACAACACACGCCTACATCAAACTCCTACAGCAGTCCCCTACAGCAACCTTTTTGGCAAACTCCTACATCAAATTCACACTGCAAACTCCTACAGCAAACTCAAGTCAAGTCAAGAGGCTTTTATTGTCATTTCTACTATACACAATGGTACACAGTACACAGTAAAAACGAGACAACGTTCCTCCAGAACCCTGGTGCTACACTAAACACCAACACAGAGCTACAACACAACACAAAGCTACATAAAGTGCATCAAGTGCAAACAGTCAGACAGACGAAAAAGAGTACAGACAGACGAAAAAGAGTACAGACAGACATTACAGACAGACAACAGTACAGACAGTAAAAGACAGCACAAGACAATACACATTACCCAAGATAGTGCCGACCAGTAAACCTACTGTATACTCTGAATATACAGTACTGTTCAAAGAGAACTATAAGGACTCTGAGAGTAAATACAAAACAAACACAATGTAGTGCAGAAAAAAGCAGCAGCAGTCGATAGACGCAAAAACTAGCATGTAAACAGTGTAATATGGTTAAGTATAAATAATAAATAAATGATGGTGGGGATGGATTGAGATGAGTAATGAGTTCGGAAACACACAGTTGAATGAGTGTGTGGTGTGTGTGTGTGTCTGTGTGTGTGTGTGTGTGTGTGTGAGTGTGTGTGTAAGTTCCAGTTTAGTTCAGTGTATTGAGGAGCCTGATGGCTTGCAGGAAAAAGCTAATATACAGTCTGGCTTTGAGGCCCGAGTGCTTTGTAACCCCTTTCCTGATGGCAGGAGGTTGAAAAGTGTGAGGGGTGTGTGTGAGGTGTGTTTGTTTGTGAGGGGTATGTGGGGTCGTCCACATTGCTGTTTGCTTTGCGGATGCAGCGTGTGATGCAAATGTCCATGATAGAGGGGAGAGAGACTCTGATGATCTTCTTAGCTGTTCTCACTATCCTCTGTATGTTCTTGAGCTTTCCTCAGCCTTCTCAGGAAGTAGGGTTAGTTAGCTCAGCAAGTTAACAATAACACCAAGTAGCTTAAAGAAAGCCTTCCACGCATGAGACGTGAACTGAGGACACCAGTCTGACACTATTTTTTCTTGCAGGCCGAAATTATGTAACACATATTTGAAAAGAAGCTCAGCGGTTTCTACAGTTGTAGGCAGTCGTTGTAGGATCAGTAGGGGAACCAGTCTTCCTACTGGTAAGTGTTTTTGAGATGGCACATACAGAGCAGCCATGAACATACCTTGCAATGTATCCGACCATACCGGTCCACCAGTAGTGATGCCTGAGCCTGGATCCTTATGGATTGACCTCAACAGGGGTTGACAGCAGGTCTTTGGAACAAATGTCCTCCCCTCAGGGCATTCTGGTGGGGCAGTTTCCACACGTGTTGCCGTTAGGATTTCCTCATCTGAATTCCACACGATGGGAATGAGGATGAGATGAGATAATAGGTTCCCAGTCCGTGGAGGGGTTAGGGGCATAAATTCTTGACAAGGCATCCGCTTTACCATACTTGGAGCCTTAAAAGCATGTAAAGAATAAAGGCATTTTGATTCCTAAAGGTATTGGAGGTTCTTGTCAAGTCAAGTCAAGTCAAGTTGAGTTTATTTCTATAGCGCTTTTCACAACAGACATTGTCTCAAAGCAGCTTTACAGAAATCAACAGTGATGGTGATGGTGTGCATTTGTCCCTGATGAGCAGTCGTGGTGACTGTGGCAAGGAAAAGCTCCCTTAGATGTAATGAGGAAGAAACCTTGAGAGGAACCAGACTCAAAAGGGGAACCCATCCTCACTTGGGTGACATCAAGAGTGTGATCATAAATCTTTCAACAGTACAGAACACTGGAGAGTGAGAACTAACATGAGTACTGAAGTATAAGATTATAGGTAATGATCTTTCTACAGTCTTATACAGTCTTTATGGTTAGTAGCTCCTAGTTTTATGAGCTCAACATCATCACAGATCCAGCATCAGTTTCTCCATGCCAAAGCCTTTAAACACTCCAGGAGGTCCAATGTCAAAACCACACATGTAGTGGAATCCAATTGGCACTGGTATGTCTCTAGATGGTTCGGGATGTTTGCGAGTTTGGCATCTACTTCTTCAAAGGTCCAAAATCTTCAGGTGGGACGTGACTGGAGCTGGCCAAGCTCAGGATGCCTCGGGATGGGGAGAGAAAAAGAAGCAGTGGAGAGGAATAGCGTAGCTGCTGTTCATGATATAAACAGCACAAGTTGATAATGTGCATGTGATCAAATGTTCTTGAGCACAAGGTTATGATATGAGACGCATGTTGTGTGTTGGCTTTGCTAAAAAGATATGTTTTTAATCTGCACTTAAACTGGAAGAGTGTGTCTGAGCCCCAAACACTGTCAGGAAGACTGTTCCAGAGTTTCTCTGCATCGGATATAGATAACATTTTTCTTAACTTAGAAATATTTCTAAGGTAAAAGAAGGCTGCTTTTGTAACTTGGTTGATATGATTATTAAAAGACAAGTTGCTGTATAACTCCCAGGTCTTTTACCATTTAACTAGTGGTTACAAAACATCCATCTAAATGCAGGTTGAGATGCTGGAGCTTCTGTATACTAGTTTTTGTGATCAGTGATCACCATAAAAGGATCCCTTCCAACCAGTGCCGCCCCTCGTCTAAAGCCAGTTTTATAGCCAGAAGTTTTCGATTACCGATGTCACAGTTCTGTTCTGTGGGAGAGTTTATTTTAAAAAAGAACTGTCATAGGAGAGGGGCGGTACTGAACCTCTGTTTGAGCTCTATGAAGGCCTCCTCTGTCTCCTTCGATAGAAATGAGAGAATCCCAGGAAACGTTGGAGTTCTTTCATGAAACTCGGACGAGGCCAGCCTAGAAATGCCTTGATATTCCCCTGGCCTATTTGTACCCCTGATGGACTGATGCCGTACCACAGGAACTGTACACTGGATTGGTGGGACTCACACTTCTCCAGCTTCAGGTAGAGGTGGTGTTCCTGTAATCATTTCAGGACTTGGACTTTTGACCCCGGTGTTACATTAGACTTATATGTAGTTTAGTTATATAAATTATATGATTATGTCATCGATGTATACAATGGCGAACCGATGAAGGAACGGTATGAACACTTTGTTCATAAATGTCTTGAACACTGTTGGAGAAATGGAGAGTCCATACGGCATGACCCGGTACTCATAGTGCCTTGAGGGGGTGATCAAGGCCGTCTTCCATTCATCGCCCTTGCGTATGTGCACCGAGTTGTAAGCACTCCGAAGGTCTAGCTTCGTGAAGAGTCAGGCTCCACTGAGGTCTTCTAGGGTGGCCAGGACCTTAGGGAGCAGGTAAGGGAGTTGTACTATTTGGTAGTAGAGATTTCGGTAATCAATGCACGGCCAGAGACCGCCGTCCATCTTCTCCATGAAGAGTTCAATTCAATTCAATTAACTTTTATTTGTATAGCGCTTTTAACAATGAACATTGTCTCAAAGCAGCTTCACACAGATAATATGGTGTTTAAATGTAAATATGTTCTTTATAAGTATGTTTGTCCCTGATGAGCAACTGTGGCAAGGAAAAACTCCCCGAGATGGCATCAGGAAGAAACCTTGAGAGGAACCAGACTCAAGAGGGAACCCATCCTCATCTGGGTTGCACCGAATGTCCATTTGAATCATATATACAATGCAGCGGGGTGCAGTGATGATGATCAGAAGCAAACTGCACTCCCGAGTCAGTGCAGCAGACCGCCGACACCAACTACAGTCCAATCTGTCCTCAAAAGCACCCGTTCTACTCCGGAATTTCATGGAACCACCCAAGGTGTTGATGGGATACCATCCCAAGCTGCACAGAAGTGTGAAGATCCACGGAGGGTAGAGGGGCAGGAACAGTGGTCACTGGAGCCTCAGGAGCATGTTTAACTCGACCGAGAGAGAAAGAGAGAGAGAGAGAGAGAGAGAGAGAGAGAGAGAGGGTGACGGGAAGAGAAGGATATGGATTATTAAGTGTCCCTATTAGTGTATGGAAGTTAATGTCACTGTGCAGTTTGGACTCCGGCAAGACTCGCTATGGCAGCATAACTAAAAGGGAGAAGCAAAAGGAAACACAGACATGAGGGATCTCTGGGATAAGAGACGACCCACCACACCACCGTCAACAAACCTGAGTGAACGTGTGAATGTGAGGGGACGACAGCATACAAATATACCAGTTCACCAAACACTCTATATCCATGCTCCCTCCAGATCTGCTCCTTTACCTAAGAAAAAAAATCTACTCATAAAAGGCTTGACTAAATAAATAAGTTTTCAACCTCGACTTGAACGTTGAGACTGTGTCTGAGTCCCGAACACTGGTTGGAAGGTTGTTCCATAACTGTGGGGCTTTATAAGAGAAAGATCTGCCCCCTGCGGTAGTCTTCATTTTTTGAGGAACCAAGAGATAGCTAGCACCTTTTGATCTAAGTAGGCGTGGAGGATCATCCTGGTACAGAAGTTCACTCAGATACTGCGGTGCGAGACCGTTAAGTGCTTTATACGTCAGTAGTAATATTTTATAATCAATGCGAGATTTGATTGGGAGCAGTGAAGACTAATTAAAATATTATTTACGTGAGACTCAAAGGAAAGACTCGGGTCAATAATCACACCAAGGTCTTTGACAGCCGTACATGCTGAAACAGAAACACCATCCAGAGATGCTACGTAATCCGAAAGTTTGCTTCTAGCTGCATTTGGTCCTAGTAAAAGTACTTCCGTCTTATCTGAGTTGAGCAGAAGAAAGTTATTAAGCATCCACTGTCTAATGTCCTTTACACACTCCTCAACACTGTTTAGTTGATCTCTCTCATCTGGCTTTGCTGAAATATACAGCTGTGTGTCATCAGCGTAGCAATGGAAGCGAATCCCATGTTTATGAATGATTTCACCAAGAGGCAGCAGATATAAAGAGAAAAGCAGTGGGCCTAAGACAGATCCTTGAGGAACACCAAACTTTACCTCATAGAGTGTGGAGAACTCACCATTTACATCCACAAACTGATAGCGATCAGTCAAATAAGACCTGAGCCAAGAGAGAGCTGTTCCCTTTATTCCTACCACGTTCTCAAGTCTAGCAAGCAGTATAGTGTGATCAATGGTGTCAAAAGCTGCACTAAGGTCGAGCAAAACAAGTAAGGAAACAAAACCCTGATCAGAGGCCAATAACAGGTCATTTACCACCTTAACTAGCGCCGTCTCTGTGCTATGATGAGGCCGAAATCCTGACTGATACATTTCAAAAATGTTATTCATAAGTAGGTGTGAGCATAACTGCTGTGCTACAACCTTTTCTAAAATTTTGGATATAAAGGGGAGATTTGATATCGGTCTGTAGTTGGACAACTGACATGGGTCAAGGTCAGGTTTCTTAATAAGGGGGTGGATAACTGCCAGTTTGAAAGATTTAGGTACATAACCAGTGCTAATGGAAGAGTTAATTATTTTTAAAACAGGTTTGATTATCTCTGGAGTTATCTGTTTAAAGAAACTAGTAGGCAGTGGATCGAGATGCAGGTTGATGGTTTTGATGAGGAGATTAATGAAATTGTCATTCTCATGAATAGGAGTGAAGCTTTGTAGTTGATTATCCGTTATAATTACACTGCTGTCTACAGGGTTACTTGTAAAATAATTTGGATTTATATTAACCGTCTGGATTTCTTGCCTGATGTTTTCAATTTTATTATTAAAAAAGTTCATGAAATCATTACTACCTATTGATGGTGTGCATGTGAGTGCAGTGCTTTTATTCCCTGTTCATTTTGCTACCGTGCTGAATACAAATCTAGGATTATGCTTGTTATTTTCTATGAGGGTGGAGAAATATGCTGATCAGCAGCACTAAGAGATTTTCTATAATT
Source organism: Silurus asotus (assembly GCA_024362625.1). Lineage (NCBI taxonomy): Eukaryota > Metazoa > Chordata > Actinopteri > Siluriformes > Siluridae > Silurus > Silurus asotus. Next base: position 123,886 of record MU551675.1, on the reverse strand, counting down.
TAGGAGGCTCTCCTTCCATGCTATTTAAAATACTGTTAATTTTGTTTGACTTCATTTACGTTCTAATTTTCGAGTGGTCTGTTTTAAGGTGTTTGTATGATCAGTATACCACTGTGCTAATTTTTCTCCCTGATCATTTTGGTCTTAAGGGGAGCTACATCATCTAGAGTGTAACGTAACGTTGTTTCTAGATGTTCAGTGGCCCAGTCGAGCTCTGCGGGGTCTGACGGAGATCTATCTAATATCGTAATTTCGGGAAGATTATTAATAAAACGCGCTGCTGTAGCTGACGTGAAAGTACGCTTAACACGGTAACGTGGTGAGGTAGAAATGCAATGACTTAGCCAAATTTTAAACGAGAAGCTAAAAGCGGCTGGAGAAGAGGATGGGGTGATGAAGCCCTGTTTTAATGCTTCTTAAATATAGGTCTTCATAGCCACGTGCTCTGAGATGGACAGCAGGTAGCCTAAAGCCTTTGGCAGCTTGGCACCGGGCATTAGGTTGAAAGCACAATCCCAAGGGTGATGAGGGGGTAGACGAGTGGCAGCCTGCTTGCTGAATGCATCCAGAAAGGTACTTGGGGGGGACCTCCACTTCCTTGTGGGTCTCTGGACTTTTGATGCATCAATGCTAGGAAAATTAGGGCCTGTTATGGTAGTTTGTGCAGACAGCGGTTCTGGAACTGTTGGCTCCACTCGATGATGTCACATGAGCTCCAGGAGAACCTAGGGAAGTGTCATGAGAGACAAAGATGCCCGAGAATGATGCTGGAGGTAGACTGTTCCAGGACCAGGAATCGTATCTCCTCTTGATGGAACAATGCCCCTTGCAGGGTGACCACCAGAGCAGGCTTCCCTGGATCGTCTGGATGGTGAGCTCCTGAGCCCCTCTCTTACAGGCCAGCTGGAGGCACTCTAGACATCCTTGGGAGATAGATGCAGAGAAGCCCGAACCTACAAGGGCCAACACCAGAAGTGATAATGTGGGGGTGATGATTTTGACCGGTAATTTTGATAAGTGGGTGATTTCAGAGGTGAGGTTTACAGTGCTGGGGGCCAGGCAGGGCACTGGCTGATACAGTGCCTGGGATTACCACAATATAGGCATGCCCCTGTTACAAGGCGGCGTGATAGCCGTTGGGTACCGAACTGCATTGGTTTTAAGATGGAAGGGATGGTGGGGCGGAGTGATGGTTCAGCCTCACTGGATTGACAGGTTTCTAGCCGCTGGGAGATGCGTATGGCTCCCTGGATAAATGCCTCTAGACCCAGCGCGTATATATTGCCACAGCCATCTTGATGTTTTGTTTAAGCCCCTGACTGTCTCATTCCAGCCACTGGTGACGGCCAGTGTGCGGAAGTAGAGGCTATACTCAATTGGCGAGGAAGACCCTTGGCGAAGAATAATGGCTATGCTAAACACCTCGGTAAAGTGGCTGGTAAAATAGGAGTACAAGGTGGTAATGGCACTATTGGCATTCCATATAGCTCTAGCCCATGCCAAAGCCTTCCTGGCTAACAGTGAAATGAAAAAAGCGACCTTGGAGCGAGCGGTGGGGAATTTATCAGGCTGCATTTTCGATGTAGAGATTGACTTAAAGAAGGAAGCCACTGCACTCGACTGCTTTCCTGGAGTATGAAGCCGGAAGAGCCATTGGGCCGGAGGCGGGAAGTCACGCTGGTGGGACCCAGAGCTGGAGCGAACACCTCCTGGAAAGAAGGCGACGAGTTCCTTGACTGGCCTGGAGTTGGTTGGGGAACCGTAGAGTTCAGTTTTCTTTTCAGTCCGATCTTCTGTCACAGATACACCAGACGTCAAAAACCGGGAGCAAAATAAGGTGTCGTTTATTGATCTTTAACAGAATAAAAAAGGAGAATAAGAAATGGTAGTGAAGAAAGTAATAGACTTAGCTGTGGCATGCTTCACAATGAGCGTAGCGAGGAGCTTAGGAAACTCAGGGAATCACAGGAGGTGTAGGTAATCTGGATGATCTAAAGTAGGTATAAGGTAGATTGGACGACAAGTGAAGGGAAAATGGGACCTTTTAAAGAGAACGGGTTAACGGGAAACTGGTCCAGTTGATTAATTGTACGTCGCTCTGGATAAGGGCGTCTGCTAAATGCCACAAATGTAAATGTAAATGTAATAGGAGGAAGAGGTTGAGCTAGAGTGTTGAGCGTTGGAGGGAGGCGTGACTGGTGGTTCTCTGACAGAGTCTGTTTTACACTCATACCAACAAAATCCTGACTGAATTCTGTACCACACTGTCTGAGTCTAGAGTATGTTCTCCATGACACATAGACATAATATAATATAATATAATATAATATAATATAATATAATATAATATAATATAATATAATATAATATAATATAATATAATATAATATAATATAATATAATATAATATAATATAATATAATATAATATAATATAATATAATATAATATAATATAATATAATATAATATAATATAATATAATATAATATAATATAATATAATATAATATAATATAATATAATATAATATAATATAATATAATATAATATAATATAATATAATATAATATAATATAATATAATATAATATAATATAATATAATATAATATAATATAATATAATATAATATAATATAATATAATATAATATAATATAATATAATATAATATAATATAATATAATATAATATAATATAATATAATATAATATAATATAATATAATATAATATAATATAATATAATATAATATAATATAATATAATATAATATAATATAATATAATATAATATAATATAATATAATATAATATAATATAATATAATATAATATAATATAATATAATATAATATAATATAATATAATATAATATAATATAATATAATATAATATAATATAATATAATATAATATAATATAATATAATATAATATAATATAATATAATATAATATAATATAATATAATATAATATAATATAATATAATATAATATAATATAATATAATATAATATAATATAATATAATATAATATAATATAATATAATATAATATAATATAATATAATATAATATAATATAATATAATATAATATAATATAATATAATATAATATAATATAATATAATATAATATAATATAATATAATATAATATAATATAATATAATATAATATAATATAATATAATATAATATAATATAATATAATATAATATAATATAATATTTAATATAATATAATATAATATTATATAATATAATATAATATAATACAAGCATAGAAGTGAGAAAAAAACTGTTTGGTTTAATTTTAAAGATCATAAATGTATAGGCTTAATGAAATTGTGGTGTTGATGGTGTTAATGGTGCTGGTAATAGTGTTGCTGGTGGTGTTGGTGTTGGTGGTGGTAGTGATGGTGTTGGTGGTGTTAGTGTTGGTGTTGGTGATGGTGTTGGTGGTGTTGGTGTTGGTGGTGTTGGTGTTGGTATTTATATTCCGAATTTGAATTAGACTCCTGGAGCAGATCGGCGCGCGCAGGGCCGCATTAAATCACCGAGCAAAGCAAGACAGGGACTTTAAATCACCTTAACAGCACTCACACACCAGTGTGCAGGACATAAAACATACAATAATAACGCAGGAGCCCTGTGATGAAGTGCACACACACACACACACACACACACACACACACACACACACACACACACACACACACACACACACACGCGCGCGCTCAGAAGGTTA
>MU551675.1:69330-118208 GCA_024362625.1 Silurus asotus | reverse complement strand
ATATAGAGAGAGAGAGAGAGAGAGAGAGAGAGAGAGAAATATCACAGAGTAAGAGATGTTCCTGTGCTATAACTGTAAACATCACGTCCTTCTCATGACCTCTGAGTTATTTGAGAATAAATTTAGTGCCCTATGTTATACTCTGTATCAGTTCCAACCCCTGCTGTAACTATCACCATGCTGGACTGTGTAATCGGTAATACCAGCTTGCTGAGTGCGCCCCCTGGTGGCCGGGCTATGTGGTCCGTCTCCGGCAGCATTAAAGGGAGCGACGCTGATTAGGTAGGTGGTGAAACTGGTCAAATTCTTCAGCTTCACTCCTCCATCAGGCAGAAACAATGTCTTTAACTTCTCTGTCTCATTCTTACGTTCGTACTCCCAGAAATAAACCTAATCCAGCAGAAAACGTCAAACAATAACAGATCTATAAATAAAACATTACAAATGTTTCACACTAATCACGTGATGAATCCTTACTTTATAACCCTGTATGTCTCCATTCTGCCTGTCCAAAGGGGGCGGGTCCCAGCTCACGTCCAGCTGCGTCGCAGTAGCTGATTGGACAGCAACATTTTGTGGTGGTGCTGTGGGCACTGTGAACAATCAGGCAAGATATGAAGTGAGCTGCAGTGTATTAATCTCATCAAAACAGCTTCATAACTTCTGCATCTCCACTTGAGGGTCAATAAATAAACATCTGGAATAATGTGGTAATGATGATAATAATGATAATAATAATAATAATAATAATAATAATAATAATAATAATAATAATAAATAATAATAATAGTAACAATAGTGTGACTCACCTGCTTCTCCAACAAACACTTCCTGTGGTGAGCTGATTGGCCCATCCCCCACAGCATTAAACACACTCATTCTGATCTCATAACGCTTGTGTTTGCTCAGATCTACACACACACACACACACACACACACACACACACAAGCAGAAACATAAATAAATAACGGTGACTGAAAGCCCTATTAAATTGTATTCTGGGGAAGATAAAGAGAGATGAAGAGGGCGTACTGTCCAGCTCATACTGGTTGAGGGACGGCTCAGTAAGGTTCCTCATACTGTACGGATCTGAGACAAACACAGAAAATAAAAAGTGATTTAGAAGAATTACAGAACAATTCGAGGGGAAATAAAATAATGAATGCACCTGTGAGTTCGGTCCAACTGGAGTGTTTCTGGATGTTAAAACTTCGCAATCTTTCATATAGGAGCTCTCGATACCGAATACGAAACCCAAGCAGAATTCCGTTTATCTTCTCCTCTGATGGAGACTGAAACACAAACACACAGGATTAAGTGCAAACATTTACAAAGTTACACCAAATAAAACTCTGGAACTGCTGAACTACAAACATCAGCATTCTACAAAAGCCTTCAACAAACACACGACATGCTGCTTACCTGCCAGCGAATTAAAACAGACGTAGTGGTATGTGGAGTGACAGAGAGTATGATGGGAACTTCATCAGGAACTGAAGAGGGAGAAAAATATTATCTACCCAGCTCCGAGATGAACTGTCTGTCTGTTTTAGCTTTATGAAAGAGAGACATACAAACAGATATAGAGACAGACAGTCTGTACTCCATACCATCCTGCAGAGTGGTGATGGCTTCACTCTCCTCGCTGTAATCGCTGTCTCCGATGTCATTAGTGGCTTTTACACGAAACTGATATGAAGTGAAGGGTTTCAATCTGAAACACAGACAGTCTACTCTCAAACATTCTCATTTAACTTCCTACTCACATTAACACACTTTCTGTGTGTACACAAGTATCTCAGTACACCATGACTATACAATAACTACATCATTACTACACTGTGACTACATTGTGACTTCTTCTTCTTTTTCTTTTGGCTTCTCCTGTTAGGGGTCTCCACAGTGGACCAACTACCTGCATGTCTTCCAGGTAGCTGAACTCCTCCACCTTCTCCGCCTCTTCTCCCTGCAACCGCACCCTCCCATTCACACACATGGACTCTGTACTGTGTGTGTGTGTGTGTGTGTGTGTGTGTGTGTGTGTGTGTGTGCGCGCGTGTGAATTAGATGACTGTTTGTGACAGCAATGTTGTTGAAACTGGTATACATGATAAACTATTACTTTCTCAATGGACCATATCCTGGAGTCTTTACCTGAGGGTCTGGCCTCTATGACGTATCTTCCAGGATCTCCACTAGTCCAGTGTATAGTGAGGGCAGAGCCATAATGAGAGACATTGTAATTACACTGTAACTACTGTGACAACATTGTCAAGTCAAGTCAACTCAAAAGCAGAACCTCATCCTCATGTGGGTGACATCAAGAGTGTGATTCTAGTCTTTAAACACTACAGAACACTGGAGAGTGAGAACTAACATGAGCACTGGAGTGTGTGATTATGACTGATGTTCTTTCTACAGTCTTATACAGTCAGGTGAGATTATAGAACTAGGAGCTACTGAGCAACTCATAAAATAGCTCAACATTTGCGATAATCACAGATCCAACACCAGCTTCACCATGCCAGAGCCTTTAAACCCAAAAAAGAGGTCCAATGTCCAAACTCTACATTGTGACTACATTGCTTATACCATGTTCATGCAGAAACTATTAATGAGTGAACCCAAGCAGATAAAAATAAAGTATTCACACCTTTCCACAGTGTAGGGTGCCACCTCGTGATTGATGGATGCTGATTGGACAGTCCAGTTCTGATCAGGAAGTTCTCTGATCTGAACTGTGTAATAACGGACAGGGGAAAGACCATCACTGCCTGGTTCCCATGATAACAGTACACTTCGTGCTCGCACGCTCTCCTGGGGCACTGCAAGATGGCGAGGAGGCTGGGGTCGTGCTAAATGTAAAAAAAAAACATCCACAATGATATATCTTTGCATTGCTTTTTAGTTTTGTTTGGATGTGGTTGTTGTAGTCACCTCTCTTTTCTGTGGTAACCACTAGGGCATCGGCAGCGTCCCCCCAGCCTTTACGCGTTTGAGCCGTGATGCTGAAGACATAAACAGATTCGGGTTTTAGCGAGCTGACTGTGTATTGCCTTGCGCTCGGGTTCAGTACGTCCACTGTGGCTGAGTTGCTGTTGGACGAATTTAGACGATACGCAATCTGATAGGCTGAAGAGAGAGAAAAAGCAGAAGTTCATACACAGTCCATCTGTCCATCTGTCCAAGACTAAGGTCATTTACAGCACACACACTCACCAAGGATGATTCCATTAGGCTGGGCAGGAGATTGCCATATCAGTCTGACAGAAGTGATTCGTACTTCAGGAAACAATATACCAACTGGAGGTCCAGGAACTAAAAAAGCATAAATAACCTGTAATTGTATTTAATATTTAAATCATTTACAGTTTGTTTTCATACCTCACTTTTCTTCTAATTGTCTTTTTTTGCAAAGGCAGGTTTCATTAGCTAGATTTTTTATTTCCTTTTCGACCAACAGGATGCATAAGCATGTCACAGTCACTCCTACTGCTTTGAGACAATGTCTGTTGTGAAAAGCGCTATACAAATAAATAAACTACTGGGTTAAATCCTATCAATTCCATCAGATATGAGTGTGGCCAATATTTTCATTAAATAGGTCACATTTCTTGTGTTAGTTTATATTCTGTTAGAATTCTAGTTTATAACAGATGTTTCTCTTATTTTATTTTTTGTAAAACAATGATGTACCAGGAGCACAATGTATTTACTGATAGAGCTTTTTTAAGACACTGGGAATGAAGATATTTTGGAAATACAAATCAATGTTAAAGCAAACTCCAGGCCCATAATAAAATCATTTTAGGTCTCTTTCACACCCATCTGAGTTTTTGTCAAGTCATAATCACAGTGAAATACTTACTATTTATTTGATTACAGTTTGGTTTCGTTTGGCTTCATGCTTCCAGGTTTGGTAGATAAATAAATAAACCAAACATAAGAACAGATTTGCCTTATTATCTCATGATGTTCTTGGTGTTCTACACGGCTCTTATCTCCACCAACTGCTTTACACACGTTTACACTGGGTACATCATTTCTAAACATGAAACCAGTTTTCATTGCCATGCAAATGATGTGTCAGCAAAGTCAGAAGTAATTTAAAGAAGGAAGAATGTATGAAGGACGTTTGTCAGGCTGACGATCACGACGCGGAAGCGGAAGTAACTCAGTCATCGTTTATTCAACACAAAACACACACAAGTCACGAAGAGCCACCATTTGAGAGTTATCCACTTGGGACGAGTAATCCAACATGGAAGGCAATGTCCGGAAAATGAAAGTAAACTCCGATGGCAACGAGTAATCCAATACAGAGACGATGTTAGGAGACCGAACCAGCTGGAAAGGCGGGTTGTACGGGATCCAGGCAATCACCAGCATGACCTTCAAGAACCGACAGCCTGTGACTCGAGAACATAAGTTCATGTAGTCATCTCCTAAACGAGCCACAGCTGTCGGAAATCAAAGCCGGCGTGGCAAAATGAGGCAGCGTGACTGAACGTGACTGAATGTGACATCATCTGGAAAGCGACTCGGAGGCGTGATATCACCTGGAGGCGACTCGGAGGCGTGACGTCGCCTGAGAGGGACCTTGGTCCATGTCATCACGCTTGGAGAGCCGTCGCCCTGTGAGGAACCCAGAGGCGAGATGTCGCCTGGAGAAGAATGATGAGGCGTGACTTCAACTTCAAATGGTGTATTTACCCTCAGAGGACCTTGGGACCGGCACGGCATCTTCACATGCACTTAGAGGCTTGATGTCACCTCCAGCATGACTTGCGGGTGGAACAAGCCTTCCGGTTGGTGTTTGTACGACCTCATTCTTGCTGTCTAGCGGCAGTACGATGCTCCCTTCGCGGCCAAGTGGCGGTTCGACTTACCTTTCGCGGCCAGGCAGCGGTTCGACATCCCCTTCGCTGCAAGGCAGCGGTACGACATCCCTTTCGCGGCCAGGTGACAATGCAACGGCACCCTCGGTGGTACACTGGAGCCGAGTGGAACACTCTGAGGAGCCCAGGAGTGGGGCGGAGCTATTGGGGAAACTCTGAAGCGGAGTGCTCGTGGAAACCCTGGAGCATAGTGGAGCTCTCCCGGAAAGTCTGGAAACGCCCGTGGAAACTTCGGAGCAGAGCAGAGTGCTCGTAGGAAACTCCGGGGGCGGAGTGGAGCACTCATCGAAGCTCTGAGACGGAGACCGCGCTCGCGGAAGCTCTGGAACGGAGACACGCGCTCGTCGAAGCTCTGGAATGGAGGCGTGGGCTCTGAAGTACCCTGGAACTGAGCTGCGTGCTCATGGAAATTCTGGGATGGAGCGCTCTCATACTCGAGGGGACTTCCGTAGAGATCCACCACATCCATCTCAAATCTCCATAGCGTGCTGGCTTTGGAAAGAGTGTCATCAGACAGGAGGGAAGTGCGAAAGGCGATCTTGGCATTCGGAGGAGAGCTGGGAAAGATTTACCTCCACATACTCGCAGATGCTCCGTAGAAGTCCACCCACTTCAATACTTACACCAGAGAAACCAGCCAGGAACCCCACATGCTGTCGGATGGGCAGGGCGTAGCCGCGCTCGCATGATCCGTCTTTGGTGACTCCAAACAGCGAGGATTGGCATGGAGCTTCCGGGGAATATCGGGAGCTGGATTTGGCTGCCCGAATCATCGCTGTTCAGATCGCGGTGGGGCGAATCCGCAGGATGGCGATCACGACGCGAACCAGCTGGAAAGGCTGGTTGTACAGGCGATCACCAGCATGACCTTCAAGAACCGACAGCCTGTGACTCGAGAACGTGAGTTTTTGGAGTCATTTCCTAAACGAGACACAGCTGTTGGGAATCAAAGCCGGCGCGGCAAAACGAGGCAGCGTGACTGCTACCAAGGGGGGCGTGGCAGGGGGATCCCTGACAGTGACCAAAGGGGCGTGGCAGGGGAATTCCTGACAACATTACACACTGAAAGGTAAAGAACTTCTTCTACTTAGACTCTAGACTCTACAATTTTGCTTTCTGATCTTGTAGAAACTGATGGCTATTCAGTTTCACTTACATTCCAGTGACCTCATACCATCTTACCTTCAAGCTCTCTCAAGTCCCTGGTAATCCTAAGGAAAACCTGAGAGATGTCTGTGGGTGGTTTGATTAGAAAAGTCTGAAGGCTGCACTTTAGAACACAATGTATGTCGAGGTCTCATTCATTATACTGTAGATAACATTTCGTTTAATGCAATACATTTTAAACGAAATTCTCGAAAATAAAAGCTGGTTGTAAAGATGCTGTCAAAGAACACGCAACAGCACTGCGTGGCCTTCTGTCCTAGTAATGAGTAATGAGAGAAAGGCTTTCATATCTCACTTTCCATTATCAAAAGCACTCTAAATGAAATGGCAGTGAATAGTTTGAGATAAGGCCTACACTCCTGCACTGCTTTATCGAATTACTGAACCTTCTGAACCTACTGAACGGTTTGCGGTCATCATGCCTACCATCATCAAGAGTGCGTTCCAGAATTGGAGGAGAGGATGGGAGTCCATCTCCGATACGTGTGAATGCTAAAACCTGTATCTGATACAGGACATATTTTCCCAAACTTGTTAACTCAGCACTGTGAGTGGTGTTTCCTTCTACTGTCCAAAACCGAAGACGAAAGTCTGAGTCCTTCTCCTTATACACCACCTGAGAGAAACAGAAATTACAGGATCTCAAGATTTTTTATTATCATCATCATCATTATATTATAGGAGGTATCATTACTGATATTATTCAAAAAGACCTTGTATCCAAGAATAAGACCATTTCTTTCAGACTCAGGAACTTCAAACCAGCGGACCAAAATGCTGCTGGAGGATGTGGAAAAAGCTGAGACGTTTGATGGCCCACAGGAAGGCACTAGAGCATGAAGGAGATATAATAAAAAAATGGTAAAGGTACCTAGGTTTAGCAGGTCTTTGCAGAAAGTGACTCCTGAACATAGAGCAGAGAGGAATGTTAAAGAAATCACAGAGACATGACGTCTTTTCTGTGGGTTCAAATCTCAGGTTCAGAGCAGTTAAGTTTTGAGCACTCGCCTACTGAGAGAAAGGGAAAGCAAAAAGAAAAAGAGTAATGTGAGCAATCATACAAGAAGGAAGGTATTAATGACATTAATTGAGGTCCTGAGAGGAACTGTAATGCAGAGGGAGAAGGAAGTGCATACCAATGCTTAAATATAAGGTTTATATATATATATATATAAAATTATTACTATCAGTGTTGGGCAGCAACGCGTTACTTTTGACAGTAACTAATACTGTAACGCGTTACTTTTAAAAATAAAGTAACTCCGTTACTGTATGGTGCGGTGTTCTGTTCGACATTGTTGATAGTTTTCATACTTGAGCTGTGAAAGGAACATGTTTAAGAGCTCAACACAACAGCAGAAGCCAATTTTGTGTTTGATTGTGAATTTATTATTCAGCTTGTTTTGTTCTTTATTTCTGGAATCCTTGTGATATATTCAGTGTGTTCTGGTCTGACTTAAATAAAATAGTGTTTAAAAAATGACTCTGTGTTTAAGTCAGTTTTGTGTTTGTGTAGATCATAACACATAAAAGAGCATTAATGGAAACATTAAAGAAGCTTCTTTTAAAAAGTAACTAAAAAGTTACTTTTAACAGTAACGCATTACTTTTTGGTGTAAATAATCAACAAAGTAACAGAGTTTTTGAATGAAGTAACGAGTAACTGTAACTAGTTACTATTTTTTAGTAACGAGCACAACATTGATTCATATATATATATATATATATCAGGTGGTATATTAACAACTTCTCCATGGGCACGGGTGGCATTCTCTCTGAAGAGTAATTACAAAACGTCTGATTAGAATTACAGAGGCAGCGTGAGGGCAGGCTTTCATTAATTATCGCATGGCTCCTTTTATTGGTTTACTCAAATGAAGCCACACACACACACACACACACACACACACACACACACACACACACACACACACACCAAAGAGCCTCTGATCAACCTTTTTAAGATCCTGACTTTGGTTTGCGTGTTTTTAATTCTCATTGCCAAGGGCAAAACTATGCTGTTAGGTAAGATCAGATAAAGATGTGGGATTTATTAGATTAGGATGACAACAAAGGCATATCAATCATTCCTTTTTCCAGACATTGGTATTGGTGTTGGATACATAGAGGGGAAACAAATAAGACTTTTTTTTTTCATACACACAGATTTATAAACAGTACTCCCAGTTTGTTTGTCCATTTCTGACACACACACACACACACACATAATGTCTCAGCCAAGGTGTTTTAAAATCAGTGAAAGTGTCATACAGCTATTAGCAGACGTAGTAAAGATTTTTCTCCACACAGGTTCATATTACACTATTTCCTCACACAGTATCTAAATAATGATAAGGAAGATAAGAGACAAGCTAGAAATCACATAAAAAGAGTTGCAGGACAACCTGAAAGCAGCAGGAACGTCTCTAGGTTACGTATGTAACCCTAGTTTCCTGAGGGAACGAGACGCTGCATCGAAACACTTTGAAACGTGTTTCCAAGCGTTTTGACGCAGCTTGAGTTCCTGAAAGGGAACACCAGTTACACAGCAACAAACTGAACCATATTTCCGAGCCTGAAGTCCTCAGGATCCCGAATCTGGCAAGTAGGGTGGGTGCTGAAGCGAGATCATGTAAAACAAGTTGGCGAATGGTTTGGCCATTTTCGGGGGTTGAGCTCGTCAAAGGATGTTCTTGCGCTCTTGAAGGGCACGCGCCTCTCGAAACACCTCAAACGACTCATTGCAGCATTGCCGGATGTCGAACGTACGCCTTCTCAAACGTCTTTGCCCAGATTTTCACATTCGCTCTTTGCTCTAACTTGCTGTCCATGATGAAATCGCTGACATGGGAACGCAAGCAGTCTGAAACTATATACATACACACACACACAAACATATATATATATATATATATATATATATATATTTCACTAAATGGTTAAGTGCAAAATACCTATTACTATTTACACCCTCTTTACATTTACAGTTCAAACACACTCAAAATACACCACTATACATTTAACAAATACTGTCCCTTAAGTAAAATATGCAACCCTTTGCTTTGGTTAAACTTGTTTGTTGAACCCCGTCTTTCATTTAAATTATTTTTGGAACTGAATATTAAACACCACTGTTTTGGTTCGGACTGTAATTAAAATCAACAAACTGCTACAATTTGCTCAGCACCAAAGTTTTTATAAACAGTTCTGCATGTAAACATCATCACTGAACAGTTTATAACCTCAACACTGACTGAACTGTAATGATGGAAATTCAGTGTTGAGGATGATGATGAGGTTCCCATTAGAGTCTTGTTCCTTTCAAGGTTTCTTCCTCATGAAGTCTCAGGGAGTTTTTTTTACAACATTGACCATTGGATCACTTAATAGAGAGCACCTTATGGACACCAAACTTCTACATTCCAACATTATAACCTCCTTTATCGCTGTAAAGCAACTTTGGTAAAATATGCCCTGTTAAAACTCTACAAATGAAACTAAAATGAAAAAAAAAAAATTATATACCAGATTCTCTGGTCCGTCCTCGTACAGGTTGACTCCATGGTCCTGCTCCAATACCATTAATCACTCGAACTTTAACCTCATATTCAGTCCATTCTTCTAGATCCTCAATAGTAAACTCCCTCTCAAAGCGGTCAAGAATAATGTGGCTTAGGACTTTAGCATGAGGCCCAATTCGACTATACTGCACTTTATAACCCACAGACTCTGGATTTCCATTGTACTCCCACTCTGGCAGGGGCTGGAACATAAAATAAACAACAAAATAAACTTAGATGAGGAATGTGATAATGAGATCTCAGTTAGTGTATGCGTGTATTTAAAACATACCACCCATCGGAGCCACAGGCTGGTTTCACTGGCTGTACGCAGTGTGATGTTGAGTGGAGCCATGTCAGGTGGAGCCTGCAGGGTCTGGATCTTTCTAGAAGGTTGGCTGGGTGGGCTGGTGCCCACAATGTTCACCTGACGCATACGGAATCTGCAGATAACATGCACATAAAGCATCAAATAATAGAAGAAAAGCATAATGGGGGAGATAGTGCTATAATTACTTAATTTGTATCAGGAGTATCTAGTGTTAATAAACATGTACAAATGGTGTGGTCCCTGTAAAAAGTGTATGGGGGTGTAGTAAAGGTGAGGTACCTGTAGAATGTGGATGAGGGTGGTGTAAAGGTGAGGTACCTGTAGAATGTGGATGAGGGTGGTGTAAAGGTGAGGTACCTGTAGAATGTGGATGAGCGTGGTGTAAAGTTGAGGTACCTGTAGAATGTGGATGAGCGTGGTGTAATGTTGAGGTACCTGTAGAATGTGGATGAGCGTGGTGTAAAGGTGAGGTACCTGTAGAATGTGGATGAGCGTGGTGTAAAGGTGAGGTACCTGTAGAATGTGGATGAGGGTGGTGTAAAGGTGAGGTACCTGTAGAATGTGGATGAGCGTGGTGTAAAGGTGAGGTACCTGTAGAATGTGGATGAGGGTGGAGTAAAGGTGAGGTACCTGTAGAATGTGGATGAGGGTGGTGTAAAGGTGAGGTACCTGTAGAATGTGGATGAGGGTGGTGTAAAGGTGAGGTACCTGTAGAATGTGGATGAGCGTGGTGTAAAGTTGAGGTACCTGTAGAATGTGGATGAGCGTGGTGTAATGTTGAGGTACCTGTAGAACGTGGATGAGCGTGGTGTAAAGGTGAGGTACCTGTAGAATGTGGATGAGGGTGGTGTAAAGGTGAGGTACCTGTAGAATGTGGATGAGGGTGGTGTAAAGGTGTGGTCCCTGTAAAAAGTGTATGGGGGTGTAGTAAAGGTGAGGTACCTGTAGAATGTGGATAAGGGGTGGTGTAAAGTTGAGGCACCTGTAGAATGTGGATGAGCGTGGTGTAAAGGTTAGGTACCTGTAGAATGTGGATGAGGGTGGTGTAAAGGTGAGGTACCTGTAGAATGTGAATAAGGGGTGGTGTAAAGTTGAGGCACCTGTAGAATCTGGATGAGCGTGGTGTAAAGTTGAGGCACCTGTAGAATGTGGATGAGGGTGGTGTAAAGGTGAGGTACCTGTAGAATGTGGATGAGGGTGGTGTAAAGGTGAGGTACCTGTAGAATGTGGATGAGCGTGGTGTAAAGTTGAATTAGGTGTAGAATAGGTGATTGATGCAGTAAAGGTGTATAGGGTTGGGGTGGTGGTGGGGGGTTGATGTGTGTAGTAAAGGTGTCTGTATGGCCTTTAGAAGGTGTGTTGTAATAAAATTGTGAAACATGTTAGAAGTTGTATGAGTTGTAGGTATATTACCTGTAGAATGTGTAGGGATTGAGAGCAAGTACTTCCATTGATCGAGCATGAGGCTCATTAGTCAGGTGATGAACCTTCACCCAGTCCTCATTTTCTCCAATTACACTGATCTGAGCACACACCAAAGAACCAAAAGTAACACCCATAAAAGTTACAGTAAAGGAATAATTTAGGTTTATTCCAGAGTATTATAACTGAAAAGAACATCATCACAGATTCCTCCACAGCTCACCTGTGCTTCCACCTGCCAGCAGGAGATTGAGGTCTTTCCATCATAACCTGGTTTAAACTGCAGCGTAACTGATCGGGGGCCGATATTAGAGATAGCCAAGTTAGTTGGAGGACCAGGGAGCTCTAAGGGGAACACAAACATGACAAGAAAAATGACCTTGAATCATCAATTTACACTAAAACTGTTCTTTAATAATAATAATAATGAAAATAATAATAATAATTAGAAGAAGAAGAAGAAGAAGAAGAAGAGAAAGAAGAAAAATAACATGGTTCCATTAGTATGTGCACTGTGTTTTGTTGAAGAACTTGTTGCCTGTATTACAGCAGTGTTAGGAGGTGAGTAATAATCTGATCCTCTCTCACATCATTTTATGCAGTGCTTCATACCCATGCATCCATGATGGAATCTTTACACCTTTACATTAATGTTTTTTTAAATGTTGATTTTCTTCATTTTTGAGCTGGAATCTGAAATTTTTACTTTAACTGCCAGAACAGTTTCAGATTTGAAGATGTCCATGATTATCTCAAATAGAGCCCCAGTTCCAGCTAAAAAGAAGCAGAACCACTGCCACCACCAGGCTTCTCTGTGTTATTTTATGTCACATACCAGTAGTGCACAGTAATAAAGTAAATGTAATTTGTTACTGTAGTTTTTTCATGTATTTGTACTTTACTTAAGTAGTTCAGTTTGAGGAGACTTTTACTGTAACTTCACTACATTTCACAGTCAAATTTCTTACTTATTACTACACTACATTTTGCATTACATTTCCTCAGATTGAGGAAGTGGGGGTTGGGTGATGTCACGTCATTTAGGAGAACTGAACAAATTAAAATGATAAATGACAAAATAGGTCTAAACCTTCAAGAGCGAAATGTCCTTAAAAAGAGGAAATGTGCAAAAGATAAAGGTGTGTATAAAGCTCATCTTGTTATGAGGATCATAAAGGATAGTGCATTTAATGAAATTGGCTCATAACTGTGTTGCCTGCTATGCAACAATATTTATTGTAGCTGCATACATTTTAAAAGGCACAAGGAGTGAGGGGAGCGCCAGCTTTTGTTTGTTCACGAAGCGCTCTATGTGTATGTGTTAAATTGTCTGTTAATTGTTCCTCAGAAAAAAAAAAATGTATTCCTGGGAGTGAATTCGGTTTTCAAGAGAGCTGACTGCGAACATTCTGCGCACGTTAAACACGGATTCTCTGCACATTCTGTGCATGATCTACGCATATTGCGCCTCGTTATTCTGCTCACATTTCTATGTAATCGCTCCACTCCCGGAGAGCACTCCTTAAAAAGGGTGCTCTCACTCCTTGTGGTGAAAAATAAATAATATAAATAAATAAAATAAAATAATAATAATATTGATAATAATAACAATAATAATTATTTTTGTTGGTTGTGACCTGCACTGTGGCCAAGCTACATAACTTGGCCGGCTCATGAGCAGAAAGTCCCTCAGTTCAGTGAGCTGGACCAGCGCTCTCTGACACCAAGGCGCAACCTCCATGTCGGGGTCTCCCATTCTTTCCAGACCCGCACATTGAGGTGTCATGGTCATTGGTGAAGCTTCTTCAGCCCATTTTCGATGCTGTATTCACGTCATGGGGTGGAAAGTACACGGGTGTGGATCAATGCCGCGGGTTGAAGAGACGCTTGCAAGCTATCTCTCTCTTGGGATCGCCTCGTTCGTCAAGACTTTATGAAAAAAAAAACCCTGCGTAATACTGCGGCTTAGGCCTCAGCAGGTCAAACCGCTGCATCCCTGGACACCATGGTGGTCCTGCAGGCGTATCAGGCTGACCTGCTGCATGAGTTGGATGTGGGAGGTGCCCCGGGTGACCAGTTCACAAGCTCTGCCGGATGGCGAACCTGGCCCTCAGAGCCACTAAAGAGAACGCTATGGCCATTGCCTGGGCCATTTGCGGGCCATGGCTGCCCTCGTCTTTACAAAGAGGCACCTCTGCCTTACTCTCTTTTGGAAATGTCTGACAGGGATAGGGCCATGCTGCTGGACATCCCACTCACTCCTTCAAAACTAAATTGGAGGTATTTAGAATTGCGAATAAAGACAGTATATAGTGACAGGCGCTAAAAGCTGCTATAGCTGAACACCTGTTCACATCACACAGGACCTGTCTTGGTCCTGTCACATTAACACCCTGGTAAAGAAGGCCCAGCAGCGTCTGTACCATCTGAGACGCCTAAGGGACTTTAAACTACCCTCTCAGGTGCTTAAGACTTTTTACACCTGCACCATTGAGAGCGTTCTGACAGGTAGCATCACTTCCTGGTTCGGAAACAGCACCATGCAGGACAGGCATG
The DNA here is from genome assembly GCA_024362625.1 of Silurus asotus. NCBI lineage: Eukaryota > Metazoa > Chordata > Actinopteri > Siluriformes > Siluridae > Silurus > Silurus asotus. Next base: position 104,273 of record MU551675.1, on the reverse strand, counting down.
CCCTCCAGAGGGTGGTGCGTTCAGCTGAACGCACCATCCACACCGAGCTCCCTGACCTGCAGGACCAGAGCCAGGAAGATTGTGAAGGACCTCAGCCATCCCAACAATGGACTCTTTTCTCTGTTGCGTTCGGGGAAAGGCTTCCGCTCGCTGAAAGCGAACATGGAGAGAATGAGGAGGAGCTTCTTCCCGCAGGCCATTCGGTGTTTAAACCAGGAAACACCAAGGATCTAAAAACTGATCCACTCTCTCCATCATCACACTTTTCGTGCTACGGCACATTATACACTGGACTTGCACAGCACAGTGCACTTTACATTTCATCTTTTTTCATATTTATTTCATATTTTTATATTCTTATTTTTATACCACACCATTCCACACAAGGACACTTTACACCACACCCTACTGCACACAGACACTTATGGACAATCAAAAACCATGCCTAACTTACCTTGTTTACTTACCGTGTTTACCTTGTTTACCTAGTAACTTGTTTACTGTTGTTTACTGTTAACCGCACACTGCCATAAGCATTTTTTTGTGTATGTATGCATATGTATATATTTTTATATCATATTTCTATATTTTTCTTTAAAATTTTGTTATTATAATTATAATTTTTATTCTCCTTTCACCCCATTTTATTCCCTCATGCCGGATCGTCGTATAAAGCATTTCACTGCATGTCGTACCCTGTATGTATGTGTATTTGACAAATAAAATTCGATTTGATTTGATTTGATTTGATCGGTTTGTGTTTGTCTACCTGGACGACATTCTGATCTACTCCCGCTCCCTGGAGGAACACCGCTGCCATGTGCGCACTGTGCTCACCCATCTACTTCAGAGCCGGTTATATGTGAAGGCCGAGAAATGTGAATTCCATGTGTCCAGCACTTCTTTTCTGGGCTTCATCTTGTCGGCAGGGAGTGTTCAGATGGATCCAGCTCGGATCCGCGCCGTAGAGGAGTGGCCCGAACCGGAGAATCGCAAGCAACTGCAAAGGTTCCTAGGTTTTAATAATTTTTACCGCAAGTTCATCCGCGGTTTTAGCACCATCGCAGCGCCACTACACCGACTCACCTCTACTTGTCAGCCATTCACCTGGAATTCCGAGGCGGAACAGGCCTTTCTGGAGCTCAAGACCCGGTTCACGTCTGCACCTGTTCTCACCCTGCCTGATCCATGCCGGCAATTTGTTGTGGAGGTTGATGCTTCGGACAAGGGTGTGGGGCCCGTTCTGTCTCAGAGGGGTGCCACCGACAACCGCCTCCATCCGTGCACCTTCTTTTCACGCGACTATGTCCCGCAGAACGGAACTACTCCATCGGGGATCGCGAGCTGCCGGTTTCCTAGCCCCTGAGATCAGTCTCGCCATCCTGCCTGCTTTGTATCCTAATCCTGATCCTGGTCCCTGTTCCTGTTCTTCTCTGCCACCCTAGTTTCCTGGTTTTGGACTTTGGACTGTTTTGGTTTGTGTTTTGTTCTGCCCTGTATTTGCTCCGTTTGCTGGTATTTGGATTTTCTGGACTGTTTTGGGTTTTTTGGTTTTGCTTCCCTGTATTGCCCTATTTGCCTGTGCCTAGACCCTAGACTGTTTTTGGATTCAGTTTTTGCCTTTGCCCCGTTGCTTTACCTTATATAATAAATTCAGCTTTTTCCCTTAACCTTGTTTGCATCCTGCATTTGGGTCCTCCTTCCAGTCACTCTGCACCTACCCCTGCACCCGTGCTCGCTGACAAAACAAGCTTTAGTTAGTTCAGAATGCAGCAGCCAGAATTCTCACAAGGTCAAGAAAATATGACCATATAACCCCAATCTTCTCATTCCTACACTGTCTTCCTGTTAAGTTTCGAATAGACTTCAAACTACTGCTTCTTACTTATAAAGCACTAAATGGTTTATTTCCATGTATCTCTCCAGTCTTTTAACATGCTACAATCCGTCATGCTCCCTGAGATCTCAAAACTCTGGGCTTCTAGTAGTTCCTGAAATAGCAAAGTCCACTGAAGGCGGTAGAACATTCTCACATTTAGCTCCTAAACTCTGGCATAGTCTTCCTGACAGTGTTCGGGGCTCAGACACACTCACCCAGTTTAAGTGCAGATTAAAAACATATCTTTTAAGCAAAGCCTACACATAACACACATCACATCATAACCTTGTGCTCCAGAACATCTGATCACATGCACATTATCAACTTGTGCTGTTAATATCATGAACAGCAGCTACGCTAATTTCTCTCCACTGCTTTTCTTTTTCTCCCCATCTCGAGGCTTCCTGAGGTTGGCCAGTTCCAGTCACGTCCCACCTCATGAAGATTATGGACGTTTAAAGAAGTAGATGCCGAACTCGCAAAGATCCCCAACCATCTAGAGGCGTACCAGTGCCAATTGGATCCCGCTACATGTGTGGTTTTGACATTGGACCTCCTGGAGTGTTTAAAGGATCTGGCATGGAGAAGCTGATGCTGGATCTGTGATGATCACAAATGTTGAGCCCATAAAACTAGGAGCTACTAACCATATAGACTGTAGAAGACTGTAGAAAGATCATTACTTATAATATTATACTCCAGTACTCATGTTAGTTCTCACTCTCCAGTGTTCTGTATTGTTGAAAGATTTATGATCAAACTCTTGATGTCACCCAAATGAGGATGGGTTTCCCTTTTGAGTCTGGTTCCTCTCAAGGTTTCTTCCTAGTTACATCTAAGGGAGTTTTTCCTTGCCACAGTCGCCACGGCTGCTCATCAGGGATAAACACACACCATTCACCTTCACTGTTGATTTCTGTAAAGCTGCTTTGAGACGATGTCTGTTGTGAAAAGCGCTATACAAATAAACCTGACTTAATGTAGCTCCCCTTAAAACCAAATCAGTGTTATAATGATCATACACACACCCTAAAACAGACGTGACATAAACAGACATGAACTTTATTAATAATAAAGTTAAAAACATCAGGCAAGAAATCCAGACGCTTAAAATTAATCCAAATCATTTTACAAGTAACCCTGTAGACAGCAGTGTCATTATAACAGACCATCATTTACAAAGTTTTACTCCTATTCAAGAGAACGACTTCATTTCATTAATTTCCTCATCAAAATCTTCAACCTGCATCTCGATCCCTCGCCTACAAGTTTCCTCAAACAGATCATTCCAGAGGGAATTGAACCTGTTTTAAAAATAATTAACTCTTCCATTAGCACTGGTTTTGTACCTAAATCCTTCAAACTGCAGTATCAACCCCCTAATTAAGAAACCTGACCTTCACCCTGTCAGCTGTCCAACTACAGACCGATATCAAACCTCCTCTTTATCTCCAAGATTCTAGAAAAGGTTGTAGCACAGCAGTTCTGCTCACATCTACTGAGGAAGAACATTTATGAAATGTATCAGTCAGGATTTCAGCTTCAACATAGCACAGAGACGGCAATAGTTAAGGTGGTAAATGACTGTTATTGGCCTCTGATCAGGGTTTTGTCTCTTTACTTGTTTTGCTCGACCTCAGTGCAGCTTTTCACACCACTGATTATAATCTCCTCCTTGCTGGACTGGAGAATGTTGTTGGCTCAGGTCTTATCTGACTGATCGCTTTCAGTTTGTTGATGTAAATGGTGAGTTCTCCACACTCTCTGAGGTAAAGTTTGGTGTTACACAAGGATCTGACTTAGGCCCTCTCCTTTTCTCTTTATATCTGCTGCCTCTGGGTAAAATTATTCATAAACATGGTATTCACTTCCATTGCTATGCTGATGATACACAGCTGTATATTTCAGCAAAGCCAGATGAGAGAGATCAGCTTAACAATGTTGAGGAGTGTGTAAAGGACATTAGACAGTGGATGCTTGATAACATCAATTCAATTGAATTCATTTTTATTTGTATAGCGCTTTTAACAATGAACATTGTCTCAAAACATCTTTACACAGCTAATGTGGTGAAAAAATGAATAAGATGTTCTTTATAAGTGTACGTTTGTTCCTGCTAAGCATGCCAGTGGTGACTGTGGCAAGAAAAAACTCCCTGCTGTTCAACTTCCTTTTGTTCAACTCAGATAAGACGGAAGTACTTTTACTAGGACCACATGCAGCTAGAAGTAAACTTTCCGATTCTGTAGCATCTCTGGATGGTGTTTCTGTCTCAGTGTGTACAGCAGTCAATGACCTTGGTGTGATTATTGACATGAGTCTTTCCTTTGAGGCTAACATGGATAATATTTCCAGGATCGCCTTCTTTCACACTTTACTGTCCAAGCTTCAGTTAGTTCAGAATGCAGCAGCAAGAGTCCTCACTAGATCTAGAAAATATGATCACATCAGCCCTGTTTAATCATCTACACTGCTCCCAATTCCATCTCACACTGATTATAAAATACTACTACTGCCGTATAAAGCACTTAACGCTCTCACACCGCAGTATCTAAATGAACTTCTGTACCAGTATGATCCTCCACACCTAGATGGAGGCTGTGGTGCACATTGCACTTTTACACAACAATAATTACACATAATAATCTATATCCTTCTCTTACTCTCACCCCTCTGCTCTCTCTCTCTCTCTCTCTCTCTCGGTTAAGTTAAACATGCTCCTGAGGTTCCAGTGACCACTGTTCCTGCCCCTCTTCCTTCTGTGGATCTTTCCACTTCATCCAGGCCTGCTTTTGGATAGTGTTTTCTTCGTTTGGAGGCGACTCTTTGCAGCAGGTGACAGGTTTCTCATCAACACCTTGGGTGGTTCCATGAAATTCCGGAGTAAGAACAGGAGCTTTTAGGATAAATTTGGACTGTAGTTGATGTCAACAGTCTGCTACATTGACTCAGGACTACAGTTTGCTTCAGATCTCCATCACTGCACCCCGCAACATTGTATATCTGCAATAAATGGACATTTAGTGCAACCCAGATGAGGATGAGGTTCCCTCTTGAGTCTGGTTCCTCTCAAGGTTTCTTCCTTATGTCACAGTTTTTCCTTCACCACAGTCTTCACCGCCTTGTTCATCAGAGACAAACTTACATATAAATAACATTCATTTTACTCACTGCATTATCTGTGTAAAGCTGCTTTGAGACAATGTTCAAAGTGCTGGACAAATTTAATGAATTGAATTGAATATATGTGACAGTGTCTCTACTGTCCACTGTCACATTCAGAGAGTGACCGGTACTTTGCCAGAGATTTCTGCAGCTTCCTTAATGTTGCTGTAGATCCCTCAGCAACCAAAATTCTATGTTTCTTTGTTGTCCTTTTCAGCAGTTTTGAAGGAACTTCCTGTTCCCTATTCTGGAACTTTGAGCTGCATCACCACGCTGTTGGAAACGCCTCGCATTGTCCACGGTCTGAACCACATGTGAAATCTCTTTGTAACACACTCACTGACCCCATACCTGAAGAAAGACAGACAGGCAATAGTTCACCAAGCAGAGCCATCTTTATTTACTTTCGTTCTCACCCTGGTGCATTCGCCAGCAGTCTCCCCCGGCAGTCTCCCCTGGAACAGCACGCACTTCCCTTGGCGTCCCCCCGTCTCACTCGTAGATCGGCCACTTTCTCTCTTAGCGCCGCCCGAGTTTCCTCACGGACTGGCATGCCTTTTCTCGCGTCCGCCCTAGATCACTGGCCGGCCGACACGTTTTTCCACCGGTACCCACTCGTGCTTAGTCCCCATTCAGCAACCCTTCCTCTCGTCTCTCTGCTTGGTAACACTCTCCTCGAGGTTGCCATCTCTTTCCTCTTTATTGGTGTTGCCGGACTGAAACAGAGCGCCCTAATTACTCTCATCAGCTGCAGGTATTTCTTACCGCTTGTTCCGTCCGGCTCCGTCCTCCACTCGCACCCCGCTGCCACACTCTTGCCGATGCAAAGCGGTGCTGGTGTTCGTGGGACTCGCAGGCCGATCTGGCAGAAGGCATGGAGTTGGACGATTCCTCTCCGGCGTCCCCTGCAGGGTTAAGTGCCTTGCTGTACATAAACGTAGTTGGGGCTAAGGAGTGCGGCAACAGGGCGATGCCATGTGTGGAAGATGCCATGTTTCCCCCTCAGTCAAAGAGTCAGGCTTCTACAGCCCGTACTTCATTGTTCCGAAAAAGGTTGGTGGGATGCGTCTGATTGAAGATCTGCGCTCCTTGAACCACTCACTCATGAGGCTCAGGTTCAGGATGCTCAATCTTGAAGAAGTCATGTCTCAGATCAAATCCAAGGACTCACCCCACACTTTCACGAAGTGTATGAATGCGGCGCTGACCCCGCTGTGGCTTCAGGGCATCCGCATTCTTAACTATATCGACGACTGGTTCATATTAGCTCGATTAGAGCTTCAGGTGGTCCGGCATCAAAATGTTGTTCTCACCTGCCTGAAGAAGTTGGGTTTAAGACTGAATGCCGGGAAGAGTGTGCTTTTTCCATGGCAGAGAACCACCTTCCTGGGCATGGTGTGGGACTTGACCATGTTGTGGCCACAGCTGTCTCCTGCCTGGATCGGAGTTATCCTCACTGCAGTCAGGAGAGTAAGAGAAGGCCAGTCGATCACTGTGAAGCAGTTCCAGAGGCTGCTGGGTCTCATGGCAGCAGCATCCAACGTGATTCCACTTGGCCTCCTCCACATGAGATCTCCAGTGGTGGCTTCGGGACAAAGGGATTTCCCGAAAGTGCAATCCACACCGTACCATCAAGGTCTTAAGGCGAACCTCCCGAGCTTCAGATGTGTGGAGAGAATTGACGTTCCTGTCCCAAGACCCCGTCCTGGGAACTCCTTGTTGTCACGTAATGCTAACAACAGAAGCGTCCCTTATGGGGTGGAAGCGGTCATGAGTGGCCGCTCCGCCCAAGGTTGGTGGACCGAGCCACACCTCTCATGGCACATAAACTGCCTGGAGATGATGGCTGTGTTTCTGGGTCTGAAACACTTCCTTCTAACCATGAGAGGCCACCATGTGTTGGTCCATATGGACAAGTGGATCCTCCTGTGGTCCCAGGGAAGAGCAGTTCATATCCCGGGTGGTTGAAATAAAGAGCAGATGCCCTTGAAAGGCAAAGTCCGAGGTCTGGGGAATGGAGGCTCCTCCCTGATGTGGTGGAGCAGATGTGGCAGAGATTTTACAGAGCCCAGGTGGATCTGTTTGCAACCCAGGAGACCTTGCACTGTCCCCTCTGGTTCTCTCTCTGCCATGGTGCAGGCGTGGACGAAGCTATGCCTGTATGCCTTCCCCCGATTGCACTGCTCTTGGTAGTTCTGGAGAGAGTTGGCCGTGAAGGAGCCGGTCTCCTCCTGATAGCACCTCATTGGCCAGGCAGACCATGGGTCATGGACCCGGTGTCCATCCTCGAGGGCCCTTCTTGGGAAATTCCTTTTAGGAGGGATTTCCTCTCTCTGGCAGGGGGAACACTGGTTCATCCCTGCCTGGAGTTATGGAGGCTACGGCTATGGCCCCTGAGGGGGCACAGTTTTTAGCAGCTGGTCTCGCTACTAAGGTAGTGGAGACCATCCTCCATTCCAGAGCTCCCTTCATTAGGAGGTTGTATTCTGCTAGATCTGTTCACTACATGGTGTGAGCACCACTAGTTGGACCCAGGCAGGAACAGTTTGCCACATGGCTGGCTCCTTCAACCCTGAAGGTTTACGTGTCCGCTATTGCAGCTTATATTACCCCACCTGTGGGGCAGTCCCTGGTAGGCACCCTCTTGTGACATATTTCCTCTGCAGTGCCCGGAGGCTAAAGCCCAGGATGCGACCCAGAGTGCCTGTCTGGGACTTGGCTGTTGTGTTGGTGGCTCTATCTGGGCCCCGTTTCTGAAGTAACCCTTAGGTACCTGTCATGGAGAAAAAACACTTTCCTTTCAGCAATTTCCTCCCTAAAGAGGGTCGGGGAACTACAGTCTCTGTTCGTGGCCCCGTCTCACCTGGATTTTGCCCCTGGCATGGCCAGTGTATTCCTCTGGGTACATTTCTAAGGTGCCTACTGCTCCCTCATGACCTGTCGTCCTGCAGGCATTCTGCTCTTCTCCGTTCTTAGCCTCCCAACCAGGAGAAGCAAATCCGACTGTGTCCAGTGCGAGCACTGGACAATTATCTCCACAGGATGAGTCCGTGGAAGAAGTTGGAGCAACTGTTTGTCTGCTATGGCCCTAACAGCAAAGGATTTCCTACCAATAAGCACACTCTCAGTAGGCGGGTTGTGGATGCTATCTCATCATCTTACGAGTCCTCTGGTCTCCTCACTCCGCTCAGAGTTAAGGCTCACTTCACTCGGATTGTAGCAGCCTCTGAGGCCTGGTCCGCTAAAGTCCCACTCCAGGACATATGCGATGCTGTGGGCTGGTCCACCCAACTAACCTTTGTCAAGTTTTATGAGCTCGACCTTAGAGCCACTCTGGGCTCCTCTGTACTACGTGCTGGTTGTGCGGGTATAAATGTGTATAGTATATATGTGTGTGTGTGTGTTTAAACGTGTGTGTATAATTATGTATATGTGTGTGTGTGTGTGTGTGTGTGTGTGTGTGTAGGTGTGTACCTGGTGGTACCCCTGATGAGATGGTAGATGATGACAGCTGTCCCTGTCCTTTAGACGTCATTGCTGCCACCTCAATAGTATATGTGGTTAAAGCTGTCAGTCCTGTAACGCGGTACTCCAGCGTGGAGTTGGGGAGGTAGTGTGTAACTCGCGTGTTTGTCCGGTTAAACTCTTCCCATGAGATACGGTAACCTGCACAAACACACACACACACACACACACACACACACACACACACACACACACACACAGTGTCAGCTCTAGAATTTTTGTCACCCTCTGCGTCAACATGCAATAGTGATATGTTTACAAATACTGTCTACAGTCTTCTGATATGACTGGGCTCATATTTATTGCCACCCCATAAATGACTACCTCAATTCCAAAAAGTTGGGACACTGTGTAAAATGTAAATAAAACAGAATGCAATGATTTGCAAACAATCATAAACCCATATTTTATTCACAATAGAACATAGAAACCACATAAAATGTTAAAACTGAAGAAATGCACCATTTTAAATAAATAATGAGGTAATTTTGAATTTGATGGATGCAACAAAAATGTTTGGGATAGAGCAACAAAAGTCTGGAAAAAGTAAATGTTATTAAAATGAAAAAGTTAGATGTTGATGTGTATAAATAGTGTATCTTAGAGATGCAAAGTCAAACAGAAGTAAAGATGATCTTTAACAATCTGTGAAAGTCTACAAACTCTGGAACTGTTTCAGAATAATGTTCCTCAACATTAAATTGCAAACCAGTTGAGCATCTCATTATTTACAGAACATAATCTCATCAAAAGTTTCAAAGAATCTGGAGAATCTGTGCACAAGGGACAAGGGGGAAAATTAACATTGGATTGTTGTGATCCTCAGGCCCTCAGATACATTAAACTACATTTAAAACAGTAATGATTATTTATTAAAATCACTGCATGGGCTCATTAACACCTCCAGAAATCATTGTTTGTGAACACAGTTTGCCGTTTCATGCACAAATGCAGGTTAAATCGTTACCGTGCAAAGAAGAAGGCATGCGTGAACATGGGCCCAATTTCATTTATAATGTACTGAGGAAAAGTGGAAAACTGTTCTGTGGTTAGACAAATCTTAATATCAATTTATTTTTGGAAACCAATTCCTTACAATTTAATTCAATTCCTTAATTACAGTCACATTCGCTCCACAAATAAGACACACGTGTTTACCGCCAGTGTCAGTAAACATATACTTAGAATCCACTTTTCTCTTCACCACTGTGAGGCGCTGCTTCACAATACTGTACAATAGGGTTAAATACATCAACAGAAGCTCCACTTGATTGACGCTGGTATGTTCCCAGGTAGTCTAGCATTCGGTAAGGCAGCTGAAGCGCTGCATTATGGGATCTGTAGCTTGTGTTATCTGGTGGTCTAGTGGTTAGGATGCGGCGCTCTCACCGCTGCGCCCCGGGTTCGAACCCCGGATAAATGGGGAGGGTTGCATTAGGAAGGGCATCCAGCGTAAAAACGTGCCAAATCAAACATGCGGATAATCTGCTGTGGCGCCCCCTGATGGGAGAAGCCGAAGTTTTAGTTAATAGTTTTTTTTAGTTTAGCACTTCATATTAATAACAATAATAATAGATCGTTATAAAATGACCTTGCGGGCCAGATATAATTGTATGTCGGGCCAGATGTGGCCCGCGGGCCTTAAGTTTGACACATATGCTCTATTTCAACAGCATGACTTCATGGTAGAAGAGACCTGCAGTCTAGATCTTTCAACATTTAAAAAATCATTTGTCGCCTCATGAAATTAAAAATACAACAAAAGAAACCCAGAACTGTTAAGCAGCTAGAATCCTGCATCAGACACATAGGGTGCAACATTCCTCTTCCAAAAACTTCAGTAACTGCTCTCCTAAGTTCTCAGATGTACACAGACAGAAGACGTGATGCTACACAATCACGTGTGTGGGTGTGTGTTGGTATGCCCCACTCCTCCTACAGCACCACTAGTTCCATCACAAAGTACCCCACTCCACTTAACTTCCATGCACACTGTTGCCGTGGTGTGTTCCAGCTGATCCTGTGGATCTTCACCCTCCTGGATACTTGAATGTGGAACCGTTAAATATGAAATGTTTTATAAAATTCAGTATTTATTTGTTTGTGATGGAACATTACTAGTCTTTTAGTTTTGTAATTTAGTACATTTCTTTAAAAAAAAACATTTTGTTTATCTTTGTCCATCTTTGGTCTGTGTGTGTGTGTGTGTTTGTGTGTGTGTGTTCAGATAAAACAGAGAATAAATAATAATAAGTCACCAGTGAGGATTCCGTTCTTCTCATGCGGTTCTCTCCAGCTGACTTTCAAAGATGTATCAAGAATTTCTGTAAAACTCAGATGACCAACAGCACCGGGGGCTGCAGAGGGACACATAGAGACACACATGGACAAAGAGAGAGACAGAGAGAGAGAGAGAGAGAGAGAGAGAGAGAGAGACAGAAAAACAGAAAGAGAGAGACAGAGGGAGAGACATGAAACGAAACAGAGAAAAACACAGAGCAATACACAGAGAGAGAGATACAGAGAGAAACAGAAAAACACAGAGAGAAAGAGACACACAGAGAGACACAAAAACACAGAGATTTATATATATATTTGTTATGTTAATTTGTAAGAGTGTGTGTGTGTGTGTGTGTGTGTGTGTGTTATATATTTGTTATGTTAATTTGTAAGAGTGTGTGTGTGTGTGTGTGTGTGTTGTGTGTGTGTGTGTGTGTGTGTGTGTGTGTGTGTGTCTCACTGTCTTCGTGGGTGTGTATTCTGTGGGCGGGACTACGTGGGCCATCCCCTGGTGTGGTGAAACACAGAACCGATGTGAAATAGTCTGTAAATTTCTTCAGGCCGCTGACGAAACCGACATGGACCCCATCCTGGAAATTGGGCCGAACCGTAACAACTGTAAGCTCCTCCCCCTGCCCCGCCTGCCCCACCTGCCATGCTAACAGCTGCAGAGACACAAACACATAAACATCTTCAAAACTGTTTCTGTAACATCTGCATGTGCATGTTTATTTATATATATTTATGTGTGTGTGTGTGTGCGTGTGTGTGTGTGTGTGCGTGTATGTGTGTGTGCGTGTGTGTGTGTGTGCATATGGGTGTGCGTGTGCGTGTGTGTGTGTGTGTGTGTGTGTGTATACTCTGACCTTGTATCCCTGGTTGATGCCGTTGATGAACTGAGGGTTGGGTGCAGTCCAGGTGAAGCGTAAGGTGGTGGAGTTTGCAGCTTCTACCTGAACATCACCTGGAGCAACAGTAGGGACTAATAGAGAGAGAGAGAGAGAGAAAGAGAGAGAGAGAGAGGAAGAGAGAGAAAGGAAGAGAGAGAGAGGGACATTTAGAAGTATAGCTCTGGATTTGGATCTAAAACTCTGTTGTTTTGGATCTAAAGGATTTGGTTGGATCCTGTACCTCCCTGTAATGTCCATTCCATCACTTTATGGCTGTAGACTCCCAGTCCAGCTCCGTTATAAGCTGCCACTTCTATTTCATAGTTTGTCCAGATAATCAAATCCTCCAGGAGCAGGTTGGTCACCTCTGGATTGGAGATGTTCTTGTACTGGATGTCCACTGGAAGACCAGTAAGACGATAACTGGAACATACACAGGTCATGTTTTTTTCAAAAATATAATTCCAAAAGCATCTGAACTAAAATAATACATTTCTTATTTAACCCTGGTTTTATTTATAAAACTGACATCTTTTTCTTCTACTTTTTCTTTCAGCTGCTCCCATTAGGAGTCTCCACATTGGCTCATCCGTCTTTACCCCCCCCCCCCCCCCCCCCCAATTGATTCACTTCTGGCCATTACAGATCCATGTTCCCCATGTTCCTCCTCTTCCTTCTTCAGTTTTTATCATCTTATTCTTCTTTTAGTCCTCACTTTCCTCATCTTCTTCACCTTCAAAACCATCCTACAGACCACCATACGATGCTGTCTAGCTACACTGTCCCCCACCAACACCTTACATTTTCCATTCTTTTAGAAAAATCTACCACCATCTGCTCTTACACACTCTACTTAAGGCCATACCTACCATCATCTCCTCATCACCTCTGTTCCCTTCACCTACATGCCCATTAAAGTCTGCACCAATCACCAATCTTTCATTCCTACACCTTCTACCACTTCATCCAACTCACTCCAGAATTTTTCCTTCTCCACCTTCACGATCATCACCCTATCAGAAACTCTCTTCACCTCCACTACACTCTTATTGTACTCTTCCTTCAGAATCCCCCTACACCATTTCTCTTTCCATCCACACCATGATAGAACAGTTTAAACACCTCCAATGTTCCTGCTCTTACTCCCTTTCCATATAAAACTGATTTGGGACAAAGTGGATTATTAAATACATTTTACATATTAACACTGAATTAAACTGGTTTTGTACCTAAATCCCTTAAACTGCAGTATAAACCCTCTAATTAAGAAACCTGACCTTCACCCTGTCAGCTGTCCAACTACAGTCCAATATCAAACCTCCTCTTTATCTCCAAGATTCTAGAAAAGGTTGTAGCACAGCAGTGCTGCTCACATCTGGTCAAAGTCTGGTTCCATTTTAATTTTATAACCTTTTTATCTCTTAAAAAGTGAATAGTTCATTGTTAAAAAATGCTCTAGAAATAAAAAACCGATCTAAATGGATTACAGCGACTAAATCATGATTTGAACACCTTACATTTTTAATCAAACACTAGAGGGAGACAATAAACCATTTTAAACCTCCTGCAATTCTCTCTCTCTCTCTCTCTCTCTCTCTCTCTCTCTCTCTCTCTCTCTCTCTCTCTCGATGGAATCCACCATATGGACCCTAACATTTGGTATAAATATTTATGTCTGCTGTGCCAGTAACCACCTGCAGTCTGTCAGTGTTAAAAAGAGGCCTGAGCTCAAAAATGTACTGATGTGACTGCAGGTCAGATGCAGGAAGAGAAATAGAAAAATAGAGTGGCAGTGAAGGGAGGAAGATCTCTATCAATCAAGGTACAGTACTGTGTGTGTGTGTGTGTGTGTGTGTGTGTGTGTGTGTGTGTGTGTGTGTGTGTGTTTAGGAAGTGGTGTTATAGCTACTGACCGTATAATGTATCCCCGGAGCGCACCATTTTGCTGATTCTCAGGGGGAGGCTGCCACTGTATCATGATGGACGAATTGGTACGGCCGCTAGCAATCACATTCTGTGGGGGGGCACTGGGGGGTTCCTCTGGAAGAGACAAGCTGTGTGTGTGTGTGTGTGTGTGTGTGTGTGTGTGTGTGTGTGTGTGTGTGTGTGTGTGTGTGTGTGTGAAGAAAAACAAGAAAAAGGTAAAATAAATAAAAAAAAAAACACAAATTTACACAACACTGCAGTGAGGGGAATCCATTGCATTATAAATTACTGTAATACACTGTATCACTGTAATACACTGTATCACTATAATCTACTGCAGCATTGTAATATCTACATTTACATTTGAGGAATTAAGCAGACGCCCTTATCCAGAGCGATAATATATATTGTACCACTTTTATATACAATTTTACTGTAATATACTGTAATGTAATGTGTGTGCTTGATGGAGTGTGTGTGTGTGTGTGTGTGTGTGTGTGTGTGTGTGTGTGAGAGGGTTTGAGGGTGTGTGTGAAGAAGTGTGTGTGTGTGTGTGTGTGTGTGTGTGTGTGTGTGTTTTCTCACCGTCTGGTCTCAGTACTGAAGGCTCCTCTCCCCACATTGTTCTCAGCACACAAGCGAAACTGGTAGGACCGAGCTGGAGTCAGTTCCCTCACTGTCACCGCTGTGGACCCAGGATCAACATCCCCTATAAGAATTACCCACGGAGCATCTACACACACACACACACACACACACACACACACACACACACACACACACACACCATCATGTATATTAACTGAATAGTTAAATGTCTTTACTCAAAAGCAGCTAAAGTTAATAGGTTATTTTCTCTGTGTGTGTGTGTGTGTGTGTGTGTGTGTGTGTGTGTGTGTGTGTGTGTGTGTGTGTGTGTGTGTGTGTTTATGTGTTTATGTGTGTGTCTCACTGTTCTCAGACACTTCCAGTATGTAGCGTATGAGAGGACTGTTTCCATCGAAGGGTTTTGTCCAGGTCAGATTGATGGCTCTTTTCTCCACAGAGCTCAGTGTGGAACTCGGATTTTCTGGCGCAAGAGGCAACTGCCTGTTTCACACACACAAACACACACACAAACACACACACAAACACACAACCTAGAAAACCTAGCTCTATGTAGTTTAGTGTTGCACCAGGGTTCTGGAGGATCTAGGGTTCTACGGTCTACTGTGTACTGTGTATAGTAGAAATTACAATAAAAGCCTCTTAGCTTGGGTTGAAATGTTGTTTGTAGCTGAGTGTGATGCTGTGAATTTCATCAGCGTTATATTTAGGTGAAGCATAATGTACACGCTCAGCAACAGCTGTACAGATGTAAAAAGATAAACTAGACGCATTTCACATTCAGAAACATCTGATCGGATTATCTCACACAAAAATACAAAGTAAATGATGATGTATGTACCTGACTTTCAGGTGAGCAGTGTGAGAGTCATTTCCACCAAGTGATGTCACTCTGCAGGTGTAGGTTCCGATGTCACCTGACCACGTCTGTGAGATGTGCAACGTACCGTTAGTGTCCAGCCGTAGCCGTGGTGACGACCTTGGGTTAATCACCTGACCATCCTTCTCCCACAAATACCTGAAGACGCGCACACACCCACCCACACAAACATACAATAATTAATTATAATAATAATAATAATAATAATAATAATAATAATAATAATAATAATAATAATAATCTTCTGCTTCTTCTTTTGGGCGCCACAGCAGCTCATCCGTCTCCATACCCACCTGTCCTTTACATCTGCCTCTTTCACACCAACTAACTCCATGTCTTCCCTCACCACATCCTTCCTGGTGTCTCCATTCTCAGCATTCTCCTACTGATATACCCCATGTCCCTCCTCTGCACATGTCCAAACCATCTCAATCTCACCTCCCTCCTTGTCTCCAAAATGTTCTACATGCGCTGTCCCTCTAATAAACTCATTTCTAATCCTGTCCATCGTCGTCACTCCCAACAAAAACCTACTCTTCTATCACAAATCACTCCTGCTATCACTCTTCTCCACCCACTCCACTCTACCCTGCCTGCACTCTTTTCTTTACTTCTCTAACACACTCTTCATTACTCTGCAATGTTGACCCAAGGTACCTAAACTCCTCCACCTTCTCCACCTCTTCTCCCTGCAACCGCACCCCTCCAATGCCCTCACTCTCATTCACACACATGTACTCTGTCTTACTCCTACTGGCTTTCATTCCTCTTCTCTCATAGCCTCATATTCCACGGAGACTTCTGTCTGACCTCGTCTATCAACCTGTCAATCACCACTGCAAACAGAAAAGGGCTCAGAGCCGATCCTTGATGCAGTTCCACCTTCACTTTCAACCAGCCTGTCGTTCCAACTGCACACTTCATTGCTCCCTCCATCTTCTCAACACACTCGTCAACACATTTCCATCTCCATCATTTATTGCTCTAACTTGCAGCACATCCTTCCCAGCTCGGTTCCTCTGCCTGGCCAATCACTACAAATCCTTTTCTTCTTCCTTAATGTCCAACCTCTCATACAGCTTCTCATATGTCTTTTCCTTGGCTTTCACCACATCCCTCTTTACCTGCTGCTGCATCTCCTTGTACTCCTGCCTACTTTTCTCATCACTCTTCTTCTTCTTCTTCTTTCGGCTGCTCCCATTAGGGGTCGCCACAGCGGATCATACGTCTCCATACCACCCTGTCCTCTACATCTGCCTCTTTTACACCAACTACCTGCATGTCTTCCCTCACCACATCCATGAACCTCCTTCTTGGCCTTACTCTTTTCCTCCTACCTGGTGGCTCCATCCTGCACATGTTCTACCTGGTGGCTCCATCCTGCACATGTCCAAACCATCTCAATCTCACCTCCCTCACCTTGTCACCAAAACATCCTACATGCGCTGTCCCTCTAATAAATTCATTTCTAATCTTATCCATCCTCGTCACTCCCAACGAAAACCTCAACATCTTCAGCTCTGCTACCTCCAGCTCCACCTCCTGTCTTTTACTCAATTCCACTGTCTCTAATCCATACAACATTGCAAGTCTCACCACAGTCCTATAAACTTTCCCTTTTATTCTTGCAGATACCCTACTATCACAAATCACTCCTGTCACTCTTCTCCACCCACTCCACCCTGCCTGCACTCTTTTCTTCACTTCTCTAACACACTCTCCATTAATTTGCACTGTTCACCCCAGGCACCTAAATTCCTCCACTTTCTCCAGCTCTTCTCCCTGCAACTGCACCCCTCCACTGCCCCCCCCTCTCATTCACACACATGTATTCTGTCTTACTCCTACTGAGTCATTCCCCTTCTCTCCAGCGCATATCTCCACCTCTCCAGGCTCTTCTCAACCTGCTCTCTACTCCCACAACAAATCACAATATCCAAATATTATCCAAACACAATATTATCACAATATCCAAACATCATAGTCCAGGGAGACTCCTGTCTGATCTCGTCCATCAACCTGTCCATCACCACTGCAAACAGGAAAGGGCTCAGGGCCGATCCTTGATGCAGTCCAACCTTCACCCTAAACCAGTCTGTCATACCTACTGCACACTTCCTCATTCATGTCCTGCACCACCCTCACATACTTCTCTGACACACCTGACTTCCTCATACAATACCACAACTCCTCTCTTGGCACCCTGTCGTATGCTTTCTCTAAATCCAAAAATACACAATGCAATTCCTTCTGTCCTTCTCTATACTTCTCCATCAACATTCTCAAAGCAAAGAAGGCATCTGTGGTGCTTTTCCTTGGCATGAAACCATACTGTTGCTCACAGATGGTCACCTCTTCTCTCAGCCTGGCTTCCACTACTCTTTCCCATAACTTTATAGTGTGACTGATCAACTTGATTCTTTATTCTTAAAGATCAGTAACAGCACACTTCTTCTCCATTCCCCAGGCATCTTCTTACCTTCCAAAATCCTGTTAAACAATCTGGGTAAAATCTCCACTGCATCTCTCCTAAACATCTCCACGCTTCTACCGGTATGTCATCTGGTCCAACCGACTTTCCACTCTTCATCCTCTTAATCGCTGCTCTCACTTCCTCCTTACTAATCCTATCTACATCCTGCTTCACCAACTCCACATCATGCAACCTTTTCTCTCTCTGATTTTCCTCATTCATCAGCTGCTCAAAATACTCCCTCCACCTTCTCAACACACTCTCCTCACTAGTCAACACATTTCCCTCTCCATTCTTTACTGCTCTATCTTGCAGTACATCCTTTCCAGCTCGGTTCCTCTCAATCTGTATAAATCCTTTTCTCCTTCCTTAGTGCCCAACTTCTCCTACAGCTCCTCATATGCCTTTTCCTTTCGCCACATCCCTCTTCACCTGCTGCCGCATCTCCTTGTACTCCTGCCTACTTTTCTCATCACTCTGTCTATCCCACTTCTGTTTCTCCAACCCCTTTCTCCTTATGCTCTCCTGCACTTCCACATTCCACCACATCTCCTTGTCTTCCTTTCTATTTCCAGATGTCACACCAAATACTTTTCTAGCTGCCTCCCTCATCACTCCTGCAGTAGTTGCCCAATCATCCAACACCTCCTTAACACCACTGAGCCTCTCTCTGACCTCTTCCCTGAACCTCACACACACCTCCTTCAGTTTCCACCATCTTATTCTTCTTTCATTCCTCACTCTCCTCCTCTTCTTCTTCACCTCCAAAACCATCCTACAGACCACCATCCGATGCTGTCTAGCTACACTGTCCCCTGCCAACTCCTTACAGTCTCCAATCTCCTTCAGGTTGCATCTCCTGCATAGCACATAGTCCACCTGTGTGCACCGTCCTCCACTTTTATACATCACCCTATGATCCTCCTTCTTCTTAAAATAAGTGTTCACCACTGCCATTTCCATGCTTTTAGCAAAATCTACCACCATCTGCCCTTCCACATTCCTCTCCTTAAAACCATACCTACCCATCACCTCCTCGTCTCCTCTGTTCCCTTCACCTACATGCCCATTAAAGTCTGCCCCAATCACCAAACGTTCTTTCCTAGGTACACCTTCTACCACTTCATCTAATTCACTTCAGAATCTTTCCTTCTCCTTCATCTCACAGCCAACTTGTGGAGCATAAACACTGATGACATTTATCATCATCCCTTCAACTTCCACCTTCACGATCATCACCCTATCAGAAACTCTCTTCACCTCCACTACACTCTTACTGTACTCTTCCTTCAGAATCCCCCCTACACCATTTCTATTTCCATCCACACCATGATAAAACAGTTTAAATCCACCTCCAATGTTCCTGGCCTTACTCCCTTTCCACTTGGTCTTCTGAACACACAGCATATCTACCTTTCTCCTCTCCATCATATCAGCTACTTCTCTCCCTTTACCCGTCATAGTACCGACATTTAAAGTACTAACCCGAACCTCCACTCTCCTACACTGCTCCTTTCCCTGCTGTCTCTGTAGATGTCTTCCTCCTCTCCTTCTCCTCCTTCGGCCAACAGTAGCCCAATTTCCATCGGTACCCTGTCAACTAACGATACCTGTGGCGGTCGTTGTTAACCCGGGCCTCGACCGATCCGGTATGAAATTCTCATTTGTGATCCGCATATTTGATTTGGCACATGTTTTACGCTGGATGCCCTTCAAAACGCAACCCTCCCCATTTACCCGGGCTTGGGACCGGCACTAAGAATGCACTGGCCTTGTGCCTCCCTAATGGCTGTGTTCCTTTTCTCATGACTCTGTCTATCCCAATTCTGTTTAGCCAACCTCTTTCTACATTTTACATTTGTGGCATTTAGCAGACGCCCTTATCCAGAGCGGCGTCTTTCTCCTTATGCTCTCCTGCACTCCCTCATTCCATCACCACTTCTCTTTGTCTTCATTTGTATTTCCATATGTTACACCAAGTACTTTTCAACATGCCTCCCTGATCACTTCTGCACTAGTTCCCCAATCATCCAGCACCACCACCGAGGCCCAGTCTGACCTCTTCCCTGAACCTCACACTACAGTCTTCCTCCTTCAGTTTTTACCATCTTATTCTTCTTTTAGTTCTCACTCTCCTTCTTTTCTTCTTCACCTCCAAAACCATCCTACAGACCACCATCTGATGCTGTCTAGCTACACTGTCCCCTGCCAACACCTTACAGTCTCTAATCTCCTTCAGGTCACATCTCCTATTTAGAACAATAATATTAATAATTGGAACAATTAATAACAATAAAATTTCTCTGTGATTTCACATTTTAAATGTATTTGTTTACACATTCATGGTGTTAATTACAGACAGAAACAACAGCTTTTTATTCACACAGATTCAGAGACCCGTTTGTCCATCAGCCATCACTCGTGTGTTCCTGTTGTACACAGTGTTACTCTTCAGTCCTGATGTTAAAAAGCTAATGATCATTAGAAATGTGGGGTTTACAGCGTTTGCACTATAAGAGTATAGTGTGGTGTATAGTATAGGGTAGGGTATGAGAGTATAGTGTGGTGTATAGGGTAGGGTAGGGTAGGGTAGGGTAGGGTAGGAGAGAATAGTGTGGTGTATAGGGTAGGGTAGTGTATGAGAGTATAGTGTGGTGTATAGTATAGGGTAGTGTATGAGAGTATAGTGTGGTGTATAGTATAGGGTAGGGTATGAGAGTATAGTGTGGTGTATAGGGTAGGGTAGTGTATGAGAGTATAGTGTGGTGTATAGGGTAGGGTAGGGTATGAGAGTATAGTGTGGTGTATAGGGTAGGGAGTGTATGAGAGTATAGTGTGGTGTATAGTATAGAGTAGGGTATGAGAGTATAGTGTGGTGTATAGTATAGGGTAGGGTATGAGAGTATAGTGTGGTGTATAGTATAGGGTAGGGTATGAGAGTATAGTGTGGTGTATAGGGTAGGGAGTCTTTCCTTTGAGTCTCACGTAAATAATATCACCAGGATCGCCTTCTTTCACCTTAGAAATATTGCTAAAATTAGAAATATGATGTCGTTACAGGATGCAGAAAAACTAGTTCATGCTTTTGTTACTTCTAGATTGGACTACTGTAACGCTTTACTGTCTGGGTGTGCGAGTAAGTGCATAAATAAGCTTCAGTTAGTTCAGAATGCAGCAGCAAGAGTCCTCACCAGATCTAGAAAATACGACCACATCACCCCTGTCTTAATCAGCCTACACTGGCTCCCAATCAAATCTCGCATTGATTATAAGATACTACTACTGACGTATAAAGCACTTAATGGTCTCGCACCGCAGTATCTGAGTGAACTTCTGTACCAGTATGATCCTCCACGCCTACTTAGATCAAAAGGTGCTGGCTATCTGTTGGTTCCTCAAATAATGAAGACTACCGCAGGGGGCAGATCTTTCTCTTATAAAGCCCCACATTTATGGAACAGCCTTCCAATCAGTGTTCGGGACTCAGACACAGTCTCAGTGTTCAAGTCGAGGTTGAAAACGTATTTATTTAGTCAAGTCTTTTATCAGTAGATTTTTTCTTAGGTAAAGGCACAGATCTGGAGGGAGCATGGATATAGAGTGTTTGGTGAACTGGTATACTTGTATGCTGTCGTCCCCTCACATTCACACGTTCACTCGGGTTTGTTGACGGTGGTGTGGTGGGTCGTCTCTTATCCCAGAGATCCCTCATGTCTGTGTTACCTTCTGGTTCTCCCTTTTAGTTATGCTGCCATAGCGAGTCTTGCCGGAGTCCAAACTGCACAGTGACATTAACTTTCATACACCAATAGATACACTTAATAATCCATATCCTTCTCTCTCTCTCTCTCTCTCTCTCTCTCTCTCTCTCTCTCTCTCTCTCTCTCTCGGTCGAGTTAAGCATGCTCCTGAGGCTCCAGTGACCACTGTTCCTGCCCCTCTTCCCTCCGTGGATCTTCACACTTCTGCTGCACTGACTCGGGAGTGCAGTTTGCTTCTGCTCATCATCACTGCACCCCGCAACTTTGTATATATGCTTCAAATGGACATTTGATGCAACCCAGATGAGGATGGGTTCCCTCTTGGGTCTGGTTCCTCTCGAGGTTTCTTCCTTGTGCCATCTCGGGGAGTTTTTCCTTGCCACAGTTGCTCATCAGGGACAAACATACTTACAAAGAACATATTTACATTTAATCACCACATTATCTGTGTGAAGCTGCTTTGAGACAATGTTCATTGTTAAAAGCGCTATACAAATAAAAATGAATTGAATTGAATTGAATTGAATTGAATATAGTATAGGGTAGTGTATGAGAGTATAGTGTGGTGTATAGAAAAAAAGGAGAGACGGTGCTGCCAGGGGGCTGATCGGATTGATTAAACTGAAAATTTGCAGTAATAAGAGTGAATTATTTGTAGAGTGTGTGTGCTAATACACTGATTGTTTTATGTTTTAAGTTTGAGTTTACCGGTTATGAATTGAATTGAATTGAATTGAATTGAATATAGTATAGGGTAGTGTATGAGAGTATAGTGTGGTGTATAGAAAAAAAGGAGAGACGGTGCTGCCAGGGGGCTGATCGGATTGATTAAACTGAAAATTTGCAGTAATAAGAGTGAATTATTTGTAGAGTGTGTGTGCTAATACACTGATTGTTTTATGTTTTAAGTTTGAGTTTACCGGTTGAACTTTTCCCTCATGGCGATTAGCTAATGAGCAAGCAATTAGTGAGGAAACGAACTCAGCTTAGTGGTATACTAAGAAATCAACTCAAAATAAGGAGAAAAGGACTGTTATTGAGGAGAAATTGGGAGATTCTGCTAAGAAGACCACATCCTGACCCTGATCACAGTGATTTTCTGGTGGCTGTATTGGAGAGTGACACAGGCAGAACGCGGGACGAGGATCGGAGGAGACTTACCACAGGTTTCACAGTCATTGCACAGAGTTCTAAGGGAGTTAAGGTACCTTTTTTGTTTCTTATATGCTTCAGAGTGTGAAGAGGCCAGTTTTCTGTTTTCACGGCCACTACGTACCCGAGCCACAAGTCAGGCCTGCTACTGTGTGTGTGTGTGTGTGTGTGTGTGTGTGTGTGTGTGTGTGTGTGGGCCCACAGGTTACTTTAAATAGTTCACATTGTGCACTAAGGAACTTTGTGTAACAATAATAATCAGACTTCTTGTGAAAGAGTTTTCTACATTTGACTACAAGTGTGTGTATACAGACACAGAAGTAATCGCTACGGCACTGATTTATATTGTGATGTTGGTGAAATGTGATTTTGGGGTTTGACTTTATCAGAGACTTAAAGTGCTTATAATTTGGGTAATTAAAATTCTTGTATTAAGATTTATTTAGTTCTTATTTTTTTATTATTATTATAAAATTTGTTTTGTTTGATTACTTGCTAGAGAGTTTCTTCATTTGAACTTTAGGTATTCTACATTTTATGTTTAAGATTATTTACTACACGAGAGTCAATTTATTCAGTGATATCATAGGGGCCTTTATACAACATCTCTGAGGCATTCGTTTAGTGAACCTGGTGCTGCTCCTTACTACACTATAAATAACACGGGTTAGGGGTGCTACATATACATAAAGGGTTTTAAGTTAGTCACGTAGTGTGTGTGTGTGTGTGTGTGTGTGTGTGTGTGTGTGTGTGTGTGTGTGTGTGTGTGTGTGTTTTTTCGCATTATTCACAAATTTATGTTATAACTCATATTTATATATTTATATGCAGGAATAGACAACACCCTTACTTGAGGTGAAGAGACCATGCCCCCATCACTCAGGTATAGAGACCACTCCCCCATTTACTCCTGTACAGAGACCACGCCCCTTTTACTCAGGTACAGAGACCATAAACCCCTTTCTTGAGGTACAAAGTCCATGCTGCCCTTCAGATATTGAGTAAAATTGTGTGCTTAAAGTGATGTTTCTATACATTAAATGGGATTGGGGTGGGCGATGGGTGGGGTTTACCTGACTGAAACACTGGGATCATGAGACACTCCACATGTCAGAGTTGCCTTAGTGCCCTTAATCACACTCTGATCCTGAGGTGGGGTTGAGATACGGGTACGAGCTATAGAAACACATACACAAACACACACACACACAAACACACACACACACACACACACACACACACACACAGTTATACAAGTTATACAAAACTTTATACATGATTCCACTTAGAATTTACCTCTGAGACACACAGTTGCTGACACACACACACTTACCCCACACATCAAGGTGTGCTGATGCCTGGTCAATGCCACGTGAGTTGCTTGCAGTACAGGTGAATCTACCTGAGTCCGACAGGTGGGCAGGGCTTATCAAGAGGCTGCCCGACTCTAACAGGGTTAAGCGGGGCAACTGGACTGACCCACTTGCGAGTACATGCTCACCTACACACACACACCCACACACACACACACACACATTGTTTAAAAATTTATTTTTTGTTATTTAGTGTCTGTTTTGATCTTTCATTCAGTGTGTTGGTTTCTGAGATTCTGTGTGTGTGTGTGTGTGTGTGTGTGTGTGTGTGTGTGTGTGTGTGTGTGTTTAAGAGAGATGCACCTTTCTGCCAAGTGATAGCAGGACGTGGAGCTCCCGCTGTCTCACAGTGCAAAATGACTGACATCCCTTCAATCACAGTGCTGTCTGATGGACCTTCAGTAATGTTTGGTGCAATACCTGAGAGAACACACACACACACACACACACACACACACACACACACACAAAAATGCAGTGTCTGTATAGTGTTCTAGTGTTTCCAATCATACTAAAAGAGAAAATTAAAAAAAGTCGACACTCAGAGTGAAAGTGGGACAGAGACACAGCTGGGGCAGAATAATACACATTATCCGTCACTTCCTGATCAGTGTGTAGAGGAATGTGCACAGGGTAAGTACCAGGAGCAGTACCAGGGTAAGTACCAGGATTAGTACCAGGGTAAGTACCAGAACCCGTACCAGGGTAAGTACCATGACCAGTACCAGGGTAAGTACCATGACCCGTACCAGGGAAAGTACCAGGGTAAGTACCAGGACTATGTGTTTATTCTCTTTATGGAGGACTAAAATGTCCAGCCTTCCTTTCATTCTGCACCTGGATTCTCTGAATCTTCAGATCCTATGCTGATGCTACTTAATATATATTCTGCAATTCATGAACCTTCTTCTTCCATCCTTTCTCAACCCTCCATTCAGTCCCAGTGTCACAAACATCCTTTTTACTTTCAGAACATGTAATAAAACAAAGTCAATTTTTAGTAAATATATATATATATTCTTTAATAATTCAAATATTGCAATAAAACATTTATAATATAATAAAATCAAATCAAAGTGGAAAATAATTTATATACAACTAATATTTCCAAAAGAAAGTTAAACACTGTAAAATATATGTAAAGCAATGACCTGCAAATCTCATAAACCCGTATTTTATTCACAATAGAACATAAACATATCACATGTTGAAACGCTTCTCTCTCCACTGAGGTTATGTTTATCTCAAGCAGGTAGAAGCTCTGTTCCCGCTTTATGCTGATGTCCTTCTTCTTCTTTCATTCATAAACATGGTATTCGCTTCCATTGCTACGCTGATGACACACAGCTGTATATTTCAGCAAAGCCAGATGAGAGAGATCAGCTAAACAGTGTTGAGGAGTGTGTAAAGGACATTAGACAGTGGATGCTTAATAACTTTCTTCTGCTCAACTCAGATAAGACGGAAGTACTTTTACTAGGACCACATGCAGCTAGAAGCAAACTTTCGGATTACGTAGCATCTCTGGATGGTGTTTCTGTTTCAGCATGTACGGCTGTCAAAGACCTTGGTGTGATTATTGACCCGAGTCTTTCCTTTGAGTCTCACGTAAATAATATCACCAGGATCGCCTTCTTTCACCTTAGAAATATTGCTAAAATTAGAAATATGATGTCGTTACAGGATGCAGAAAAACTAGTTCATGCTTTTGTTACTTCTAGATTGGACTACTGTAACGCTTTACTGTCTGGGTGTGCGAGTAAGTGCATAAATAAGCTTCAGTTAGTTCAGAATGCAGCAGCAAGAGTCCTCACCAGATCTAGGAAATACGACCACATCACCCCTGTCTTAATCAGCCTACACTGGCTCCCAATCAAATCTCGCATTGATTATAAGATACTACTACTGACGTATAAAGCACTTAACGGTCTCGCACCGCAGTATCTGAGTGAACTTCTGTACCAGTATGATCCTCCACGCCTACTTAGATCAAAAGGTGCTGGCTATCTGTTGGTTCCTCAAATAATGAAGACTACCGCAGGGGGCAGATCTTTCTCTTATAAAGCCCCACATTTATGGAACAGCCTTCCAATCAGTGTTCGGGACTCAGACACAGTCTCAGTGTTCAAGTCGAGGTTGAAAACGTATTTATTTAGTCAAGTCTTTTATCAGTAGATTTTTTCTTAGGTAAAGGTGCAGATCTGGAGGGAGCATGGATATGGAGTGTTTGGTGAACTGGTATATTTGTATGCTGTCGTCCCCTCACATTCACATGTTCACTCAGGTTTGTTGACGGTGGTGTGGTGGGTCGTCTCTTATCCCAGAGATCCCTCATGTCTGTGTTACCTTCTGGTTCTCCCTTTTAGTTATGCTGCCAAAGTGAGTCTTGCTGGAGTCCAAACTGCACAGTGACATTAACTTTCATACACCAATATGGACACTTAATAGTTGCCACAGTTGCTCATCAGGGACAAACATACTTACAAAGAACATATTTACATTTAATCACCACATTATCTGTGTAAAGCTGCTTTGAGACAATGTTCATTGTTAAAAGCGCAATACAAATAAAAATGAATTGAATTGAATTGAATTCTTCTTTCTTTCAGCTTCTCCCGTTAGGGGGCGCCACAGCGGATCCTCCGCACGTTTGATTTGGCACGTTTTTACGCTGGATGCCCTTCCTAACGCAACCCTCCCCAATTTATCCGGGCTTGGGACCGGCACTGAGAGTGGCTGGGGATGGTCCCCTGACCCGGGAATCTAACCCGGGTTGCAGCAGTGGGAGCGCTGCGTCTTAACCACTAGACCACCAGGGGTTTATGCTGATGTCCTTAACTAGCTCTTATATCTATATCTATATATTGGTGACTTACAAGAGGACATTGTTCCCCTGGAATTAATATAATGTTTCACAATAATGGCGTGAGGAAACTTCTCAGAGTGGTAGAATTCGAAGGCGCCACACAGTGGTAGGTGTATAAAGAGTACAGCAGGGGTTTAATACACATATTGTGTGGCTTCAGTGATGTGAGTAATCATGAAGACAAGTCAGTCCATACTAAATGCGAGAAAGGAGAACTGGAGGAGGGTGGAGGTTTGGGTTGGTACTTTAAATGTTGGTACTATGACTGGTGAAGGGAGAGAGGGAGCTGATATGATGGAGAGGAGAAAGGTAGAGATATGTGTTCATAGTCAAGTCAAGTTTATTTCTATTGCCCTTTTCACAACAGACATTGTCTCAAAGCAGCTTTACAGAATTCAACAGTGAAGGTGAATGATGTGTGTTTATCTCTGATGAGCACCATGGAGACTGTGGTGAAAGAAAAACTCCCTTAAATGTCATGAGGAAGAAACCCTGAGAGGAACCAGACTCAAAAGCAGAACCACATCCTCATGTGGGTGACTTTAAGAGTGTGATTCTAGTCTTTAAACACTACAGAACACTGGAGAGTGAGAACTAACATGAGCACTGGAGTGTGTGATTATGACTGATGATCTTTCTACAGTCTTATACAGTCTATATGGTTAGTAGCTCCTAGTTTTATGGGCTATAAACTATAAAATAGCTCAGCATTTGCGATCATCACAGATCCATTACCAGCTTCTCCATGCAAGAGCCTTTAAACACTCCAGGAGGTCCAATGTCCACATCCACATGAAGTGGGACCCAATGGGCGGTGGTACATCTACTTCTTTAAAGGTCCACAATCTTCATTAAGTGGGACGTGACTGGAGCTGGAGCAACCTCAGGAATTAGCGCAGCTGCTGTTCATGATATTAACAGCACAAGTTGATGATGTGATGTGATCAGATGTTCTGGAGCACAAGGTTATGATGTGTGTTATGTGTAGAACTCACGAAAAAGATACGTCTTTAATCTGCACTTAAACTGGGAGAGTGTGTCTGAGCACTGAACACTGTCAGGAAGACTGTTCCAGAGTTTAGGAGCTAAATGTGAAAATGCTCTACCACTATCAGAAGACCAAGTGGAAAGGGATTAAGAGCAGGAACATTAGAGGTGTTTAAACTGCTCTATCATGGTGTGGATGGAAAGAGAAATGGTGTAGGGGGGATTCTGAAGGAAGAGTACAGTAAGAGTGTAGTGGAGGTGAAGAGAGTTTCTGATAGGGTGATGATCGTGAAGCTGGAAGTTGAAGGCGTGATGAATGTCATCAGTGTTTATGCTCCACAAGTGGGTTGTGAGATGGAGGAGAAGGAAAGATTCTGGAGTGAATTAGATGAAGTGGTAGAAGGTGAACGTAGGAATGAAAGATTGGTGATTGGTGCAGACTTTAATGGGCATGTAGGTGAAGGAAACAGAGGTGATGAGGAGGTGATGGTAGGTATGGTTTTAAGGAGAGGAATGTGGAAGAGCAGATGGTGGTAGATTTTGCTAAAAGGATGGAAATGGCAGTGGTGAACACGTATTTTAAGAAGAAGGAGGATCACAGGGTGACGTATAAAAGTGGAGGAAGGAGCACACAGGTGGATTATGTTCTATGTAGGAGATGCAGCCTGACTGATTTCGGAGACTGTAAGGTGTTGGTGGGGGACAGTGTAGCTAGACAGCATCGGATGGTGGTCTATAGGATGGTTTTGGTGGTGAAAAAGAAGAGGAGGAGAGTGAGGACTGAAAGAAGAATAAGATGGTGGAAAGTAAAGAAGGAAAACTGTAGTGTGAGATTCAGGGAGGAGCTCAGTCAGGGGCTTGGTTTGGTGTTGGTTGATTGGGCAACTACTGCAGAAGTGATAAAGGAGACAGTTAAAAGGTAGTTGGTGTGACATATGGAAATAGAAAGGAAGATAAAGAGACATGGTGGTGGAATGAGGAAGTGCAGGAGAGCATAAGGAAAAAGAGGTTGCAGAAACAGAATGAGTGATGAGAAAAGTAGGCAGGAGTACAAGGAAATGCACCAGAGGGATGTGGCAAAAGCAATAATATTGTGATTTGTTGTGAGAGTAGGGAGCAGGAGGAAAGGAGCCTGGAGAGGTGGAGATATGCGCTGGAGAGAAGGGGAATGAAAGTCAGTAGGAGTAAGACAGAATACATGTGTGTGAATGAGAGGGGGGGCAGTGGAGGGGTGCGGTTGCAGGGAGAAGAGGTGGAGAAGGTGGAGGAGTTCAGGTACCTGGGGTCAACAGTAATGGAGAGTGTGTTAGAGAAGTAAAGAAAAGAGAAGTAAAGAAAAGAGTGCAGGCAGGGTGGAGTGGGTGTAGAAGAGTGACAGGAGTGATTTGTGATAGAAGGGTATCTGCAAGAATGAAGGGGAAAGTTTATAGGACTGTGGTGAGACCTGAGATGTTGTATGGATTAGAGACAGTGGCATTGAGTAAATGACAGGAGGTGGAGCTGGAGGTAGCAGAGCTGAAGATGTTGAGATGTTCATTGGGAGTCACGACGATGGACAGGATTAGAAATTAGTTTATTAGAGGGACAGCACATGTAGGACGTTTTGGTGACAAGGTGAGGGAGGTGAGATTGAGATGGTTGGGACATGTGCAGAGGAGGAACATGGGGTATATCAGTAGGAGAATGCTGAGGATGGAGCCACCAGGAAGGAGGAAAAGAGGAAGATCAAGGAGGAGGTTAATGGATGTGGTGAGGGAAGACATGCGGGTAGTCACCAGTCATAGTACCAACATTTAAAGATCAATGACGGACTAAGATGGAATTTCAGTGGCACTGAATATGACCTAGGTAACTTCTCATAGAAGATAAAAAAGACATTTGTTGACATATGATGGATGAAGATGCAGGTTGGGTGCATCTGCTGTTTACCATCAGACATACTCCACTTTCCCTTTACCTCCTTCGATTGGGTTCTGTTTATGCAGTATGTGATATGAAACCGCTGAGGTTCATCCATGTCTTAGTTAAACAGAGTCAGCTGAAGTCCCCAATGTTCCTCTGCAACTAAACCCTATTTTCATCCAGCTTTCTCCAGAGACCAAACACTGGATACTAAGATGTTGGGTAGGAGTACACTCTGTGAAGCCCTCAGTCTGTTCCTGACACCAACTCATTGAAAAAAATATGAATTAATAAGATTAGCAAAACCTTGCATTTTGTTTTTATTTATATTTTACACAGTATACCTTTTTTGTGAGTAAATGTGAATAAAATGGACAAAATATGTCAAATGCCTTTGGAGAATTTATGACGCCAGCCGACTTCATTTTTTCTATCTTGGTATAAACCACTATGCCCTATAGGTGTATAAAAAAATTCTGCCCCTAGGTGTATAAACCACTCGACCACACCCCCCTCCCCTCCACACACACACACACACACACACACACACACATATACACAGAGTACATACTGGTGACTGCCAGGTAGGTGTTAGTTTGCACTTCTCCCGCAGCATTGTGAGCAAAACACTGGAACATTCCGGTATCATCCGGTAGAAGACCATTAATCTGTAAACTCCCACCAGCCAGAAGATGATAACGAGGATTCTTCAATGGACTGATGGGAACTGCATCCTTATACCACACAATATCAGGATGGGGAACACCTGAGAACACACACACACACAAAGACATGGCTCTTTACACCCAATCCTAGATGTGATACAGATGATTAGTTGAATAATGTTCCCACAATAAGTCTTATTCAGATCTCAGAAGTGATCAAATCACACCTTCTCATGACTATGAACACACTTATTATCACAAACTTTAAATGCCCTCACTTACCTTTTGCCTGGCATGGGATGTCCACCACCTTCTCCATCTCAGCAGTGATATGCTTCTTTGCTTCCTTCACAAACTGTGGAGGCTCTGAAGCACAGCAGAAAGGTCAGAAGTTCTGTGGACTATTTATAAATCTTTGTGTTAATAGAGTGTGTGGATCTGGTTTTACCCAACACATGAAGAAAAGCCCCAGCACTGACAGATGGGACGCTGCTGCTCCGGAGCTCTGCTTCACACTCGTACCAGCCCGAGTCTCTGACCGAGGGACTGAGGAGTGTCAACCTACGATTAAAGTCACTTAGACCTAAATGTACAGGAACACCATCCTTCCTCCAGGTTATACTCAGCTTTATCAATGGCCTAGGATAGAGAGAGAGAGAGAGAGAGAGAGAGAGAGTGAGAGAGAGCGAGAGAGAGAGAGAGAGAGAGAGCGCGAGAGCGAGAGAGAGATACTTTTTTGACTTTTACAATCCTTCATTTGACATTAGTCAAGTTTAATGCCAGATGGTGTCAGGTTTGATTTGTCAAATAAATAAAAAAAATAAGTAAATAAAAAAGAATCTATTAAATAGACAAATAAAATCAGGTAATGACATTTAAAAAGTTGGGGGAGGGGCGTGTGATCATTTAGTTTAGTTCTGTTGCAAAACACAATTTTTGTGCAGAGCTCGACTGGGCCACTGAACATCTAGAAACAACGTTACGTTACACTCTAGAAGATGGAGCTCCCCTTAAGACCAAAATGATCAGGGAGTAAAAACTAGCACAGTGATATAATGATCATACACACACCTTAAAACAGAACACTCGAAAATGAGAACGTAAATGGCATCAAACAAAATGAACAGTATTTCAAACAGCATGGAAGGAGAGCCTCCTGAGTTCTAGAAAATCTCTTAGTGCTGCTGATCAGCATATTTCTCCACCCTCATAGAAAATAACAAGCAGAATCCTAGATTTTTATTCTGTACTGCAGCAAAATGAACAGGAAATAAAAGCACTGCACTCACATGCACACCATCAATAATTTTTTTACCAGTTTATTATTTTAAAACAGGTTCAGTTCCCTCTGGAATGATCTGTTTGGGAAACTTGTAGGCGAGGGATCGAGAATGCAGGTTGATGATTTTGATGAGGAAATTGATGAAATTAAGTCATTCTCATGAATAGCAGAAAATCAACTACAAAGATTCACTCCTATTCATGAGAATGACTTAATTTCATTTATTTCCTCATCAAAATCTTCAACCTGCATCTCGATCCCTCACCTACAAGTTTCCTCAAACAGATCATTCCAGAGGGAACTGAACCTGTTTTAAAATAATAAACTCTTCCATTAGCACTGGTTTTGTACCTAAATCCTTCAAACCTGACCTTCACCCTGTCAGCTGTCCAACTACAGACCAATATCAAACCTCCTCTTTATCTCCAAGATTCTAGAAAAGGTTGTAGCACAGCAGTTCTGCTCACATCTACTGAGGAACAACATTTATGAAATGTATCAGTCAGGATTTCGGCCTCATCATAGCACAGAGACGGCGCTAGTTAAGGTGGTAAATTACTGTTATTGGCCTCTGATCAGGGTTTTGTCTCTTTACTTGTTTTGCTCGACCTCAGTGCAGCTTTTCACACCATTGATCATACTATACTAATCGCTAGATTAGAGAACGTTGTTGGAATAAAGGGAGCAGCTCTCTCTTGGCTCAGGTCTTATTTGACTGATCGCTATCAGTTTGTTGATGTAAATGGTGAGTTTTCCCACATTCTCTGAGGTAAAGTTTGGTGTTCCTCAAGGATCTGTCTTAGGCCCTCTGTTTTTTTCTTTATATCTGCTGCCTCTTGGTGAAATTATTCATAAACATGGGATTCGCTTCCATTGCTATGCTGATGACACACAGCTGTATATTTCAGCAAAGCCAGATGAGAGAGATCAGCTTAACAGTGTTGAGGAGTGTGTAAAGGACATTAGACAGTGGATGCTTAAAAACTTTCTTCTGCTCAACTCAGATAAGACAGAAGTACTTTTACTAGGACCACATGCAGCTAGAAGCAAACTTTGATTACGTAGCATCTCTGGATGGTGTTTCTGTTTCAGCATGTACGGCTGTCAAAGACCTTGGTGTGATTATTGACCCGAGTCTTTCCTTTGAGTCTCACGTAAATAATATCACCAGGATCGCCTTCTTTCACCTTAGAAATATTGCTAAAATTAGAAATATGATGTCGTTACAGGATGCAGAAAAACTAGTTCATGCTTTTGTTACTTCTAGATTAGACTACTGTAACGCTTTACTGTCTGGGTGAAAGAAGGAGATCCTGGTGATATTATTCACGTGAGACTCAAAGGAAAGACTCGGGTCAATAATCACACCAAGGTCTTTGACAGCCGTACATGCTGAAACAGAAACACCATCCAGAGATGCTACGTAATCCGAAAGTTTGCTTCTAGCTGCATTTGGTCCTAGTAAAAGTACTTCCGTCTTATCTGAGTTGAGCAGAAGAAAGTTATTAAGCATCCACTGTCTAATGTCCTTTACACACTCCTCAACACTGTTTAGCTGATCTCTCTCATCTGGCTTTGCTGAAATATACAGCTGTGTGTCATCAGCGTAGCAATGGAAGCGAATCCCATGTTTACGAATGATTTCACCAAGAGGCAGCAGATATAAAGAGAAAAGCAGTGGGCCTAAGACAGATCCTTGAGGAACACCAAACTTTACCTCATAGAGTGTGGAGAACTCACCATTTACATCCACAAACTGATAGCGATCAGTCAAATAAGACCTGAGCCAAGAGAGAGCTGTTCCCTTTATTCCTACCACGTTCTCAAGTCTAGCAAGCAGTATAGTGTGATCAATGGTGTCAAAAGCTGCACTAAGGTCGAGCAAAACAAGTAAGGAAACAAAACCCTGATCAGAGGCCAATAACAGGTCATTTACCACCTTAACTAGCGCCGTCTCTGTGCTATGATGAGGCCGAAATCCTGACTGATACATTTCAAAAATGTTATTCATAAGTAGGTGTGAGCATAACTGCTGTGCTACAACCTTTTCTAAAATTTTGGATATAAAGGGGAGATTTGATATCGGTCTGTAGTTGGACAACTGACATGGGTCAAGGTCAGGTTTCTTAATAAGGGGGTGGATAACTGCCAGTTTGAAAGATTTAGGTACATAACCAGTGCTAATAGAAGAGTTAATTATTTTTAAAACTGGTTTGATTATCTCTGGAGTTATCTGTTTAAAGAAACTAGTAGGCAAGGGATCGAGAATGCAGGTTGAAGATTTCGATGAGGAGATTAATGAAATTAAGTCATTCTCATGAATAGAAGTGAAGCTTTGTAGTTGATTATCCGTTATAATTACACTGCTGTCTACAGGGTTACTTGTAAAATAATTTGGATTTATATTAACCGTCTGGATTTCTTGCCTGATGTTTTCAATTTTATTATTAAAAAAGTTCATAAAATCATTACTACCTATTGATGGTGTGCATGTGAGTGCAGTGCTTTTATTCCCTGTTAATTTTGCTACCGTGCTGAATAAAAATCTAGGATTATGCTTGTTATTTTCTATGAGGGTGGAGAAATATGCTGATCTAGCAGCACTAAGAGATTTTCTATAATTTAGGAGGCTCTCCTTCCATGCTATTTGAAATACTGTTAATTTTGTTTGACGCCATTTACGTTCTAATTTTCGGAAAAACAGTTTCTCTCTGTGAACAGAACAGACCGTCCTGTAGAACATCAGGGTTTAAAATAAAAGAGTTCACAGAGATGATGCAATGTAAAATCCTCCACTGGAGCTCGGCAGTGTTTTTGGTTACGGTGGTTTGTAGTGTCTCCACTCTGGTTTAATATCATTAAAACCAAAAACATTTCTCCACTGGGGTCCACCCTCCCACTCAGTTTATTCTTATTTAAAACCTTAACACAGGCCCTGTACAGCAGCTTCCCCATCACTGTCCCAAAGTTTGTAAAAAACATTCACTTTTAAAAGCCTCCCGTTTAAAACTTTTTCAGCAGTGTAAGAAACATGCGATTTAAAAGCTCCATTTATATTAAAACTCTGCAAGCAACTCGAATCCGTTCATTCAAAATTAATTAAAAGTAAAACAAACAAATGCTAAAAAAAAAATAAAGAAGAGAAATGCTCAGAAGCTCTACAGGAATGTGCAGAAGGTTAAAGGTCACTGACCGAGCATTAGCCACACACTCCATAGTGACCTCCGAGCTTCCAGACACAACACTTGTGTTCCTCGGAGGAAAAACGATGGAGGGAGCGATGGGGTCTGCAGGACCACCAATATCTACAGAGAGAGAGAGAGAGGGGGGG
>MU551675.1:51076-69313 GCA_024362625.1 Silurus asotus | reverse complement strand
GGGGGGGTGTTACAATGTTTGTATGTGCGTGTCTGAATGTGTATGCATGTGTGTGTGTGTGAATTTGCCTTTGTATGAGTGTGTATGTTTCTGTATGTCCTTGTGTGTATGTGTGTTTGTGTTTCTTACTCTCCACAGTGAGTGTGATTGGTTGACTCGTCTTATTCTCTCCATTCTTGTCATTTACAGCCTGAGCATAATAACGTCCAGCATCTGGAGCCACAGCCGAGAGGATCACCAGAGTGTTATCCAGAGTGATTGCACTGTACACACACACACATACACACACACACACACACAGATATGAGTTGCACACATACACACACACACACACACACTCTCACTAAAATACACACACACACACACACACACACACACACACACACATATACATACATACATACATACATACAGACACACAACCTAAAATCCTATCGTGTCAAATTTCCTCTCTGACAAAATACAAGCTTAAATATTTCCTTTAATAATTCATTTATCTTCTGCACTAAATTCTAAAAACCATCAAATAAAAAAATAGGACACGGGTAAAAATCCTCATCATGAGCAAATCCTAAGGACTTTCCCAGTGAAGAACATCTCAGTGTGATGAAGCTGCTGTAACGTTGTCAGTGAAGGCACAAAGCAGCTGAAACTCCAACCTGCAC
Organism: Silurus asotus; assembly: GCA_024362625.1. NCBI lineage: Eukaryota > Metazoa > Chordata > Actinopteri > Siluriformes > Siluridae > Silurus > Silurus asotus. The sequence continues at coordinate 68,648 of MU551675.1, read as the reverse complement.
ATTTATTAGCTGGAAGTTAATCATAATAAAAGCACATGCTGTCTGGCAGCGAGCTTCAGCCAGGAGATATCTCCAGGCCATTGGAGGCAGCATGATAATGACTCCACAGATAAATATGAAATAAGATATTGTTCATTTAAAAAGCAGTGTGAGAGAGGGAGAGGATGAAATTACAGATGATGCTGTTCCATTTTTAGACTCTATCTCCTGCAACACAACATTAACTCCTCAAGCTCATTATTCCCTCATTATCAGCCTCACTTTGGACTCTGAGGAACTGGAGCTCAAGCAATTTCCTGTAAGATCCAATTTTCTTCAAACTCTGTACAGTCTCAGAGCAAAGTAACGAGAGAAGTTTATCACCTTATCTCACCTAAAAACATCATCTCACCTTACCCCATCTTACCTAAAACGTCACCTCACACATCATCTCACCTCACCTTATCTCATCTCACCTCAAACATCATCTCACTTCACCTCAAACATCACCATCACATGCTGTGGAGCTGTGTGACGTAGATTACTGCTGTTGATTTGTTTTCTGGGAATTTTGTGTTTAAAATATTTACAGTTTTTTTCCTCTCATCGTTAAAATAATCTCAAAATATTGTTTTTCTGTCAGTTCTGTTTCTTGTCTTTTTTCTTTTCGTTTGGAAGAGCGTTTTATTCCTTGTTTTAAAGAAGTGAGTGGAGACCATTCAAATCAGAACTACAAACACACTACAGTAACCACATTAAGAGGTACGTAACTCCAGCTAATTCAGTGTGTAGAGTGTGACATGTTAAATCAGTCTTTCTCTGTTGCTTCCATCCAGAGTCTAGAGAGAATTAGTGAGTATACTGTAGATCATAGTCTCAGAACAGCACTAGTTAACCAGTGACTGTCTGGAGCCAAGGCCAGGGAGCAGACAGACAGGCTAAACCGACCGTCTATATAGAGTTTAATATAATGTGTTTGACAGAAACAGACCATGATTTTTCTGCCACCAAACTTCACTGTTTTCTGGGTGAATCTCGGATCCATGCGGGTTCCAGTAGGTCTCCTGCAATATTTGCGGCGACTGTGGTGTAATTCAAAAGAGGATTCATCTGAAAAATCCACCTTCTGCCACTTTTCCAGCATCCATCCTTTCAGCAGGCTGTGGGCCTTGGCAAATGCTACACATTTTTTTTAATTGTCTTTTGTTTAGTGCCGGCTTCTGGGCACTGATTTCACCATGGAGGCCATTTCGAGAGAGAATCTGATAAACTGTACTGGTTGACACAGGGACTTCAGGTGACCAGGTCTCATGGAGCTCTGCTGCAGTGGAAAATGGGCTGGCCTTGGATTTTTGAGCCAACAAACGGTCCTCTCGAGCAGTTGTGTTGGGGGGTCTGGCTGACCTGGACTTGTCCAAAACGTCTCCAGTCTCTTCAAATCTTTTTTTTATCATTTGTACTTGACACTGAGACACATTGCCACATCAGCAGTGGATCTGGCCTTCAGCTTCTTGATAATAAAAACTTTAGTCTCAGGGTGAATCTTAGGCATGTTTGCAGAGGTCTAGTTGCAGTTGATGTGAAGGTCTAGTGTACTGGGGTTCTTTTTATACACACCTGAGATCTGATTGATTCATTATTAGTCCCAGGTGAAGCTCATATCACAAGGCAACAACACTTATGTCTTTGAAAAAATTGACTCAATAAGCTTCATCGAGCTGTGAATATTAGAATACTTTTTGACAGTTTCGTTTTCACTGAAACATTATTACAGAAGCTGTTGGGATTGTAATGAGCCATTTCTTTTAAAAAATCTTGATTAGAAATATATTTCAGCGGCACTTCAGGTCAATTTGTACACAAGCGACAAGACTTTTGTCAGGGACTGTAACGGGTGACTTTATTATTTATTTTGATAATCAGGAAAACTGTTTAAAAGCAGCAGTTGTGTTCATTCTAGATTCAGTAGAATTAATTTAGTCATAATTCCACAGTCTGAAGGTATTTTAGATCATTATCTCATCTCTTTTAAAATCTGCCTCAGTCACTGCATTAGTACCTCACCACGTTACCGTGTTAAATACATTCACGTCAACTACAGCAGCGAGTTTTATCAATAATCTTCTGAAACTGTTAATATTAATTAGATCTCTGTCTGACCCCGCAGAGAGAGAGAGATAGAGAGAGAGAGAGAGAGAGAGAGATCCAGATAGAGAGATTTAGAAGAGAGATTAACAGAGGGAAAGATAGAGAGTGGGTGAGATAGAATAAAGTACAGAGGGGGAGATGAACATAGGAAAAGATAAGATGATGAGATGGACAGCGGTAGAGATTATGAGATGGTGAGATGGACAAAGGGAGAGATGATGAGATGGTGAGATAATGAGATAGACCGGGGGGGAGGGGAGATGGTAAGATAGACAGAGGTAGAGATTATGAGATAGTGAGATGGACAAAGGGAGAGATGATGAGATGGTGAGATAATGAGATAGACCGGGGGGGAGGGGAGATGGTAAAATAGACAGGAAAGAGATTATGAGATAGTGAGATAATGAGATAGACCGGGGGGGAGGGGAGATGGTAAGATAGACAGAGGTAGAGATTATGAGATAGTGAGATGGACAAAGGGAGAGATGATGAGATGGTGAGATGATGAGATAGACAAGGGAAGGGAATGAGAGACAGAGGGAGAGATGATGAGATGGTGAGATGTTAATAAATCACTATAATATTGATTCTCTTGTCTGCAGTGTATTAGCATTAGCAGTGATGCGTGTGGGTAAAGGACACGCCCACAGCTACTTGATCATAGTGGAAGAGAAAGTGGAAAGCAGGTGGGTGAAGCTTACATGCGGCTGCTTGGTGGGATCTTCCTGCCGTCTCTGAACCATGTGACCTGTGGCTGAGGGAAGCTGTGGATCTGCGGTGCTTTAATTACTGCAGCATCTCCCTGAGACACACTCTCAGACTTTACCATGTCATTAAAGGCACCCATAACTACACACACACACACACACACACACACACACACACACACACACACATTTAATCACATTTCTCATTTCATCATGTGAAATCTGCAAGTTTGAAAAAGTGTTAATTATTTTGGGTTTAAACAAAAAACAAAACACTGAATGTTTAATCTTTTACACACACACACACACACACACACACACACACACACACAAGCACACACACGCACACACACGCACACAGTTGCACACACACACATGCACACACACATACAGTTACTCACAGGCCACCTGCACCTCCGTCCGGCGCTGAAGCAGAGCTCCAACTCGATTTCGCACAATGCAGCGATAAAAACCAGCATGAGTTTGATCTAGAGAAGGGATCATATACCTAACGCACACACACAAACAGACACACACACACCATTACCATTATCAATTACAGGTACTTGGTGTGGCAGATCAGTGTATCAGTCGTGTGACAACAAGCCAGATGGTCCCTATCCTCTTTTGTTCATGTTGTCCATTTTACAGTTTACCAGTACATTATAAATGAGCTTTGGCCCAGAGAGGATGGTGGTGTTTCTGGATCATGTTCACACATGCCTTCTTCTTTGCATGATAGAGATTTACCCTGCAATTGTGGATGACATGCAAACTGTATTCACGGACAATGATTTCTGAAAATGTTAATGAGCCCATGCAGTGATTTCCATTACAGAATCATGACTATTTTGAATGTAGTGGCCCCTGAGAGCCCGACGATCACTTCTTCTTTTGGCTGCTCCCATTACGGGTTGCAACAGTGGATCATCCAAGTCAAGTCAAGAAGCTTTGATTGTCATTTTAACCATATACAGCTGATGCAATACACAGTGACATGAAACAACGTTCCTCCAGAACCCAGGTGCTACAAACAACAACATAAAACAACAGTCACAGAACAGAGAAAAACACAGGGCCAAGAACTAAGTAGAAGATCCTTGCCACATAAAGTGCATGTGTGCAACCTGGTGCAAACAGTGCAAAACACAACACAGGACAACACACAATACACAAAATAGCTCCGCCAGTAAACCTGTCTTAACAAAATAAGGTGCACAGTAGTAGAAAACTGGGTGTGAAAATCATGGTTGAGCGAAGTAGATGATGTGTTGAGTCCGGTTTGTACTGATCAGTCACACAGTTGTGTGTATGTGTGTGTGTGTGTGTGTGTGTGTGAGAGTTCAGTTCAGTTCTTTGTTGAGGAGCCTAATGGCTTGAGGAAAGAAACTGTTGCACAGTCTGGATGCTTCAGAACCGCTTCCCTGATGGTAGGAGAGTGAAGAGTGTGTGTGAAGGGTGTGTGAGGGATGTGTGGTCTTCCACAATGCTGTTTGCATTGCGGATGCAGCGTGTGGTGTAAATGTCCATGATAGAGGGGAGAGAGACCCCAATGTTCTTTTCAGCTGTCCTCACTGTCCTCTGTAGGGTCTTTGGTTTCCGAGACCAGGCAGTGATGCAGCTGCTTAGGATGCTCTCAACGGTAGAACATGGTCAGTATGGGGGGAGGGAGATAAGCTTTCATTAGCCTTCTCAGGAAGTAGAGACGCTGCTGGGCTGCTGGGCCACTAGCACATCCTTGCCACAGTCACCACGACTGCTCATCAGGGACAAATTCACACCATTCACCATCACTGTTGATTTGTGTAAAGCTGCTTTGAGACAATGTCTGTTGTGAAAAGCGCAATACAAATAAACTTGACTTGACTTGACTTGACTTTTTTGGTGATGGAGCTGGTGTTGAGTGACCAGGTGAGGTTATCCGTTAATTGAACACCAAGGAATTTGGTGCTCTTGATGATCTCCACTGAGGATCCATCGATGATCGGTGGAGAATGGTCACTCTGTGTTCTCCTAAAGTCAACAACCATCTCTTTAGTTTTGTCCATGTTCAGAGACAGGTTGTTGGCTCCACACCAGGCTGTTAACTGTTGCACATTCTCTCTGACTCGTTGTTCTTGCTGATGAGACCCACCACGGTCGGCGCATAGGTGAACTGGATGATATGATTCAAGCTGTGCATTGCTACACAGTTGTGAGTCAGCAGAGTGAACAGCAGTGGACTGAGCACACAGCCCTGAGGGGCTCCAGTGCTCAGTGTGGTGATGCTGGAGATGCTGTTTCTGGCATGCTGATGCTGGACTGACTGAGGCCTCCCAGTCAGGAAGTCCAGAATCCAGTTACAGAGGGAGGTGTTTAGGCCCAGTAGGCATTAAATGCTGAACTGAAGTCTATGAACAGCATTCTTACATAAGAGTCCTTGTTGTCTAGGTGGTTGAGGGCCAGATAAAGGGTTGTGGAGATAGCATTGTCCGTAGTGCGGTTTGGTCCAGTGCGGGTGGAAGCTGGGTCTTGATGTGCCTCATGACCAGCCTCTCGAAGCACTTCATCACAATGGGTGTGAGCGCGACGGGACGATTGTCATTGAGGCAGGAGACAGTAAATTACTTCGGCACAGGAATGATGGTCGTCGTCTTGAGGCACGTAGGAACAGTGGCACTGCTCAGGGAGATGTTGAAGATGTCAGTGAAGACATCTGCTAGCTGTTGTGCACATTCCCTGAGCACTCTGCCAGGAATGTTATCTGGTCCAGCAGACTTCCGTGGGTTAACTCTGCATAGAGTTTTCCTTACTTGTGGTTAGACAGAGCACCTGGTCACTGGGAGGAGGGATGATTTTCCTCACCACCATGTTGTTCTGCACCTCAAACCGGGCGTAGAAGTCAATTAGCGCATCTGAGAGGGAGGCGTCACGGTCACAAGCAGACGATGTTGTCTTGTAGTTCGTGATCACCTGGATGCCCTGACACATGCGCTGGGTGTCTCCGCTGTCCTAGAAGTAGTCGTGAATTCTCTTGGTGTGTGCACGCTTTACCTCTCTGATAGCACGGGACAGTTGGCCCTTGCTGTTTTTAAGGCCGCCTTGTCCTCTGCTCTGACGGTGGAGTCTCTTGCTTCGCCCTGTATGCGCCCCGGATGTTTGTGTAAACAATATAGTTTTTTATATAGCGTGTTTAGCGTGTTTAGCCTCTGGTTGCAAAGTCCACATTCTGGTGAAATTTGGGAAGCACAGTCCTGAGATTTGCATGATTAAAATCTCTGGCGACAATTTGAAGTTTGCCAATGGTCCCGTAGAGTACACTGAGCACTTCCTTAGCATTAGCGCTCAGTGTACTCTACGAGCACAATAGCGGTGGTGAATACCGGGGTAAATAAAAAGGTCTACATCTCACAATAATAAACCCAAGCAGCGATTAGCAGTAGGTAGTAGGTAGTATCTCCATACCCCATTGACCCCAGGTACCTGAACTCCTCCACCTTCTCCACCTCTTCTCCCTGCAACCGCACCCCTCCACTGCCCTCTCTCTCATTTACACACATGTACTGTGTCTTACTCCTACTGACTTCCATCACCACTGCAAACAGGAAAGGGCTCAGAGCCGATCCTTGATGCAGTTCAACCACCTTGAACCAGTCTGTCGTTCCTACTGCACACTTCACTGCTGTCACACTGTCCTCATACATGTCCTGCACCACCCTCACATACTTCTCTTACACACCAGACTTCCTCATACAATACCACAACTCCTCTCTCCACCCTGTCGTACGCTTTCTCTAAATCCACAAACACACAATGCAACTCCTTCTGACCTTCTCTATACTTCTCCATCAACATTCTCAAAGCAAATAATGCGTCTGTGGTGCTCTTCCTCAGCATGAAACCATACTGTTGCTCACAGATGGTCACCTCTTCCCTCAGCCTGGCTTCCACTACTCTTTCCCATAACTTCATGGTGTGACTGATCAACTTTATTCCCCTGTAGTTACTGCAGGTCTGCACATCTCCATTATTCTTAAAGATCAGTACCAGCACACTTCTTCTCCATTCCTCAGGCATCTTCTCACCTTCCAAAATCCTGTTAAACAATCTGGTTAAAAACTCCACTGCCATCTCTCCTAAACATCTCCATGCTTCTACCGGTATGTCATCTGGTCCAACCGACTTTCCACTCTTCATCGCTGCTCTCACTTCCTCCTTACTAATCCTATCTTAGAATCCGTCTTCTCCCATGTAACTCAGTACTCCTGGTTATTTTTAGTATCCTAATACTCTCAGTTCCTGTCTTCCACCCAGGATAACAAACACATGAAACACACATGTACAGAAAAACGTCTTGCTGCTGTTGCAGAACAGAATCTGAGTGTTATGTGGTTAATATTAATGTGCTATAATGATGTATCAGAGTTCATTAGTGCTGGGGTTAGCAGGTCATGCTAACATAGTAAATAGTTTCTAGCATGAAGTCTATTAACATTAATAAAACAGTAATTAGGAGTGTCTGCTGAGAGCACACATGCTGTTTGTGAGAGAAATGTTTAAAACAAAAGACAGAGACCAACATAGAGACACAGAGAGAGAGAGAGAGAGAGAGAGAGAGAGAGAGAGAGAGAGAGAGTGTGTGTGTGTGTGTGTGTGAGAGAGAGAGAGAGAGTGTGTGTGTGTGTGTGTGTGTGTGTGTGTGTGTGTGTGTGTGTGTGTGTGTGTGTGTGTGTGAGAAAGAGAGAGACAGTGATTGATATATGGTTTAGGAACAGAGGCCTGTGTCTGACCCTTCCTAATTAAGCCTCCAGTCAGAGAGAGCGAGAGAGAGTGAGAGTGAGAAAGAGAGAGAGACACTTGACTTTTAAGTGCCCTTTATTTCAAAACATTAATTTTTAACACAAAAGTAGTTTTAAAAAAAGTTAAGATTAGCAGATGATTTTCAACACTGTATGAAATTTCACCCTGTCCCCAAACCTTCCAGAAGTCCTGCAGTCTGTGTGTCATTTCTGCATAAGCGGCTTTTAAAAGGGCTTTAGCTCAAAGTTCAGTGTACCACTGCTTTCATTTTGGTTTTATGTGTGAACCATATAGTCAGTTTTGCTTGGCCTAAACAGTTAGAGAGAGAGAGAGAGAGAGAGAGAGAGAGAGAGAGAGAGAGAGAGAGAGAGAGAGAGAGAGAGAGACAGAGACAGAGAGACAGACAGATGATTGTTGAACTCCTTGATTCAGACAGGTAACAGGTGGGGACCTATTTGATGGTGTTTCCATGGTGACGTGTCACTTAAAGTCTAAGACACTGAGACATCGAGAAACTGAGATACCGAGAGGCGGAGACACAGAAAGGCTGAGACACTGAGAGGCTGAGAAACTGTGACACTAGGATACTGAGATACTGAGAGACTGAAACACTGAAATACTAAGACACTGAGATACTGTGACACTGAGACACTAAGAGACTGAGACACTGGTGTTAAACTGTGGAAGTATCACTGCTTTAAGAGATGATAACTACTGCTAACACACCACAAAAACTCACTTCTGTCATAAACAACAAAGAGCTGTCTCAATCTCACTCTGTCTCAATCTCACTCGGTCTCAATCTGAATATCAATCTCACAAGGAGACTTTACTTGTGGCATCATGTGGTGAAGTGAGTCTCGAACACCGATGTAGAGGAGTGTAGTTTAGCTGTAGGAGAAGCGGTCGGATGTGCAAATGTCCTGTTCTTCTAGAATGAACGACGTGGTAGAAGTTTCTTTGGAAACAGTGAAATTGGCAAACACTTTGGTTGAAAGTAGAATTGTTGAATGTTTTTGTCCCAGTGCTGCTGCTGTGCAAGAAGGTAAGGAATGTGTACATTGTTGATAATTTGTCCGATTTGAAACAATTTGTAAAAGCAAAAAATATTTTCAAAATAAAGGACGTTTCTCTGACCAGGAGGTTTATAGATTAGGAAAGATCATTACTAAAATAAACTTTCAGATAGGCATTAATGATGGAAATGAAAAACACTAAAATCAATTTCACTTTAATAAGACGAGTCTCACTTCGAGTTTCTCGTGTATCCTCTTCTTCACCGTGAGAGAATTTCACATGATTTCTAAATTTAAATGGTGCAGGAGAAGACAAAAAGTTTTAAACTGTATAAATTAATCAAAATTAAAAATGAGATAATATGAGTTGAATGAAGCAGTTTGGGTATAAGAATTTGATGGTTCTTCAATAACAATTCACCTCTAAGCAGAGGTGTTGCTATTTTGTTCTTAAGAACTCAATTCCATTTTCATATCAAGTAGAAGTGATGAAAGAAATGATAAAAGGTTGATTGGTAAATGGTAAAGATGGAAGTTGAGCCCCTTTTCAAAATACAGACTAAAAGAAAGGTAAGGGACAAGGATAAAAGAAGGCAAAGAAATACAGTATCTGAAGGTGGTCCTTCAGAAAGATTTTAATTTAGACTCTCAGGAGGAACCTTTAAACATGTTTCATTGCGCTAAAGCTACAAACACGTTTTTAACAACCACCAAGTGGCAGAAGACTGTATCAGTAGAAAGGTTTTTCCCGGACCGCAAACAGTTTACACATGATATAAAACATTTTAGACGTGAAGGAGCTTTTACTGATCGAACTGACTGAAGAAACTGATAACGAAGGTCAATAGTAAAAACTATGTTTCTTATAAGAATGAGGTTTCAGTTTTTATCTGTGTGTATGCTGCCGCCACTGCAGTGGAGAACATGAGAAAAATACATATTGAAGCCCTCAAAAGTAAAAAAAAGCCAAAATGAATGACTTGCTGGAAACTACAGCACAGGGGGCACTAGTCCACTCATGCTTTAAAGGGGTCACTGAGATGGATGCTCCTTCTAAGTTCTTCTTCAGTTTAGAACAAAAGATATACAGGAAAGAATTATGCAGGCTGTGCAAACAGAATCAGGGGATCTTGTGTCAGAGCCTTTTAAAATTCAAAGCAGTCAGTCAGTTTCTACTCGAAGCTGTATAGCAGTGAGAGCACATTTAGTGGAGTAGAGCTTTCTCAAAGACTTGCCAAAGTTCTCAGAGTCAGTGGCCAGGAAGTTGGACAGGGAGTTGACACTGGCTGATCTTCAGCAGGCTCTTCAAGGCATGGAGAACAGTCAAGGGCCAGGTTTCAATAGTCTCCCTGTCTAATTTCTCATTCTAGTCATTCTAGGCAGTAATAGGGCAGGACATGCTGGAGGTCCTAAAGGACAGTGTGAGAGGGGTTCAGCTACCAATTATTTGCAGAAGATCAGTCCTGACCCTGCTGCCAAAGAAGGAAGACCTGACCCTGACTCAGGGAGCACGATCAGAGAGCATGGCTACAGGGCTAGATGAGTGCAGAGTGACTGGATGGGAGGACCCAAAAGCAGGATGCAAACAGTGTTATGAAGAAAACAAACTTTTATATAAAAAAATAGCAAACGGGGCAAAGGCAAAAACAGTCCAGTGTCTTAACACAGGCAAACAGGGAAATGCAGGGAGAGAACCAAAACCAAAAATAAAAAAAAATGTCCAAAATTCAGAAAGCCGGCAAAACGGAGCAACATAGGCAGAGCAGAAACAAAAATCAATAAACATTCCAGAGTTCTAACCAGAGCAGAGGCAGTGCAGAACAGGGTACAGAGTCAGGAACAGGTTTAGGATCAGGATCAGGATCAGGCAGGGTGGCAAGAGAACACTTAGGGGCTATGGAGCCAGTAAGATAATCTGGCCTGAGCAAAAGTCTTGGTTGTCCTTAAATACCAGGAGGCGCAGGAAAATGGCAAGATGGCTACCAACCTGGAAGTTCTCACCACGGAACCGGAAGTGTGCGTCGCGAAACTCAGAAGTGCACGCCGTGTGCCCGGGAGATCCCGACAGACCCACCTGAATAACTGGCACAAAGTGTCACTTCTGTGCACTGATTGCAAGCTGCCGTCAAAAGCATTAGCATCAAGACAGCCGATGGAGCAGATCATTCAGCATGACCAGACATACTGTGTGTCTGACAGATATTTGATAGTGAACTAAATTCATGACCTTTTGGACGTCTCCAGGCTATTACGCTTTAAGACAGGTCTGATTTTTCTAGATCAGAAAAAGGTTTTTGACCGGTTTAAGCATGAATATTTGTGGAAGGTGCTGGAAAGCTTTGGGCTCAGCCCTGGTTTCAGAGCCATGAACAAGGTGTTGTACAGTGAGATTGGGAATGTACTGGAGGTTAATGGTGGTTTAGGTGCTCCTTTTACAGTGTACGGAGGGATCAGGGAGAGCTGTTTACTGTCACAAACATCCAGGCCCTGCTTGTGAACTTCTTCTGGGATGGTCTGCACTGGATTCCACAGAGTGTCCTTCATCTGCCCAAGAAGGAAGGGGGACAAGGTCTGGTTTATATAGCAGTCCACAGCGTTTCACCTCCAGTTCCTCCAGAAGCTTCTAACTGGGCCCAGGAACTTGTATGGAGAACAGCAGCCAGTGGATTTTGTACATGGTGGGAGGACTGAGGCTGGACAGAACTTTGTTTTTAATGGACACAAATATGCTGGATGTTAAATTGGACTTTTTAAAATATGGACTTAAAAAAAAAAAAAGATAAAGAGCTGCAGAACACTGCAAAAAAAAAAAAAAAAAAAGTAGTAGTTATGAAATGTTATAGATGCTGTAGGAAGGTTGTAGGTGTGAGATGTGATCACATGGTGCTGGGGAGGAAGTGATGTCAGTGTTGGAGGACACGTTTGATGACTTGGCTGGTGTTCAGGGACAAACAGAAGACAGACAAGGATTGATCAGACTCATCTACAGAAGTCCCCTCTCTCTCTCTCTCTGTCTCACACACACACATGCGCGCACACACACACACAAACACACACACACACACACACACACACACACACACACACACACGTCGATTATCAGGACAGTAAAAGGAGGACAGTTAAATGCCATCCATCACTGCCTGTCTCTCAGACACACTTCATTAACATGCAGCTCATTTACATAAGCTGCCAACTGACCCCCAAGCCCCCCCCCCCAACAACACACACAGACACACACACACACACACACACTACCTGTACTCCAGGGAGAATGGTGTGAGCTCAGTGGTGTTATGAATCCATCTGAATTCCAGTGGCCAGCTTCCCTCTGCCATACAGGTGAGAACCAAACGATTCCCCTCCAGGTGGAGCTGAGAACGTACCGGCTCAGTCTTAAAGTACGGAGGGACATCATCTACACAGAGTGAGAAAGAGTGAGAGGGAGGGAGGGAGGGAGGGAGGAAGTGTAAGAGAGGGAGGGAGAGGGTGGGGGGAGTAGAGAGAGTGAGAGACTTTTTTTTTTTTTACTTTTTATAATCTTTATTTGACACAAGTCCTATTAGATGCCAGAGGTCATCAAGTTGACCTGTTAAATTATATAAATGGAAAATATATAATTAAATAAATAAAATGATCATTTAGAGTAGTTCTGGTCCAAAGTGCAGCTCTTCCTCTTTTTCATAAAGAGGAACACCACCACACTGCCTCAACCATCTTCACAACACCCCACACTCTTATACACATTAACATCAACCAAGATCCTTGATTTCATCAGTCTGGAGAAGATTCTGATTGTGTCATAATCAGCATTTTGTGTTATTTAGTTTTTTCTGATCGGGTATGTGGCCATTTTCTCCTGCCCAAAAATTAAATTCATCATTTGGCACATAAACCTGTTTCTCCTGACGTACTTAAAACTAAGAATAAAACACTAAAGAGTAAAATCACATAAAAAAAAGTTTTAATAGCACAAACAGTGACTGTAACCTGAAGCAGTGAGTAACAGTGTGAAAAACAGAACGGACCGTCCTGTAGAACATCAGGGTTTCAAATAAAAGCGTTCACAGAGATGATGCAGTGTAAAATCCTCCACTGGAGCTCGGCAGTGTTTTTGGTTAAAGGTGTTTTGTACAATGTCTCCACTCTGGTTTAATATCATTAAAACCAAGAACATTTCTCCACTGGGGGTCCACCCTCCCACTTAGTTTATTCTTATTTAAAACCTCAACACAGGCACTGTAGAGCTCTCTCCCCATCCCGAGACACCCTAAAGTTTGGCCAGCTCCAGTCACCTCCCACCTCATGGTGATTACGGACCTTTGAAGAAGTAGATGCCGAACTCGCAAACATCCCAAACCATCTAGAGGCGTACCAGTGCCATTTGGATCCCGCTACATGTGTGGAGTTTTGACATTGGACCTCCTGGAGTGTTTAAAGACTCTGGCATGGAGAAGCTGATGCTGGATCTGTGGTGATCACAAATGTTGAGCTTATAAAACTAGGAGCTACTAACCATAAAGACTGTTTAAGACTGCAGAAAGAACATCACTTATAATCTTATACTCCAGTACTCATGTTAGTTCTCACTCTCCAGTGTTCTGTATTGTTGAAAGATTTATGATCAAACTCTTGATGTCACCCAAAATGAGGATGGGTTCTCCTTTTGAGTCTGGTTCCTCTCAAGGTTTCTTCCTCATAACATCTAAGGGAGTTTTTCCTTGCCACAGTTGCCACGGCTGCTCATCAGGGACAAATTCACACCATTCACCTTCACTGTTGATTTGTGTAAAGCTGCTTTGAGACAATGTCTGTTGTGAAAAGCGCAATACAAATAAACTTGACTTGACTTGACTTGACACTGTCCCAAAGTTCATCTCCCCTTCACCCCTGCACTCCAGGAGGGGGCGATCACACCCGTCGAGGTCAGGAGCAATGTCCAGCTGGGAAAAGGGCTCCTTCTTTGCAGGACCGGTCTCGCTGATTTCATAGTCCTTCAGCTGAACACGCTCCTCTGCTGTTAGTGTGGACCTTCAGTAGTGAAGGAGCTGGTTAGAGATGTGCAGGGACCGTAGTCCTATACTTGCTGCAAGGTCCTCTTTTTGTGACAGGTCTGCCCCTGCAATGTTCACCAGCTCCTGGAGTGTGACAAACTTTGAGGAGATCAATGCTTTGGACAGTGTGGAGGCTGTCACACTGGAGATGTCCAGCCGACTCCCGTTGATCAGGGGCTCCAGCAGCCAGTGTAATGTTTCACAACTCTTATTTAGTTTTCGAAAAAAACTCCAAAAGTCCATGGTAAAAGACCGATAGACTTTGTCTCCATTAAAAACGAAGTTATTTCCAGTCCCAGTCCTCCCACCATGTGCAAGAGTTCACTGGCTGCTGTTCTCCATGCGAGGTTCCTGGGCACGGTTAAGAGTCTCTGGAGAAACTGGAGGTAAACGGCTGCAGTTCTGCTGGCAAGATGACCCAGACCCTGCTTCTGCACCTGTTCCTCCTTGGGGAGTACAGATACAGTAAATCAACAGACTTTCCAGTGTTTGACTTGTTTGCCACGAGTTCCATGTTTGTGTTTCTGTTGGGTTTTTAAACTAAACTTTACTATTTATCTCTTTTTTTCCCTCCTTAAATAATCCTGAATTGGTTTTTGTCCTTCTGACTTGTGCCTGTAGCTCGTTAACTCGACTACCACTAGTGTTGACTACATTCATTGCATTCATTCATTCATTCATTAGCACTGGTACATCTCTAGATGGTTCGGGATGTTTGCGGCATCTACTTCTTTAAAAGGTCCACAATCTTCATGAGGTGGGACGTGACTGGAGCTGGAGGAACCTCAGGATGACAGTGTGGATGTTGGTAGAGACAGAGTGGTGGACAAAGGAGACAGTGTGAAAGACAGATAAGACAGTGTGGAGGACAATAGGGAGAAAGTGTGGAACACAAAGGAGACAGTATGGAGCACAATTGGGAGACAGTGTGGAGGACAGTGGGAAGACAGTGTGGAGAACAGAGTAGATAGTGTGGGGGACAGTGGGGAGAAGGTGTGAAAGACAGATGAGACAGTGGGGAGGACAGTGGGGAGACAGTGTGGAAGACAGATGAGACAGTGTGGAGGACAGTGGGGACAGTGTGATTATTTCAGTGGTAAATATTATTAAATATGATGTGGTTTGTTGATGTGCAGTGGATTGTGGGAAACGTAGTCCCTCTTAATGGTCCTGACACACTGCTGCAAAATACCAACATTATTTAATGACTCCTCCCTCTCTCCCTCTTTTCCCCTCTTTTCCTTTTCTCCCCCTATCTTTCATCTCTCCCTCCATATGTCCCCTCTCTTCCCTTTCTCACCCTCTCTTCCTCCTTCTTTTACTTTCTGCCACAAAAACAATTGTGGCAATTCAACCTCTGACAGCATCTCCTGAGACAGTGTTACCTTCAACTCCACAACTCCACTGTTTTACATGTATAGGACAGGAAGAGCTGTATAATGTTATTGCCAAAGCTAAATCAACAACATGTCAGTTAGATCCAATTCCTACTAAATTACTGAAGGAAGTGTTATATACGACTGGTGAACCTCTTCTCAATATTATTAACTCCTCACTATCGTTAGGTCACGTCCCTAAATCCCTCAAGTTAGCAGTTATTAAGCCCCTCATTAAAAAACCTAATCTGGACCCAAACACGTTATCAAATTACAGACCAATTTCAAATCTCCCATTTATGTCTAAGATTTTAGAAAAGATTGTCGCTGCCCAGTTATGTTCCTACTTGCAAGAGAACAATATATTTGAAGAATTTCAGTCAGGTTTTAGACCCCATCATAGCACAGAAACTGCTCTAGTTACAATAACTAATGACCTGTTTTTAGCTTCAGACCAAGGCTTCATCTCGCTGTTGGTTTTACTAGATCTTAGTGCTGCATTCGACACTATAGATCATAATCTTCTCTTAGATCACTTACAGAATTACATCAGCATTCAGGGACAGGCATTAAGCTGGTTTAAATCCTACCTGTCCGATCGTTACCATTTCGTAGATTTAAATGGAGAGCTATCCAGGCTAATGCAAGTAAATTATGGCGTGCCGCAAGGTTCAGTTGTAGGACCCCTGCTCTTCACAATATACATGCTTCCGTTAGAAAATATTATTAGAAGGTATGGAATTAGCTTCCATTGTTATGCTGATGATACCCAGCTATATAACTCATCAAAACCAGGAGATACAGTCAATTAACCCGGATAACTGAGTGTGTTAAGGAAATAAAAGATTGGATAACCCATAACTTTCTACTATTAAATTCTGATAAGACGGAGATTTTGCTCATCGGCCCAAAAACTAGTATACAAAAGCTCCAGCATCTCAACCTGCATTTAGACGGATGTTCTGTAACCACTAGTTCAACAGTAAAAGATCTGGGAGTTATTTTAGAGCAACTAATCTTTTAAAAATCACATCAACCAAGTTACAAAAACAGCTTCTTCCACCTTAGAAAAATTTCTAAGATAAGAAACATGTTGTTTATATCTGATGCAGAGAAGCTCTTTCATGCGTTCATGACCTCCAGAATAGACTATTGTAATGCATTACTAGGTGGAGGTCCTGCATCATTAATAAACAAGCTTCAGTTAGTCCAGAATGCAGCAGCCAGAGTTCTTACAAGGTCAAGAAAATATGATCACATAACCCCGATCTTCTCGTCCCTACACTGGCTTCCTGTTAAGTTTCAAATAGACTACAAACTATTACTTCTCACATATAAAGCACTAAATAGTTTATCTCCATGTATCTCCAGTCTTCTAAGATGCTACAATCCCTCACGCTCCCTGAGATCTCAAAACTCTGGGCTTCTAGTAGTTCCTAGAATAGCAAAGTCCACTAAAGGTGGTAGAACATTCTTACATTTAGCTCCTAAACTCTGGAATAGTCTTCCTGACGGTGTTCGGGGCTCAGACACACTCACCCAGTTTAAGTGTAGATTAAAGACGTATGTTTTTTGCGAGTTCTACACATAACACACATCACATCATAACCTTGTGCTTCAGAACATCTGATCACATCACATTATCAACTTGTGCTGTTAATATCATGAACAGCAGCTACGCTAATTCCTCTCCACTGCTTCTCTTTCTCTCCCCATCCCGAGGCTTCCTGAGGTTTGGCCAGCTCCAGTCATGTCCCACCTCTTGATGATTATGGACCTTTGAAGAAGTAGATGCCGAACTTGCAAACATCCTGAATCATCTAGAGACGTACCAGTGCCATTTGGATCCTGCTACATGTGTGGAGTTTGACATTGGACCTCCTGGAGTGTTTAAAGGCTCTGGCATGGAGAAGCTGATGCTGGATCTGTGGTGATGTTATGAGGAAGAAACCTTGAGAGGAACCAGACTCAAAAGGGGAACCCATCCTCATTTGGGTGACATCAAGAGTTTGATCATAAATCTTTCAACAATACAGAACACTGGAGAGTGAGAACTAACATGAGTACTGGAGTATAAGATTATAAGTGAATTTCTTTCTGCAGTCTTAAACAGTCTTAATGGTTAGTTTTTCCTTCACCACAGTCGCCACGGCTCCTCATTAGGCATAAGGTGAATGATTCCATTCACCATCACTGTTGATTTGTGTAAAGCTGCTTTGAGACAACGTCTGTTGTGAAAAGCGCTATACAAATAAACTTGACTTGACTTGACTTTCTTCCTCCATCTCTCACCCTCTTTCCACCCCTCTCTCCTCCCTCTCTTCCTTTCCCTCTCACTCTCTTCAGTACAGTACGTCTCTAATTGACTGTTGGTTCTATTTTTATTTGTATTTATGATGCAGATGAAACTAAATTATTCTTGCAGCTTCTGTTCAAGCTTCATTCTCTGTACTGAAGGTCAACACACACACACACACACACACACACACACACACACACACACACACACACAC
>MU551675.1:17688-50694 GCA_024362625.1 Silurus asotus | reverse complement strand
CACACACACACACACACACACACACACAAACACACACACACACACACACACACACACACACACACAAACACACACACACACAGACAGACACACACACACACACACACACACACACACACACACACACACACACACACACACACACACACACACACACACACACAGACACAGCTGGGATTAAGAGTGAGAAATTGAGTTTAAAAAACAAAATCCAAAATTTAAGGAAACTGAGCTCCATAAAACCATCTGCTCACACATCCATCACATTTTCAATAAATCACCACACAGAACAGAAAAGCCGGGATGTGTTTAGAAGACATGATGATGAATGTTGGAGTAATATGGCTCACACAGAGCTACATACACAACACAGAGCTACACACACAACACAGAGCTACATACACAACACAGAGCTACACACACACAACACAGAGCTACATACAGAACACAGAGCTACATACACAACACAGAGCTACATACAGAACACAGAGCTACACACACAACACAAAGCTACATACACAACACAGAGCTACACACACACAGCACAGAGCTACATACACAACACAAAACACAAAGCTACATACAGAACTCAGAGCTACACACACAACACAGAGCTACACACACACACACAACACAAAGCTACATACACAACACAGAGCTACATACACAACACAAAGTCAAGTCAAGTTTATTTCTATTTCTCTTTTTACAACAGACATTGTCTCAAAGCAGTGTTACAGAATTTAACAGTTAAGGTGAATGATGTGCATGTAACCCTGATGAGATTGTGGCAAGGAATAACTCCCTCAGATGTTATGAGGAAGAAACCTTTAGAGGAACCTCAAAAGCATAACCACATCCTCATTTGGGTGACATCAAGAGTGTCATAGTTTTTAAACATTACAGAACACTGGAGAGTGAGAACTAACATGAGCACTGGAGTGTGTGATTATGAGTGATGTTCTTTCTACAGTCTTCCACAGTCATTATGGTTATAAACCAGGAGCTACTGAGCTCAACATTTGTGATCATCACAGATCCAGCATCAGATTCTTCATGCCAGAGCCTTTAAACACTCCAGGAGGTCCAGTGTCCAAACTCCACATGAAGTGGAATCCAATTGGCACTGGTACGTCTCTAGATGGTTTGGGATGTTTGCGGCATCTACTTCTTTAAAGTCCATAATCTTCATGAGGTGGGACGTGACTGGAGCTGGAACAACCTCAGGAAGCCTCGGGATGGGGAGAGAAAAAGAAGCAGTGGAGAGGAATTAGCGTAGCTGCTGCTCATGATATTAACAGCACAAGTTGATAATGTGCATGTGATCAGATGTTCTGGAGCACAAGGTTATGATGTGATGTGTGTTATGTGTAGAACTCGCTAAAAACATACGTTTTTAATCTGCACTTAAACTGGGTGAGTGTGTCTGAGCCCCGAACACTGTCAGGAAGACTGTTCCAGAGTTTAGGAGCTAAATGTAAGAATGTTCTACCACCTTTAGTGGACTTTGCTATTCCAGGAACTACTGGAAGTCCAGAGTTTTAAGATCTCAGGGAGCGTGGATCAGATGTAGATAGACAGAGCTACATACAGGACAAAGAGCAACATACAGAGCATAGAGCTACATCACACACACAGAGCTATGTACAGAACACAGTTAAGGAAAGTAATTGTCATCATAAAGTTGTAAGTAAAAGTGCATCGTGTGCAACAGAGTGCAAACAAACATCACAGTGTGGGTGAAAATCCACTGCAACTTCCAGGACAGCGGAGACACCCGGTGCATGTGGCAGGGCATCCAGGCGATCACGAATTACAAGACCACATCACCTGCTTGTGACCTTGACACCTCCCTCCCAGATGCACTGAATGACTTTTACGCCCGGTTCGAGGTGCAGAACAACGTGGTGGGGAGGAAGACCATCCCTCCTCCCAGTGACCAGGTGCTCTGTCTAACCACAGCTGAAGTGAGGAAAACTCTATGCAGGGTTAACCCACGGAAGTCTGCTGGACCAGACAACATTCCTGGCAGAGTGCTCAGAGAATGTGCACAACAGCTAGCGGATGTCTTCACCGATATCTTCAACATCTCCATGAGCAGCGCCACTCTTCCTACATGCCTCAAGACAACAACCATCATTCCCGTGCCGAAGAAATCTACTGTCTCCTGCCTCAATGACTATCGTCCCGTCGTGCTCACACCCATCGTGATAAAGTGCGTCGAGAGGCTCGTCATGAGGCACATCAAGACCCAGCTTCCACCCGCACTGGACCCCATGCAGTTCGCATATCGTCCAAACCGCTCCACGGACGATGCCATCTCCACAACCCTCCATCTCCCTCATTTATAGACTTCAGCTCAGCATTCAACACGATTGTTCCTCAGTACCTAATTGAGAAGTTGAGCCTACTGGGCCTAAAGACCTCCCTCTGTAACTGGATCCTGGACTTCCTGACTGGGAGACCTCAGTCAGTCCGGATCGGAAACAGCATCTCCAGTACCACCACACTAAGCACTGGAGCCCCTCAGGGCTGTGTGCTCAGTCCACTGCTGTTCACTCTGCTGACTCACAACTGTGTAGCAACGCACAGCTCGAATCACATCATTAAGTTCGCCGATGACACGACCGTGGTGGGTCTCATCAGCAAGAACGACTAGTCAGCCAACTGTGTGACTCATCTGTACAAACCGGACTCAACATACATTGTACAATTTGCACACAAATGATTAAGTACCACTCACACTAATCATTGTTTACAGTTTTCTACTACTGTGCACCTTATTTTGTTAAGACAGGTTTACTGGCGGAGCTTTGTGTATTGTGTATTGTCCTGCACTGTCCTGTGTTGTCTTGTGTGTGTTCTGTGACTGTTGTTTTATGTTGTTGTTTGTAGCACCTGGGTTCTGAAGGAACGTTGTTTCATTTCACTGTGTAATGCATCAGCTATATATGGTTGAAATGACAATAAAAGCTTCTTGATTTGACTTGACTTGACCCCTGTTACCCCTCACCACTGTAACCTTTACCACTCTTAACCCTCACCCTGTTACCCCTAAACCCTGTTACCCCTTACCCCTGTTACCCCCACCATTGTTACCCCTCACACTGTTACCCCTTACCACTGTTACCCCTCACCACAGTTACCCCTCACCACTGCAAAAATATTGTAAGCTATTCCAGTGGGGCAACACACATGTATATAAAAGCACAGATTCCATTATTCTAATTTTTCATAAAAAATTGAATCACTCCTTTTTTAAAAATAGGAAGTTCCTGATTACTGTTTGTCAGAGAGCAGTGATATGAGGATCATGGGATATTTGATTGAAACCAGAAGTGCAGCAGAAACATGCAGGGGAAACATGTAGAAGAAACATGCAGGAGGAACGTGGATGAGGAACATGTAGGAGGAACATGGAGGAGGAACATGCAGGAGAAACATGGAGGAGGAGCATGCAGGAGAAACATGGAGGAGGAGCATGCAGGAGTTATTCCAGGGAAATGTAATGATCCTCATCACACATGATAAACAGAAGGATAGCAGAAGGTAGGATTATCCAGTATTCGCTGATGTTTTTAGAGAAGGACACAATGTTTAGTGAATATATCTTTAAGCTGAAAAGAATAACATGCTGCTGTCTGTAGACTTGGTTGCCATGACAACTGTCTCCTACGAATAGCCTCATGCAGACGTTTCCTTGGAGGTGTGCTGTACCCATGAATTTTTAGCAACTTAATTGCCTAATAAAATGAAATGCACAGCACTGCCTTAGTGCATTACAGGTGTGTGTGTGTGTGTGTGTGTGTGTGTGTGTGTGTGTGTGTGTGTGTTTGTGTTTATCTGGCTAATTCACACAGCACCTGTTCTCTATTTTAACATTGATCAAATAAATGCTGTGTATGTTAGCATTTAAACGCCACATCGTATCTCTTCTGAGGAACAGAGTAGAGAAAAAAAGATGAAGTAGAGAAGAAGAGAAGAAAAAGATGAGGGGAAGTGGAAGGGCAGAAATGTAAAGGGGAAATAGACACCCGTACTTTTAGAATTTCTGATGAATTTCTAATTTTTTTGTTATTATTGACCTTTATTCTCTTTCTTTCTCTTTTTTTCTCTCCCTTCCCCCTCCCTGCCTTCATTTTCTTCTCGTTCCTGGCTAAGATTTGTCTCCTCCTGCAGATCTGTAATCACTTTAGCCTTCTGAGCTGTGTATCATTCGCTCCAAACAGTGGAGGAAAAAGCGAGTGAATAAGTCTCGGAGGAAGAGGAGGAAAAGGAAATCATAATTTCTGTCTTCACTTCACTCACATTAACTTTATTTATGAATCAAATGTTTGGAAGTAAAACAAATAAAACAGACTTGAATTTACAGGAAGATGTGGAATAAATCCTTCACCTGTCTGACGGAGATCCGACTGCAGATTTGTTTCAAGAAAAACAGCGACAGAGTGAGGAGCAAAACATCAAAGCTTCTCACTGACACACTTTCATCCGCATTTCATTCACTAAGATTCCTCCCAGGAGAGAGAGAGAGAGAGAGAGAGAGAGAAAGAGAGAAAGAGAGAGAGAGCAGCACACTTCCTCCTCATCCCACTTTCCTTTTTCACTCTATAGTATACACACTAACATTTAAGCATAAACCAGAATGCAGGAGATTTCATACATACACTCATTTAGTGAGCAGATCATTTCATGTACAGCAACTAATCTGCAGCTTTACTTATTAAACTCTTACACTTTCTTTCTTTCTTTCTTTCTTTCTTTCTTTTTCTTTTCTTTCAGTATTTTACACCCACGTGGAATAAAGCATCTCTGTAAATCACAACATTACACAATTACTCTTCACTGTAACTAAAATTTCCAATCAGTGGGAGCTCAGCGGTTAAAGCTCTGGGTAACTAATCGGAAGGTCAGGGGTTCAAGCCCTAGTATCACCAAGCTGCTACTCATGGGCCCTTCAGCAGGACCCTTAATCCGCTGTGCTCCAGGGGTGCTGTATCATGGCCGGCCCTGCACTCGGACCCCAGCTCCCGAGCAAGCTGTGATATGCGAAGAAAGAATTTCACTGTGCTGTAATGTATATTTGACAAATAAAGGCTATTCTAGTCAATCATCTGACCATGCTTCTGTACTCAAACTGAGCTCCTTGAAGACCTAGTGTAAAGGTTGAAGTGGAAGAACTTGTGTGTCCTACACAGAGTCCTGAACTCCTCAACCCCAATGATCACTGTCTGAACCGCAGACCTCCAAACCAACACCAGTGTCAGATCTCACTAATGATCTTATAGCTGAATGAACACTAATGACTACTCTATTTATGGATGTATGGTGCTCCATAAACCATGCGGGCTTCATGGTTAATTAAAGTTATTTTGATTAGAGTACAATAAAACAATAAAACCCTGAATGTTTTTTAATTTAAATGTACACACAAGAAAATATTGCTAAATTAAATGAAAGATGTAGGGATTAATTTGATAAACGTCTCGTAGTCCTACAATGATGAACAGTGTGTGTGTATGAAAGAAAAATGACTAGTAATTGTTTTAATATAAATGTTATGCAATAAATTCTGTCTAATTCTTCATTCTTCTTCTTTTTCTTTCAGCTTCTCTCATTAGGGGGCGCCACAGTGGATCATCCGTCTCCATACCCCCCTGTCCTCTACATCTGCCTCTTTCACACTAACAACCTGCATTTCTTTCCTCACCACATCCATGAACTTCCTCCTTGTTCTTTCTCTTTTCCTCCTTCCTGGTGTCTCCATCCTCAGAACTCTCCTACTGATATACCCCATGTCCCTCCTCTGCACATGTCCAAACCTCTCAATCTCACCTCCCTTACCTTGTCTCCAAAACGTCCTCCATGCGCTGTCCCTCTAATAAACTCATTTCTAATCCTGTCCATCGTCGTCCCTCCCAATGAACATCTCAACATCTTCAGCTCTGCTACCTCCAGCTCCACCTCCTGTCTTTTACTCAATGCCACTGTCTCTAATCCATACAACATCGCAGGTCTCACCACAGTCCTATAAACTTTCCCCTTCATTCTTGCAGATACTCTTCTATCACAAACCACTCCTGTCACTCTTCTCCACCGACTCCACCCTGCCTGCACTCTTTACTTTACTTCTCTAACACACTCTCCATTACTTTACACTGTTGACCCCAGGTACCTGAACTCGTCCACCTTCTCCACCGCTTCTCCCTGTAACCACACCCCTCGACTGCCGTCCCTCTCATTCACACACATGTACTCTGTCTTACTCCTACTGACTTTCATTCGCCTTCTCTCCAGCTTGTACCTCCACCTCTCCAGGATCTTCTCCACCTACTCCCTACTCTCACCACAAATCACAATATCATCCACAAACATCATAGTCCAGGGAGACTCCTGTCTGACCTCGTCCTTCAACTTGTCCATCACCACTGCAAACAGGAAAGGGCTCAGAGCCAATCCTTGATGCAGTCCAACCTCCACCTTAAACCAGTCTGTCGTTCCTACTGCAAACTTCACTGCTGTCACATTGTCCTCATACATGTCCTGCACCACCCTCACATACTTCTCTGACACACCAGACTTCCTCATACAATACCACAACTCCTCTCTCCACCCTGTCGTACACCTTCTCTAAATCCACAAACACACAATGCAACTCCTTCTGACCTTCTCTATACTTCTCCATCAACATCCTCAAAGCAAATAAGGCATCTGTGGTGCTCTTCCTCGGCATGAAACCATACTGCTGCTCACAGATGGTCACCTCTTTTCTCAGCCAGGCTTCCACTACTCTTTCCCATAACTTCATGATGTGACTGATCAACTTTATTCTTAAAGATCGGTACCAGCACACTCCTTCTCCATTTCTCAGGCATCTTCTCACCTTCCAAAATCTTTTCCATGCTTCTACCGGTATGTCATCTGGTCCAACCGACTTTCCACTCTTTATCCTCTTAATCGCTGCTCTCACTTCCTCCTTACTAATCCTATCCACTTCCTGCTTCACATCTCCACACCATCCAACCTTCTCTCTCTCTCATTTTCCTCATTCATCAGCTGCTCAAAATCCTCCCTCCACTTTCTCAACACACTCTCCTCACATTTCTCTCTCCATCCTTTATTACTCTAACTTGCAGCACATCCTTCCCAGCTCGGTTCCTCTGCCTGGACAATCACTACAAATCCTTTTCTCCTTCCTCAGTGTCCAACTTCTCCTACAGCTCCTCATATGCCTTTTCCTTGGCTTTCGCCACATCCCTCTTTACCTGCTGCATCTCCTTGTACTCCTGCCTACTTTTCTCATCACTCTGTCGATCCCAATTCTGTTCTGACAACCTCTTTCTCCTTATGCTCTCCTGCACTTCCTCATTCCACCATCTCTTTGTCTTTCTTTCTATTTCCAGATGTCACACCAAGAACCTTTCTAACTGCCTCCCTCATCACTCCTGCAGTAGTTGCCCAATCATCCAGTACCTCTTCACCACCACCGAGCTCCTGTCTGACCTCTTCCCTGAACCTCACACTATACTCTTCCTCCTTCAGTTTCCACCATCTTATTCTTCTTTCAGTCCTCACTCTCCTCCTCTTCTTCTTCACCTCCAAAACTATCCTACAGACCACCATCTGATGCTGTCTAGCTACACTGTCCCCTGCCAACACCTTACAGTCTCCAATTTCCTTCAGGTTGCATCTCCTACATAGAACATAGTCCACCTGTGTGCACCTTCCTCCACTCTTATACGTCACCCTGTGATCCTCCTTCTTCTTAAAATACGTGTTCACCACTGCCATTTCCATCCTTTTAGCAAAATCTACCACCATCTGCTCTTCCACATTCCTCTCCTTAAAACCATACCTACCATCATCTCCTCATCTCCTCTGTTCTCTTCACCTACATGCCCATTAAAGTCTGCACCAATCACCAATCCTTAATTCCTAGGTTCACCTTTTACCACTTCATCCAACTGACTCCAAAATCTTTCCTTCTCCTCCATCTCACAGCCAACTTGTAGAGAATAAGCTCTGATGACATTTATCATCACACCTTCAACTTCCAGCTTCACGATAATCACCCTATCAGAAACTCTCTTCACCTCCACTACACTCTTATTGTACTCTTCCTTCAGAATCCCCCTACACCATTTCTCTTCCCATCCACACCATGATAGAACAGTTTAAACACCTCCAATGTTCCTGCTCTTACTCCCTTTCCACTTGGTCTCCTGAACACACAATCTACCTGTATACTTGGTAACTTTCTTCTGCTCAACTCAGATAAGACAGAAGTACTTTTACTAGGACCACATGCAGCTAGAAGTAAACTTTCTGATTCTGTAGCATCTCTGGATGGTGTTTCTGTTTCAGTGTGTACAGCAGTTAAAAAACTTGGTGTGATTATTGCCCCGAGTCTTTCCTTTGAGTCTCACGTGAATAATATCACCAGGATCTCCTTCTTTCACCTTAGAAATATTGCTAAAATTAGAAATATGATTTCTAAAATTTGAGAACGTGCCCACACCTACATTCCACCACGTAGGTATCATGATTGTTTAGACACCCGGGGTTAGAGGGCAGGTGCCACCCCTTTTATTTTTCTGATAGAGTAACCTAGTGTAGTCAGCTAGTCTGTTGCTGTTTGTTAGTCAGGTTAAGTTCCAAAATACAGACTAGACTAGTCCTTTTTCTTATGTTGATTTCTTTCGCACTGTCATGTTCTTTTGCCGGTGTAAGTCTCGTCTTCTTGACACCTTTTAACACCTTAAAAATCTGCTTGTTACACCACTACACTTGACTATTAAAGTTTTTTCTACTCTAAGGACCTACTATTTTTTTTCCAAACAACCCACAACAACTAAATGGTTATTGTTCCCACAGTCCCCTAAGCCTACCCAAGGTGGGAACGTAACAGTGACAGACGTGAATGTGAACATGAACACATAACATGATGGACACAGAATGTGGCAGACATGAATGTGAACCTGACTGATGTGAATGTGAACTATTTTAGGTATTAGTTAAATGTAGTAACTTTTACTTGACGCTTATCGATTTAATGCTGTTTGTTGAATCCCAAAGGCCTTTGCATAAACATTGCAAGTTACTCATGTGGCTGTTACATGGTTCCAAGAAGACACTACTTCAGCCCCTTAATGATAACACAATAGTGATGGCTGTGAGGTGGATCAGTAAAGTGTTACTCTGAATCACTGCACCCTGGGGCAGGATGACTGCAACACTTGCCTTCACTTGGTCATGCACCTCATCACTTGTATTCCACAAGAAAGCCTGGATAAAACATCACCATTTTCCCTGACCCTTTCCTTTTGCACATCTGTGTTCAGCCCTCAGCATCAAGTTGGTAAGTGCTGAATTATGAAGGCATGAACCCAATTCACACACCTATAATTTATTACATGATCAGGCATCTACTGGAGACCAACCTCCAGCAATAAGCAGTGAACAGGGAACTGGAGTTTAAGCTCTCCACCGTCAAAGAGGAATTACTGCTGCTCCCATACCACTTCCCAAACCCTGCTCAGATATGCAGTGCCTCCACATAAAGATTAAATTCAATTAATTTTTATTTGTATTGTGCTTTGAAAAATGAACATGGTCTCAGAGCAGCTTTACACAGATAATGTAGTGATAAAAATGAAAATGTTGTTTATAAGTGTAAGTTTGTCCCTTATGAACAAGACGGTGGCGACTGTGGTGAAGGAAAAAATCCCCAGGATGCATAAGGAAGAAATCTTGAGAGGAACCAGATTCAAGAGGCAACCCATCCTCATCTGGTTTAAACGAAATGTCCATTTATTGCAGATAAACGATGTTGAGGTGCAGTGATGGAGATCAGAAGGAGTCCTGAGTCAGTGTAGGAGACTGTTGACATTAACTACAGTCCAAATCCATCCTCATGCTCTCGTTCTTACTCCGGAATTTCATGGAACCACCCAAGGCATTCATGAGAAAACGTCTTCAGCTGCACAGAGAGGCCTCCAAACGAAAAGAACATCATCCAGAGGCAGACCAGGATGAAGTGGAAAGATCCATGGAGGGAAGAGGAGCAGGATCACCAAACACTCCATATCCATGATCCCTCCTAATTGGAAGGTTGTTTCATAATTGTGGGGTTTATAAGAGAAACATCTGCCCCCTGCTGGAGTCTTCATTATTTGAGGTACAAACAAATAGCCTGCGCCTTTTGATCTAAGTAGGCGTGGAGGATCATCCTGGTACAGAAGTTCACTCAGATACTGCAGCGTGAGAGCGTTAAGTGCTTTATACATCAGTAGTAGTATTTTATAATCAATGCGAGATTTGATTGGGAGCCAGTGTAGATGATTAAAACAGGGGTGATGTGGTCGTATTTCCTAGATCTGGTGAGGACTCTTGCTGCTGCATTCTGAACTAACTGAAGCTTATTTATGCACTTACTCGCACACCCAGACAGTAAAGCGTTACAGTAGTCTAATCTAGAAGTAACAAAAGCATGAACTAGTTTTTCTGCATCCTGTAACGACATCATATTTCTAATTTTAGCAATATTTCTAAGGTGAAAGAAGGCGATCCTGGTGATATTATTTACGTGAGACTCAAAGGAAAGACTCGGGTCAATAATCACACCAAGGTCTTTGACAGCCGTACATGCTGAAACAGAAACACCATCCAGAGATGCTACGTAATCCGAAAGTTTGCTTCTAGCTGCATTTGGTCCTAGTAAAAGTACTTCCGTCTTATCTGAGTTGAGCAGAAGAAAGTTATTAAGCATCCACTGTCTAATGTCCTTTACACACTCCTCAACACTGTTTAGTTGATCTCTCTCATCTGGCTTTGCTGAAATATACAGCTGTGTGTCATCAGCGTAGCAATGGAAGCGAATCCCATGTTTATGAATGATTTCACCAAGAGGCAGCAGATATAAAGAGAAAAGCAGTGGGCCTAAGACAGATCCTTGAGGAACACCAAACTTTACCTCATAGAGTGTGGAGAACTCACCATTTACATCCACAAACTGATAGCGA
Source organism: Silurus asotus (assembly GCA_024362625.1). Lineage (NCBI taxonomy): Eukaryota > Metazoa > Chordata > Actinopteri > Siluriformes > Siluridae > Silurus > Silurus asotus. The sequence continues at coordinate 39,673 of MU551675.1, read as the reverse complement.
TCAGTCAAATAAGACCTGAGCCAAGAGAGAGCTGTTCCCTTTATTCCTACCACGTTCTCAAGTCTAGCAAGCAGTATAGTGTGATCAATGGTGTCAAAAGCTGCACTAAGGTCGAGCAAAACAAGTAAGGAAACAAAACCCTGATCAGAGGCCAATAACAGGTCATTTACCACCTTAACTAGCGCCGTCTCTGTGCTATGATGAGGCCGAAATCCTGACTGATACATTTCAAAAATGTTATTCATAAGTAGGTGTGAGCATAACTGCTGTGCTACAACCTTTTCTAAAATTTTGGATATAAAGGGGAGATTTGATATCGGTCTGTAGTTGGACAACTGACATGGGTCAAGGTCAGGTTTCTTAATAAGGGGGTGGATAACTGCCAGTTTGAAAGATTTAGGTACATAACCAGTGCTAATAGAAGAGTTAATTATTTTTAAAACTGGTTTGATTATCTCTGGAGTTATCTGTTTAAAGAAACTAGTAGGCAAGGGATCGAGAATGCAGGTTGAAGATTTCGATGAGGAGATTAATGAAATTAAGTCATTCTCATGAATAGAAGTGAAGCTTTGTAGTTGATTATCCGTTATAATTACACTGCTGTCTACAGGGTTACTTGTAAAATAATTTGGATTTATATTAACCGTCTGGATTTCTTGCCTGATGTTTTCAATTTTATTATTAAAAAAGTTCATAAAATCATTACTACCTATTGATGGTGTGCATGTGAGTGCAGTGTTTTTATTCCCTGTTAATTTTGCTACCGTGCTGAATAAAAATCTGGGATTATGCTTGTTATTTTCTATGAGGGTGGAGAAATATGCTGATCTAGCAGCACTAAGAGATTTTCTATAATTTAGGAGGCTCTCCTTCCATGCTATTTGAAATACTGTTAATTTTGTTTGACGCCATTTACGTTCTAATTTTCGAGTGGTCTGTTTTAAGGTGCGTGTATGATCAGTATACCACTGTGCTAATTTTTTCTCCCTGATCATTTTGGTCTTAAGGGGAGCTACATCATCTAGAGTGTAACGTAACGTTGTTTCTAGATGTTCAGTGGCCCAATCGAGCTCTGCGGGGTCTGACGGAGATTTATCTAATATCGTAATTTCTGGAAGATTATTAATAAAACGCGCTGCTGTAGCTGACGTGAAAGTACGCTTAACACGGTAACGTGGTGAGGTAGAAATGCAATGACTTAGGCAAATTTTAAACGAGATCAGATAATGGTCTGAGATAGCTTCAGACTGTGGAATTACAACTAAGTTTTTTATTTTTAATCCAAATGTTAACAACAAATCGAGAGTGTGTCCGCCACTATGAGTGGGTCCTATAACATTCTGATTAATTCCAACTGAATCTAGTATGGACACAACTGCTGCTCTTAAGGAGTCTTCCTGATTATCAAAATGAATATTAAAGTCTCCAACAATTAATGCTTTGTCTAAAGAAGTAGCTAAATTTGTAATGAAATCTGCAAATTCTATCAGAAAATCAGAGTAGGGCCCTGGGGGTCTATAAATAATAATTAGAGGAATTAACTGGCTTGACCTGCTTTCGGACACTGAATATTTTATGTTGGTGTAAAGAACTTCAAAAGTTTTACATTTGTGTTTACTCTTTTGTGTGACGTTTAAATTATTATTATAAATAGCTGCGACTCCACCTCCTCTGCCATTTAGACGGGGTTGGTGTAGGTAACTATACCCAGGGGGACTCGCCTCATTTAGTGCTACATATTCATTCGATTTGATCCACGTTTCTGTCAAACACATTATATTAAACTCCTGGTCGGTAATAATTTCGTTTACAGTAAGTGCTTTTGACGTGAGAGATCTAATATTCAACAATCCTATTTTTAGATCAGAGGTGCTGGCTGTGCGTTCAGTCCTATTTAATTTAATGTTAATCAGGTTACTAAAACAGACTTTCTGATAATTCCTATATTTTGGTTTTGCTCGGGGGACAGACACAGTCTCAATATGGTGGATCCTGAGTGACGACTCTGTGCAGCTAGCAGACGGTCGGTTTAGCCTGTCTGTCTGCTCCCTGGCCTTGGCTCTAGACAGTCACTTGTTAACTAGTGCTGTTCTGAGACTATGACCTATACTACAAGAAATGAGAGCAGCACCTTCCCGGGTGGGATGGACACCGTCCCGCCCTAACAGGCCAGCCTTGCCCTCAAAAATGTTCCAATTATAAATAAACTACCTTCCGCCAACCTGGGAGTCCAAGCTTATTTGGGTAGAACATGCCCACAACTCCTTTCCTACTACCACCACCAGACTTTCACTCTTCCAGGTCTGGCTGTCAACTTAATTCTCAAGGCTGTCTGCAAGAAACTTGCCCCACACTTCATGGGTCCTTTTTCCCGTTATCAACCCTGTTGCAGTCTGCCTCAAACTCCCCAGAGTCCTCCAGATCCACCCTGCCTTCCACATTTCCTATCTCAAACCCGTCTCAGCCTGCGCCTTGATGCCTAAGATTCTCTATCCTTTTTTTCCCCCCTGTTTGCCTGCTTTTTTTTTTAGAACCGTTCTTTAGCTTGTGACTTTAGTTTGTTTCCCTGCTCTGCCATTTCGATTATGGACTATTTTTGTGTAGTGTTTTTGCCTGGATTTTTATGCTGCATGTTCAGATTTTTTTTATGTGTTTTGGACTTTTGGGGGGGGTTGTTTTTGAAATGTTTGTTGCACAGTTGTTTTTGGCGTGTGTTCTGGGTCTATTCACCTGGTTACTCCCCAGTTTATTAATTAAAGACTCTTATCTTAAGCTCTGTCTGCATCCTAAATTTGGGTCCCTCCAGCCAGTCTCTAACAGAGGATTTCTTTCTCCCACCCACAGAGTGACATCTGGGTAAAATCATCCAGACACTCGAGTCGAGAGAGAGAGAGAGAGAGAGAGAGAGAGAGAGAGAGAGAGATAGATAGAGCTTTAATTGTATTACACAGGTACACAGCAAAAGAAATGCAGTTTAGCATCTAACAGAAGTGCCATTAGTAGCAGATAAATATGCAAATATATGTACAGTATGTAATGTATAAGTGGATAAATGTACAGCAAATAAAAACAAAGGCACTGGCAGTAAAAGAAAATGTGCACAAACAGGAATCAGCTCTGTATTGTTTTACCACAGTGTGTGTGTGTGTGTGTGTGTGTGTGTGTGTGTGTAAGAGTCATGTTTTACTGAACTACAAAACCTAGCCTCAGAATATGTAATGTGACTTTAGGAAGGTCACAGCAGAGGTCATTTTGTAGCAGGTTTGCTCCCCTGAGGTGGGGCTTCGCTGTAATTATACACACACACACACACACACACACACACACACACACACACACACACACTCAGGATAAAGCAGCTCGGCAGCAGGAGAGAGTGGAGTGAGTGTGCGGAGGTGATTAGTGTGTGAGGACGGAGCTGACACTCTTCCACACTGCAGATTTCTGAGGCGTTACGTAAAGATTATTCAACATGCCGCATCAGCGTGAGAACAAATGTACAGCCAGGAATTACATCCTCCTACAGACAACACACACTGCGCTTTATTTTAGGACCATCAACATTCATTACAAATTCTCATTTCTACACCAGCTAAATATTTAATAGCAATAAATAAGTGACTGATTTAGAAGCATCGTCTTTGGACTTCATTAAAATAACAAACCACAAGCAGAGTTCTGTGCCTGAGGGGTCGAGAAACTTAGTCCTTAATTCTGAACATGATCAAGGCACCAGGCTGAACTCTATTTCTCATGAAAATCTCTAAATGTCTTTATCTGGAATGCTAATAAAGATGTAAATGAAATTTGAACAGTGGGTGTGGCTTTCTAATAATGGGTGTGTTTTTTTCTAACAGTGGGTGTGGCTTTCTGATGGAGGGGGTTCTTTAAGGCTAAAAGACATTGTAGAAATCAGAACATGACTATAAAACGGCTAAAACCATAATATATGTGTAGAATATAATTAAGAAGTGAGAGTGCTGCAAGTGCTGTACATGGGGAAGTGTGGCTACTGGAGCCGTACCAGAAACACTGTACTGCACTTGTGCACCTGCTTCACCAAAAAAGTGTTTTTATATCAAGAGAATTACTAGTAAAGAAATATTTCCAGTACGGCTCGAGTCGTGTCACCGGTACAGTATTATAATTACCTGAATCTGATGTTAATTGTTTCAACATACTTCAGACAGGAAATAGGTTCATTTGAGCATATGCACAGTACGAATAATGTTTCAGGTAGGATTCGAGTAGCCACAGAGAGAATGAGAATGGGGAAAATGGTTTTTAAATTGGTTAGTGTTAGACTTTTAATCAGAAGGTCATGAGCTGAAATTCCAGTAGCACTGAGCAAGGCCCTTATACCCTCAACTGTTTAGTCAAGCTTTAAGTTAATAGCTGATGCTAAACACATGTTATATTTAAAACCAGGATATAATTATTGTTAGAAGCTAAAATCTGTACTAAAGCCTTAGCCTTCTCTTCTGGAGGGGGCGCTGTATCACGGCTGAGCCTCTGTTTGAGCATTATTTCATAACAAGCTGGGATATGTGAAGGAAAAAACTTCACTGTGTTTAATGTTCATCAGATAAACAACGTTTTCTCTCATTCTGTTTTTTTTTATGAATTTCTTTGAGTTTCATTTCTGTCTTTGTCTAATTTACCTGACAGAAGGAGGAACAAAGTCTCAGTTGTATCATATTTCCCTGATATAATGGCGCGCACACACACACACACACACACACACACACACACACACACACACACTCTTTTTTAGACAAAAGGGGAAGAGAGAGAGAGAGAGAGAGAGAGAGAGAGAGAGAGAGAGAGAGGGAGAAAGACTTTTGGAAGTAAAGGATCCTTTATTTGATTATTAGTCATAAATGATTTATTAGTCATGTTTAATGCCAAATAGTATCAGGTTTGATTTGTCAATTAAATAAATAAAAAAGTTAATAAAAAATGGGTTATGGTTAGCAGTTAAAATAATACGGTAAATAGGAGGGGCGTGTGATCATTTAGTTCAATTCTGTTGCAAAACACAATTTTTTGAGAACACAGAGCTTCTCCACAACACCACACATCCTGAAACATCTTTACCTCCCCCACATTAACATTAGCCACAATCCTGGATTTCATCAGTCTGGAGAAGATTCTGATTGTGTCATAATCAGCATTTTTTATTATTTAGTTTTTTCTGATCAGGTATGTGGCCATTTTCTCCTGCCCAAAAATAAAATTCATCATTTGGCACATAAACCAAATGTTTCTCCTGACGTACTTAAAACTAAGAATAAAACAATGAAGAGTAAAATCAGATTTAAAAAAAATTAAAATATGTTTAAAAGCACAAACAGTGACTGTAACAGTGTGAAAAACAGTTTCTCTCTGTGAACAGAACGGACTGTCCTGTAGAACATCGGGGTTTAAAATTAAAGAGTTCACAGAGATGATGCAGTGTAAAATCCTCCACTGGAGCTCGGCAGTGTTTTTGGTTACGGTGGTTTGTAGTGTCTCCACTCTGGTTTAATATCATTAAAACCAAGAACATTTCTCCACTGGGGTCCACCCTCCCACTCAGTTTATTCTTATTTAAAACCTCAACACAGGCCCTGTACAGCAGCTTCCCCATCACTGTCCTATTCATCTCCCCTTCACCCCTGCACTCCAGGAGGGGGCGCTCACACCCGTCGAGATCAGGAGCAATGTACAGCCAGGGAAAGGGTTCCTCCGCTGTAGAGCCAATCTCACCGTTTCTGTATTCCTTTAGCTGAACATGCTCTGCTGTTAGTGTGGACCTCCAGTGGTGTAGGAGCTGGTTAGCGATGCGCAGAGCATGGAGTCCCATACGTGCCACAGGTCATCCCCCCGTGACAGGTCTGTCCCTGCGATGTTCACCAACTCCCGGAGAGTGATGATCTTGACTGGAGATGTCAAGACGACTCCCGTAGACCAGGGGCTCCTCCAGCAGCCAGTGTAGTGTTTCACAGACTGTAATATGTTTTTTAAAAAGTCCATATTTTTAAAAGTCCATGGTAAAAGACTGGTAATCCAGAGATATCCAATGTGTGTGTCCATTAAAAACAAAGTTCTGTCCAGTAGTCCTCCCACCATGTGCAAAAGTTCACCGGCTGCTGTCCTCCAAACCAGGTTCCTGGGGCCCAGTTAGGAGTCTCTGAATAAACTGGAGGCGAATGGCTGCAGTTTGGCTGGTCAGCTGAACCAGCCCTTGCCCCCGTTCCTCCTTGGCAGATGAAAGACACTCTGCGGAATCCAGTGCAGACCATCCCAGAAAAAGTACACGAGCAGGGCCTGGATGTTTGCTAACAGGTTTGGCAGCGGATCCACAACTTGTGCCACAGAGACGATGCTGCCAGCTTGTTGATTACCAGCGTTCGCCCCCTGTAGGACATCTTTGCAACCAGCCGCTTCCACCTGCTCAGTCTGCCCTTGATGTGCACTACAGTGCCTTCCCAGTTTTTTATTTAAATACTAGTTACTTTTCAGGTGGAAACCCAAATATTTAAAACCACCTCTTTTCCACACCAAACCTCCTGAGAGTGTCGGCACCCCACCTCCCCACCTAAAACTCCCTTTTTTCCCAGTTAACTTTCGCTGATAATAAAAGCTCAAAGTCTTCTGAAACATTATTTAAAATATCCTATTATTGGGATCCTATTATTACAGCCATGTGATCTGCATACGCTGACAGGTTAAGTGAAGCATTGCCCTGTGGAATATTAAAACCAGAAAGACGATTTCTCAGATTGTTTAAAAAAAGGTTTAATAGCTAGAGTGTACAACATTCCTGACAGTGAACAGCCCTGCCCCATCCCTTTGTACACTCTAAAAGGAGCACATAAACCACCATTAACCTCCAGTACACTCTCAATCATAGCTTTGAAGCCAGGGTTGAAATCAAAGATTTCCAGCACTTTCCACAAGTATTCATGCTCAACCTGGTCAAAAGCCTTTTCCTGGCCTAGGAAAATCAGACCCATCTTCATGGCCGATAGCCTGGAGACGTCCAAAATGTCACAAATTAAGTACACTATCAAATATTGACCTGCCAGGCACACAGTACGTCTGGTCATGCTGAATGATCTGTTCCATTATCTTTGTCAGTCTCGAGGCTAATGCTTCTTTACACTGGCTTGTATGACCTCTAGCACATCCTGTTGCCCATTGTTGCCCAGAAGGCCTTAAAAAACTCCACTAGGAGACCATCTATACATGGTGCCTGCCCATTCTCCATTCACTGAAGAGCCTCCTAAAGCCTGGCCAGTGTCAGCTCTCTATCTAACTGACTCTGAGAGCTTTGGCAGGTTACTGAGGAAGCTCTCCTCCACTTCCTCTGCCCCTGACCTCTTGCTGCTCAAAGAGAAGCTGACTGTCTGCTGAATTTCAGAAGGCTCTGACACAAGATCCCCTGATTCTGTTTGCACAGTATGCATCAATCATTTCTGTCTATTCTTTTGTTCTAAATTGAAGAAGAACTTAGAAGTAGCATCCATCTTAGCAATGCTTTGGATTTGGACTGTATTTAATAGAAACCGTATCTATTCCTCATGTAGCAAAACCAAGAATTAAATACACAAGATCCAGAAATAATCTTATTGCAGTTAAAACAAAAAAATGCCAGATATACAAACACAACAAAGGTCAAAGGGGGGGGGGGGGGGGGGGTGGAGCTTAAAATTTCTAATTATGAATTAGTGTCTTTAATAGAACTGAACAAAAAAGCAGAAATGTTCAAGCGGCTGGCTGACAGTTCTTGAAATTGTACTTTCAGACATGCATAGAAAACTCGCTCTGGTCACCGTGTACAGACCCCCAGGACCCTACGCTGATTTTCTTCAAGAGTTTGCTTGTTTTCTTTTAGACCTTTTGATCAATTTTGATGAAGTGCTGCTTGTAGGAGATTTTAATAACAACTCATCGCTTTAACCAAACACTAGACTTAATAATATCCCACGGAGCAGACGTCACTGATATAGATATTTTACCTCAGTGTGATGACATCACAGACCATTACCTCATACTGTTCACACTACCGGTAGAGCAGATTAGCCGTGTTGCACCACGTTATCGACCTGGTAGGACTTTTGTTCCAACCACTAAGGACAGATTCATAAATAACCTGCCTGATTTATCTCAATTTCACACTAAACCCATAACTGCTAATAATCTTGATGAAATAACTAAAAACATAGACCTTATCCTCACTAGCACATTAGACACTGTTGCCCCCATCCGGTTAAAAAAGGTTAGAGAACAAGCACCTGCACCTTGGTATAATAGTCATACGCATGCCCTCAAGAGAACAGCACGTAATCTGGAGAGAAAATGGAGGAAAACTAAATTGGAGGTATTTAGAATCGCGTATAAAGACAGTATGCTCAGCTACAGACAGGAGCTAAAAGCTGCTAGAGCTGAACACCTGAGCAAACTCATAGAAAATAACAAAAACAATCCCAGGTTCCTTTTTAGTACTGTAGCTAAACTAACTACAAATCAGGGATCTGAAAATTGTGTTCCATCACAGTTTAGTAGTGAGGACTTTATGAATTTCTTCACTGAAGAAAAAAAAACATTAGAAATGTACAGGACAGGAAGAGCTTTACAATGTTATCAAAGCTAAATCAACAACATGTCAGTTAGATCCAATTCCAACAAATCTAATAAAGGAAGTGTTATATACAGCTGGTGAGCCTCTTCTCAATATTATTAACTCCTCACTATCTTTAGGTCACGTCCCTAAATCCCTCAAGTTAGCAGTTATTAAGCCCCTCATTAAGAAACCTCATCCGGATCCAAACATGCTATCGAATTACAGACCGTCATAGCACAGAAACTGCCCTAGTTAAAATCACTAATGACCTGTTTATAGCTTCAGACCAAGGCTTCATCTCGCTGTTAGTTTTACTAGATCTTAGTGCTGCATTCGACACTATAGATCAGGATCTTCTCCTGGATCACTTACAGAATTACATCAGCATTCAGGGACAGGTATTAAGCTGGTTTAAATCCTACCTGTCCGATCGTTACCATTTCGTAGATTTAAATGGAGAGCTATCCAGGCTAATGATAGTGAACTATGGTGTGCCACAAGGTTCAGTTTTAGGACCCCTGCTCTTCACAATATACATGCTTCCCTTAGGAAATATTATTAGAAGTCATGGAATTAGCTTCCATTGTTATGCTGATGATACCCAGCTATATATTTCATCTAAACCAGGCAACACGCTCAATTAGCTCGGATAAGGGATAAGATAAGATAAACTTTTATTCGTCCCACAGTGGGGAAATTTCTATCTTACAGTTTTTTTTTTTTTTTTTTTTTTTTTTTTTTTTTGAATCGGAGGAGACCGAAAGCAAGACAAAGAAAAAAAAAATAGATGCAAACATATAAAAAAGAATATCCAAAAAAATAAAAACAGAGAAATAAAAACAAATAATAATAATAATAATTACAAAGAAATAAAAATAAATGCAAATATATGAAAAAGAGAATATACATTTACTATAAAAACAGTATATACACAGTAAGTAAGTTTCTTTCGGCTTCTCCCGTTAGGGGTCGCCACAGCGGATCCTCCGCACGTTTGATTTGGCACATGTTTTACGCTGGATGCCCTTCCTAACACAACCCTCCCCAATTTATCCGGGCTTGGGACCGGCACTGAGAGTGGCTGGGGATGGTCCCCTGACCCGGGAATCGAACCCGGGTCGCAGCGGTGGGAGCGCTGCGTCTTAACCACTAGACCACCAGGGGACCTTATACATAGTATACACAGTACTATATATAAATACAAATAGGGGGAGAAAAAAAGTACGCATTTCAGGTAATATTTCAAGGTGGTTTTGCACGTAATTGTGGGTAATATTGCACATAATATTGTACATGATTCGATGTAACGGGTTCATAAAGGGGGTAAGAGGCGTTCTGCAGCAATGATGATAGTTTTGCTACCATCCTCCTTCTCCCACCTCCTGTACAGTGTTCAGGGGAATCCCCAGGACTGAGCTGGCCTTAACTGAGTGTTAAGGAAATAAGAGATTGGATGACCCATAAATTTCTACTTTTAAATTCTGATGGAGATTTTTCTCAAAAACAGTATACAGAAGCTCCAGCATCTCAACCTGCATTTAGACGGATGTTCTGTAACCACTAGTTCAACAGTAAAAGATCTGGGAGTTATTTTAGAGCAACTAATCTTTTAATAATCACATCAACCAAGTTACAAAAACAGCTTCTTTCACCTTAGAAATATTTCTAAGATAAGAAACATGTTGTCTATATCTGATGCAGAGAAGCTCTTTGCTAAAAATAATTTTTAGCAAAGCCTACACATAACATACATCTCACATCATAACCTTGTGCTCCAGAACATCTGATCACATCACATTATCAACTTGTGCTGCTCTCCACTGCTTCTCTTTCTCTCCCCATCCCGAGACACCCTGAGGTTCCTCCAGCTCCAGTCACATCCCACCTCATGAAGATTATGGACTTTAAAGAAGTAGATGCTGAACTCACAAACATCCTGAATCATCTAGAGACGTACCAGTGCCAATTGGATCCCGCTACATGTGTGGAGTTTTGACATTGGACCTCCTGGAGTGTTTAAAGGCTCTGGCATGTAGAAGCTGATGCTGGATCTGTGATGATCACAAATGTTGAGCTCAGTAGCTCCTACTTTTATACCAAAGACTGTAGAAAAAACATTTACTTATAATCTTATACTACAGTACTCATGTTAGTTCTCACTCTCCAATGTTATAACCAAGATTTAAGAGAAATAGACTTTTTGCATACATTGAGTTTAGCAAAAAAAAAAAAAAGTGAGCAGAAACAAGTGTTGCGTTTATAATTTTGTTTAGTGTGTGTTATTATGTTGGGACCCTGATTGCATTGTGGGAAAGGTTAAATTTAAGAAGCAACTGATGACCTTCAAGTAATATGACACACACACACACACACACACACACACACACACACACACACACACAGAGCTGAGCCATCCATTATGCGAATGTGACCTTCTCATGTGCTCTATAGGGATATGACATGATGTGGGTGTGGGTATGTATGTGTATGTGTGTATGTGTGTATGTGTGTGTGTGTGTACTGCTGAGCAGAATCACAATGCTGACCAATCAGAATGTAGCAAGACATTAGGTGCTGATTAAGCTGTAATTCCCTCTCCTCTACACTTACACTTTTACACACACACGCACGCACGCACGCACGCACGCACGCACGCACGCACGCACGCACGCACGCACGCACGCACGCACGCACGCACGCACGCACGCACACACACACACACACACACACAACCTTTTCATTTACAAAACTGGGCAGCTGAGAGTTTAGGACTTTGATTAATTAAGGGCCCCTGAGCAAGGTCCCTAAACCTAAACTGCTTAGTTATATGATGAGAAAACTGAAATCACTCTGGATCTACCAAATTCCATACATGTAAACTTGACTGTCAGGTGTGTGCTGTTGCCCAGGTATGAGTTTTTGGACTAAATGTCGACTGGTGACGAGTCGTTCATGAACAATTTGTTTATTTTGAGTGAGACTTTAATGTGACTCAGAAGAACGAGTCGTCTCAAAGAGTGATTAGTCATTTTCTACTGGACGCGCACGAGTGTGAAATGCAGGTTATATACAGGAAACAGAAGTAAATAGTTAATCTCATGAGTCCTCTGGTCCAAGTCGTTTATTCTTTCATCACTTGACTCCCATATACTCTATAAAGAAGGAGATTGAAGGAACGAAATGAACTAAACGACTAAAAAGAAGGTTTTTCCTGTGAAAACAACATTTGATGTTAAAATGCATAAACCACCTGGAGCAGAAAGCTGTCTATGGGGAAATCTTTGAAATCTTGAAAATACACCAATCAGCCATAATAACACCACCTGTTAAAGTCTATAGGATTGCAACAGACGTTTTGAATCTTGTGAGGAGGACCATCACTGGATCGGATATGATTGTTCAGAAGATCTCACAGACGCTTGATCAGATTTGTAAACATGTTGTCTATATCTGATGCAGAGAAGCTCATCCATGCGTTCATGACCTCCAGACTGGACTATTGTAATGCATTACTAGGTGGATGTCCTGCATCATTAATAAACAAGCTTCAGTTAGTTCAGAATGCAGCAGTCAGAGTCTCAGAAGGTCGAGAAAATATCACCATATAACCCCAATCTTCTCATCTCTACACTGGCTTCCTGTTAAGTTTCAAATCCATTACAAACTACTGCTTCTTACCTACAAAACACTAAATGGTTTATCTCCATGTATCTCCAGTCTTCTAACACGCTACAATCCCTCACACTCCCTGAGATCTCAAAACTCTGGGCTTCTAGTAGTTCCTAGAATAGCAAAGTCCACTAAAGGTGGTAGAACATTCTCACATTTAGCTCCTAAACTCTGGAATAGTCTTCCTGACAGTGTTCGGGGCTCAGACACACTCTCCCAGTTTAAGTGTAGATTAAAAACATATCTTTTTAGCAAAGCCTACACATAACACACATCACATCATAACTTTGTGCTCCAGAACATCTGATCACATCACATTATCAACTTGTGCTGTTAATATCATGAACAGCAGCTACGCTAATTCCACTCCACTGCTTCTCTTTCTCTCCCCATCCCGAGGCTTCCTGAGGTTGGCCAGCTCCAGTCATGTCCCACCTCATGAAGATTATGGACCTTTGAAGAAGTAGATCCTGAACTCGCAAACTTCACGTACCATCTAGAGACGTACCAGTGCCAATTAGATCCCACTACATGTGTGGTTTTAACATTGGACCTCCTGGAATGTTTAAAGGCTCTGGCATGGAGAAGCTGGTGCTGGATCTGTGATGATCACAAATGTTGAGCTCAGTAGCTCCTACTTTTATAACCATAATGACTGTAGAAGACTGTAGAAAAAACATTACTTATAATCACACACTCCAGTGCTCATGTTAGTTTTCACTCTCCAGTGTTCTGTAGTGTTGAAAGATTTATGATCAAACTCTTGATGTCACCCGAATGAGAATAGGTTCCCCTTTTGAGTCTGATCACCACGGCTGCTCATCAGGGATAAATACACACCATTCACCTTCACTGTTGATTTCTGTAAAGCTGCTTTGAGACAATGTCTGTTGTAAAAAGCGCTATAAAAAATAAACTTGACGTTTTGCGCAGCAATAAACAAGATCTCAGATCTGCAGAGAGAAAGTGCAGAGAGAAGTGCTTGAGCAACCAAGCCTTCATCTGTATTTATCTTTCTGGACCTTTCAGCAGCATTTGACACAGTCAACCACACGACTCTCCTGTCAACCCTCAAGAGCCTCGGTATCCACGGAACAGCATGGGAATAGTTTGCTTCCTACCTGGAAGGTCGCTTATATGAGGTAACATGAAGGGATCCACATCTGCCACTCACCACTGGTGTCCTACAAGGCCCGGTACTTGGTCCCCTCTTTTTCTCCCTCTATACCCACTCCATTGGTGAAGTCATATCCTCACATGGGTTTTCCTACCACTGCTATGCAGATGACACTCAACTAATCTTTTCTTTCTCTCCAGCAGATACTACAGCTTCCGCTCGGATCTCTGCATGCTTGACAGACATATCTGTCAAGCATATAACAGAACTGCTGGTCATCCCATGTGATTTTATCTCCAGGTCTAAATCTCCAAATATTTCTTCATGACTCTTTGCTCTCCCCTTCAGCCACTGATCATAACCTTGGGGTAACTATGGACAATGAATTGTCCTTCTTCCCACATTAAATTCCCACATTTGTTAATTCCTGTCAATTTCTTCTCTACAGCATCCGAAGGATTTAACCATTTCTGTCCACACAGGCTGCCCAGGTGCTTGTTCAGTCTCTTGTAATTTCAAGACTGGACTACTCCAACTCTCCACTGCAAATTATTCAAAACGCAGCTGCACAACTTTTGTTCAATCAGCCCAAGTTCTCTTACACCACCGCACTGCTGCTCCTTCACTGGCTTCCAGTAGCTGCACGTATCAGATTTAAAACACAGATGTTTGCCTACAAGGCCAAAAATGGACCAGCGCCATCTTACCTTATAGACCTCATCACATCTCGCACTGCACCACGCTGTCTAAGATCCTTCAGCACTGCTCGACTGGTACCACCTTTTCTCAGAATGAGAGGTAAGTACACTTCAAGGCTCTTCTCTGTTCTGGCACCGAGGTGGTGGAATTAACTTCCCCTAGATGTCCATACGGCGGAGTCCCTGACTATCTTCAAGCGACGACTGAAGACCTTCATCTTCCTAAAACACTTAAATTAGCACTTTCAAAGTTTGCTTTGTAGAATTAAAGAGTTATATTTATATTAAGTGTGTAATATGGTGTACAGTGTAGATTTATTCATTACTAGAGACTCATAACGGATAAGGGCTTCTGCTAAATGCCGCAAATGTAAATGTAAATGTAAACTGCAGGGGGTCTGGAACACTGTCTAGGTAGGTGGTAACATCAAAGGAAAGTCCAGATGAACACTAGGAGCCAAGGTGTCTGTGTGTCCTTCTGGTTCTTCCTTTTATTTATGCTGCATAGCGAGTCTTGCTGGAGTCCCAACTGCACAGTGACAATAACTTTCATACAACAATAAGGACACATAATAATCCATATCCTTCTCTTCCTGTCACCCTCTTCTCTCTCTCTCTCTCTTTCTTTCGGTCGAGTTAAACATGTTCCTGAGGTTCCAGTGATCACTGTTCCTGCTTGTCTTCCCTCCTCAGATCTTCCCACTTCTGGTCTGCCTCTGGATGATGTTCTCTTCCTTTGTAGGCGACTCTGTGCAGCTGGAGATGTTTCTCATTAGAGCCTTGGGTGGTTCCATGAAATTTCAGAGTAAGATCAGGAGCTTTGAGGATGGATTTGGCTTGTAGTTAATATCAACAATGGGCTCGCTGACCACTCTACAGCTCCATATGCAGCAAGATGTGATCCTCTGGGATTTCTGACCATCACACACATTAATCTGTGTGTTATATCCGCCGGAGGAAGTATAAGCGGATTAGTAACACTGGGGGCTCGTCCGGAATACGAAAAAGAACAAGACTCTATTAGTGTTGAGGTGTTCATTAATGCCATGGGAGATGCGGATATCGTACAAAGGCTGCTGGAAGAGTGACCACGTACCCTGTCCCGCGCCTATAAAATTGCACACAGGTATGAGACCACACGTCGAGCAGCCACCAGTGTAACGCAATGCGATCCACCACAAGACTAGTAGAACGAAGGACGCGAGCAGCTGCGGTGCGTGAATATCCAGACGAGAATAAAGGTGACGAGGAAGATGCGAAGTCGTTGGCTCCTGTGTGGAGGGAGAAAAACAACTCAAAAGCAGAATTTAAAACTCGCCCACAAAAATTTATGAGAAGGGGTAAAGTTAATTGGGAAAAGATTGTCACAACTGCCAAGGCATTGGTCATATGAGGTGGAACTGTCCTTCACCCAGGCTCAATCTGGAAAGTATGACTCCAACCCTTCCTCTGCCTTCTGGGACCCAACCTGCTTTCACAGTTCTCAGAGTCAAGGGGGGTGGGCCGGAGATGTGTATTTATATGCTGCTGTATGACATGGAAATATGTGCCCTGTTGGACAGTGGGGCCAGGAGGAACGTGTTACCTCGAATTTGCTATGAAGCCATCGACGCTGATGTAAGACCCCCACTCAAACTATCCACTGTACAGGCCCTACAAGGAATAAGTCTGGCAAATGTTGATGTCCTTGGGGAAGTGGATGTTTCAGTGCAGGTTGGAGCCCACACGGTCAGTGTCGATTTCATTGTAGCAGATGTAGCCGAGGGCACTGAAGCCATTCTGGGGCACCCTTTCTTGGAGCAAGCCCAGGCACGTCTTGACTTTGGCAGTCAGAGGATTGTATTGTTTAGTGGGCAGATTCCGTATTTTAACCAAAAGAACAAGCCTAGGGCGCACGTGGTCCGCATAGAACGCACAGCTGTCCTTGAAACAGGGCGTGAATACATCGTTCCAGGCAATGCACATTTTTGGGGACAAGTACAAGGCAACATACTGCTCAGTCCATCTAAAGGCTTCACAGACAAGCACCAGGTGATGGTGGCATGGATTATAATTGATGCCAATCTAAGAAATCAAGTGCCCGTGAGACTGTATAACCCAGGTAACGTTGCTGTGAAAGTGAGGAAAGGAGTAATTGCCGGAATCCTTCAACCTGCCCATGTGGTCCAGACTAAAACTACAATGCCGCTTTTGGTAGATCCATGACCCATGGTTCCAAGTCACTTACAGTCACTGTACACGGAAAGTACAGTAGATCTGAGGGAGACAGAACAGCAAAGCTGCTCCAAACTTACAGTGATGTTTTCTCCACTGGACCCACAGACATCGAACGCATGAATCTAGTGCAACATGATATTCAGATCCGGCCTGGCCCACCTGTGAAACAGCAACCGCGCAGAATGGCGTTTGAGAAACAACAAAGCGCAGATGAACAAATTAAACAGAATTTGGAGGCTGGCCTAGCCTTCCAAAGTAGTAGCTGCTGGGCTTCACCCATTGTAATGGTGCAAAAGAAAGATCAAAAGTACCGACTGTGTGTTGACTACCGGGCACTAAATGAACGCACTATAAAAGACGCACTCCCAAGGATCCAAGACACACTAGACACACTCTCTGCAGCGAGAGAGAGAGAGAGCGAGACAGGCAGCTGCGTTCTGCAGCGGGAAGGGACTGTTCGAGTAAAACGACATGCCTTTTGGCCTTTGAAATGCACCGGCGACATTCCAGCGCTTAATAGATCATGTTTTGACCGGAATGTAGTGGGAAACCTGCCTGGTATACCTGGATGACATCATTGTGCTAGGCAAGGATGTAAAGGGAATGCTCCAGCACCTGGCACAGGTGTTCGAAAGGCTACGCCAGGCCAACCTAAAACTAAAACCCGCCAAGTGCTGTCTCTTCTGCCGCCAGGTGGTCTACCTGGGCCACATCGTCCCAGAGCGGGGAATAGCCACCGACCCCGAGAAAGTGCGGAAAATTCGAGAAAGGCCACAGCCCACAGGTATTCATGAAGTCTGTCAGTTTGTGGGGCTCGCATCCTATTATAGACGTTTTGTCAAAGACTTTGCTGCAATTGCAAAGCCCATTCATAACCTGTTGAAAAAAACATGCTCGATTTCACTGGACCCTTGAGAGCCAACAGACCTTTAATAAGTTAAAGGAGCTGCTAACTACTGCCCCCATCCTTGGTTACCCAATGGACAGTGGTGACCTTGTTCTTGACACAAATGCCAGCAACTTCTGGATTGGAGCTGTGCTTTCTCAACAGCAGAAAAGAGAGGAACGTGTGTTAGCATAGGGAAGTCCGAGTCTGACACTGAACAGAATTACTGCACCACACGAAGATAACTTTTAGCTGTTGTGGAGTTCTCAGTGCATTTCCGTCAGTACCTGTTGGGTAGACCTTTCACTGTACGCACAAGCTATAGTAGCCTACAGTGGCTGCTGAGGATGAGATAACCAAGGAATCAAATCTTGAGTAGTTCTCAGCTCTGTCACCAGGCGGTCCAATGTGATCTTGACTTCGAACCGGTAGATAATGTACCTATAGCTGTTACCCCGGAGTTTTGTGCAGTGGGGGTAGTGCAGCCTGCCATCACCGCCGGTATTTCTTCATTCTCTGGTTGGACTGCTGAGGAACTGCGTTTCGCTCAAGCAAAGGATGCTGATATAGCCCCTATCAAGAGGTGGATACAGTAAGGTGAGGGACGACCCTCCTGGGAAGATGTATCACCCTATGGACCAGCAACAAATGCTTACTGCAGCCAATGGCAAAGACTATATTTAAAGGATGGCATTCTGGTATGATGTTACTACTTAAATGTTGGGCCTGAATTTTACCCTCAAGTCCATCTGTCGCGCATTTTTACGGAAGATGTTATGCGCCAAACACACGAGGGGCCAGTGGGTGGATATTTCGGGGTGGAGCGAACATTGTCACGGCTGCAGACCAGATAATATTTGTATCGAATGCAAGATGATGTTTCACTGTGGTGTCGCACCTGCACCAGTTGTGCTGCAAGGGCTAGTCCATTAAAGAGGCCTCAGGCACCTATGGGTACCGTGCGAGTAGGTGCTCCCATGGAAAGGATTGCTGTTGATTTGATGGGTCCCATGAACGAGACAGAACGTTTCAATCGCTATATACTTGTGGTGCAAGACTATTTCACCAAATGGGTTGAAGCCTACCCACTGCCCAACGACCAGGCTGTCACTGTAGCAGAGGTTATAGTCGCTGAATGGGTCTGCTGTTATGGAGCACCGTTTACACTGCATAGTAACCAGGGCACCAATTTTGAATTTGAGGTTTTCTAGACTATGTGTGAGTTGTTAGACATTAATAAGACCTGTACAACACCTTTTCGACCTCAGTCAGATGGACAGGTCGAGCGGTTCAATGCAACTCTACAGAAAATCCTAGCCACAATCTCTGAGCGGTGTCACTGGGAGTGGGATCTTATGGTTCCTTACGCTGTAATGGCTTACCGAGCAACCAAACACAGTTCAACTGGATATTCCCCAAACATGATGCTCTTGGGCAGAGAGATAACGGAACCCATGGACCTGGTCATGGGAGAGCCTCTAAACGATACAACTACTAAATCGTTCCCCCAGTATGTGGTTCAGATGAGAGAAAGGTTGGAGTCGGCACACCGGGTTGCAAGGGAAACAGTGGGCAAATCTGTGGAGCATGCTAAAAGGCAGTATGATAAGAGAGCAGCTCAGACATGTTACAAGGTTGGTGATGCAGTGTGGTACCTAGTCAAGGGGACCAAACGCGTGAAAGACAAGATCAGGAAGTTTCTCCCTAACTATGACGGCCCTTACTTCATGCTGGGACATTTGGATGATCTAGTGTACCGGATTCAGAGAAACCCAAAGACCAAAGTCAAAGTTGTTCACCATGACAAAATCAAACCATACCATTCTCGGCAACCCCTGGAGAACAGATGGGTTTTTAAGGACTTGGAAGTTTGCAACCTCAGGAAGTTTCCACGCCAGACCTAGAAACTAATGAAGCTGAACTCGATTTGGATCTGCCTTGTCTCTTCGAGGAAGGAACAGAAAATTCTGGTGGCACAGACAGTAAGCCTGGCATAGGTGGTACAGCTGCACCGATGGCAGATCAGGACACAGAAGATGTTCAATGGAGCGAAGGTAGCACAGTACAACAGGATGTGACAGGGACTGTGGCTGGCCAAGCGAGGGGTAGGCCGCAACGTATCCGAGGGGCCACCAAGGAGGTTTGGAGACTAGACAAACTAATTGTTCATTAAAAAAATTAATAGGCACTTTGTTGACAGTTTGTTATTGTTTTCAAAAAAAAAAAAAAAAAACTGGTATATATCCATTGTGGTTCTTTTCTTTTCTTCTCTGTGTTTCATTTTATAACCCAGGTGGATTTAGTTTGGTTATTATTTTGCTATTACATAAATGAGCTAAGGGGAAGTTTAATTAAACCTCATTTATTTTGTTTGTAAGTATGGTTGTTGTTAACTTCTTGTCCTTAACAGGCCAGCGGTAAACAAGTCGGTCAATCACTCACCAGGGCTTAATTGATTACTTCACCGGTCATGTGGAACTGAATTATCCTTGCTGCAATAAAGGATCCCATTGGCAAAGCGACTCCCTTTAACCCCCACCAGTACCGTGCTATCCTTCCACCGTATGGACTGTTTACCCTGTTACAAAGGGTGGGAATATATTGGCCATTGCCTCTATTGAACAAAGTGCTTAAATAGACTGTATACTTTGACAATGGAGCTGCCTACAGAAAAAAAAATGGGTGGATGTTGTGTTGGACATATTTCTGCCTTTCATTTACGCTCTGAATTTACGATGGTATTATTGGTGCATTGTGGGTAGTGTAGTGAGGAAGTGAAGTGTGCGAGCTGAATATGTTCCATGTGCGCGATTCGTGTATGAAAAACCTGTGTTCTGCAGTGCATTTGTTTAAGATAAGTTATACACCTGGGAATTATACTATACTGTATCTTGTGAATTGTCTGATAAGAACGAGTAAAAAAAAACGGATACATCGGCTAATGTTGTCCAGCTCATCATTCCACGAACCTAAACTGAGAAGTCGTTACGCTGCCGCCGGAGAAAGTATAAGCGGATTAGTAACAGTTATTTAAACACTCTATTATTGCATTTAATCCATTAGTGCTAGTTTATAATTAATATTGCACTGAATGCTGCCTGAGAAGTTAGCTAGTTAAGGGGAGTTCTGACTAAAGCTGCACTAATGAGCTAGCAATGCTAGGTTTTTACAGCTAATTTCTGTATCACATGGCAGAGGAAACCACACACTTAAAGATCTTTAGAATCATCTGCACTGCTCCGAGTCATCACTACCTCAGGGGTACGATAAACACAAACAGGCCCATGCTAATTCCCGCTCTACACAAGTCATTAGCTGTGCTAGCACTGTAACATCGACTGAAACAGGAAATTAATTCTTTATATATTATCTTTATTTATACAGATTCTCGCTGAGTCAGTGTTAGCATTTTTCTGTCACATATGCTAATAAAGACAGATAGTTTTGAGTTAGCATCAGCAGCAGTGTTGTAGAAGGTGGTTATAAAAGCAGAGTCCAATCTGGGTCAGGGTTAGCATTGTTAGCATAGCATTAGCATTGTAATGAATCCAGATTAACAGAATGCTCATTTGAATGTATGAGATTAGCCTAGAGAAGGATTATGGGGAAAAGTAGCAAAACTGTGAGAATTAGCATTAGCATGAATGTATTTATTTATTTATTTATTAATTTTCTGTGCTAATGTAGCTCGCTAATGTTTTAGCTTTTCTCTTTATATCTGCTGCCTCTTGGTGAAATTATTCATAAACATGGGATTCGCTTCCATTGCTATGCTGATGACACACAGCTGTATATTTCAGCAAAGCCAGATGAGAGAGATCAACTAAACAGTGTTGAGGAGTGTGTAAAGGACATTAGACAGTGGATGCTTAATAACTTTCTTCTGCTCAACTCAGATAAGACGGAAGTACTTTTACTAGGACCAAATGCAGCTAGAAGCAAACTTTCGGATTACGTAGCATCTCTGGATGGTGTTTCTGTTTCAGCAATAACGGCTGTCAAAGACCTTGGTGTGATTATTGACCCGAGTCTTTCCTTTGAGTCTCACGTAAATAATATCACCAGGATCGCCTTCTTTCACCTTAGAAATATTGCTAAAATTAGAAATATGATGTCGTTACAGGATGCAGAAAAACTAGTTCATGCTTTTGTTACTTCTAGATTAGACTACTGTAACGCTTTACTGTCTGGGTGTGCGAGTAAGTGCATAAATAAGCTTCAGTTAGTTCAGAATGCAGCAGCAAGAGTCCTCACCAGATCTAGAAAATACGACCACATCACCCCTGTCTTAATCAGCCTACACTGGCTCCCAATCAAATCTCGCATTGATTATAAAATACTACTACTGACGTATAAAGCACTTAACGGTCTCGCACCGCAGTATCTGAGTGAACTTCTGTACCAGTATGATCCTCCACGCCTACTTAGATCAAAAGGTGCTGGCTATCTGTTGGTTCCTCAAATAATGAAGACTACCGCAGGGGGCAGATCTTTCTCTTATAAAGCCCCACATTTATGGAACAGCCTTCCAATCAGTGTTCGGGACTCAGACACAGTCTCAGTGTTCAAGTCAAGGTTGAAAACTTATTTATTTAGTCAAGTCTTTTATCAGTAGATTTTTTCTTAGGTAAAGGCACAGATCTGGAAGGAGCATGGATATAGAGTGTTTGGTGAACTGGTATACTTGTATGCTGTCGTCCCCTCACATTCACACGTTCACTCGGGTTTGTTGACGGTGGTGTGGTGGGTCGTCTCTTATCCCAGAGATCCCTCATGTCTGTGTTACCTTC
>MU551674.1:293392-311166 GCA_024362625.1 Silurus asotus | reverse complement strand
CCACACACACACACACACACACACACACACACACACACACACACACACACCCAGACACACACCCACACATACACACACTCCTCTCTCTGTGTATTGTGCTCTCTCAAAAACCATGCACAATACACAATATGTAATACATAACTACCAAAACACAATACACAATAATCAATGTATAGTACATAACACACAATATAGAATATGCAAAACACAACATGCAAACACACAATATGCATTACACAACATGCAATATAATACACACACACACACACACACACACACACACACACACACACACACACACACACACACACACACAGACACACACACTTTACACACACTCCTTTATTCTCTCATTAGCACTTTCTGATGCCTCACATCTGATGTGTGTTCATCAGAATATTCATCTCAAACAGATGTCATGCATGAGTAAAGGTCAAACACACACACACACACACACACACACAGATGCGGAAAAGGTCACATCAAAACAAAGCAACCTCTTGAGTCTAATCTTATTTTCTTCTTGCTGAATGTTACAGTTCTCACTTACTCTCTCTCACACACACACACACACACACACACACACACACACACACACACACACACACACACACATACAAACATCTGATAAAAGTAGACATTTTGCCAACAACTTTATTTGCATTGTGACATTTATCTATTATTCTTTATTTGTGCGTGTGTGTGTGTGTGTGTGTGTGTGTGTGTGTGTGTGTGTGTTTGAATTTTTTAACAATACAATAACCCTAGACAGTAATGGTTGAGAATGTGAGTAATCAGTGATTTGAGCTACAGGATCACAGTCTCTTGTATTGATGCGCATGCACACACACACACACACACACACACACACACACACACACACACACACACACCACACACACACACACACACACACACACACTCCACTCTCTCTCTCTCTCCCTTTACTTTGACATGATGACTAACACTCTGAGTCATCGCAGCTTCAGATTGAACTCACATACATAAAAACTCTCTCACACACACACACACACACACACACACACACACACACACACACACACACACACACACACACAAACACACACATGGATGTAATGGAAAATCTGTCCTTCATAAATGAATGAATCTCGGAATATTGGTTCTCTGCCTCTTTATGGGTCAAAACACAGACACACTCTCACTTTAATCAATTAACAATCATTTACTACTTATCCCACACACTACACACACGCACACACACATTAACACATTACACACTCTACACAGACTACACACACACACACGCACACACACATTAACACATTACACACTCTACACAGACTACACACACACACACACACACACACACACACACACACACACACAAACTCTACACACATTACACACACTACACTTACAGTGCACACTCTACTCACACTCCATGCACATGCTACACACACTCTACACACAATGTACACACACTGTACACACAGTTTGCACTCTAAACACCCCACGCACACTACACAATTCACACACACACACACACACACACACACACACACACACACACACACACACACACACACACACACACACCACATTCTGCACACACACACCACACACACTATAGACTCTTAATACACACTTTACTCATTCTACCTCTACACACACACTACACACACTTTGTAAAACTGAATTATTTGCTTGTTGCTTTTATAAGAAATTCTACACACATGTGGATTTTAGTTTCAGTTACAGTTTTACTTAAGGACGTCTCTCTCTTTCTCCATCTTTTGTTCTTGCTTCTCCGCATCGTTATTACAGTGTCTTGCTGCGTCTAGTTTTCGACTGTGTGTGTGTGTGTGTGTGTGTGTGTGTGTGTGTGTGTGTGTGTGGCCACTGCTGCAGGAATCAGGTAGGGTCAGAACGGCACCTGATGTGACATGACATCATGGAAACTCTGCTCATCTCAACCTTTCCATTCAGCTCAACTTCTATCTCTTTCCACCTGCTGTTCCTTCTTCTTCTTCTTCTTCTTCTTCTTCTGCACAGTGGTTTCTTTTATTTATTCTTAATTTTATAGAAAAACTATGAGCTTTATATTATCTCCCTGATGCTATGTCCGATTACGTGCTGGAAAAAAGAGACAAGATTTCATTTGTTGCATCAGATTAGTTTTAGTTAAATATACTGAACACACACACACACTCACACACACACACACACACACACACACACACACACACACACACACACACACACACACACACACACACACACACACACACATTTCAGTGACCCTGAATTCCGGGTTGGAGCTGGGACTTTACAGTTTGTGTGTGATGGTGATCTGACGCTAATGCAGCTGTGGGGTTTATCTAAAGCTGCCCTCTGATATTGAATGTGTAAAAATGAGCATTTAAGTGGCTTCGTGTCTGCGTTTAGAGGTTCGATTCCAGCAGCGCCGATAAACAACATCCATATCATTACTCAGTCAGGAAACACTGAGAGTTTCCTCTTTACTTCCTGTCTGTACTCAGATTATTAACAAAATCTCTACAAATGCATCAAATCAGCAAGTTCAATATGAATGTAAGAAATGTACCTGATTAAAAACAAACCCCTCATTAATAACTAACACTACAGTACAGTATAGAGCTCATCCCTTCCCGTCACATATCTCCTGATCACCTTAATCAAGAGCAACATACAGCCTTTAGCTTGGAATAAAACCAGGGAGCAGCCCACAGCAGATTCTTTTCTCTGAACGTAAAATTCTGACAAAACAATTTTATGACAACAGCTTTTTTTAAAAAACGTATTCAATCACTCTTTTGCCCTGTGTACAATCTGGGAAGTGGGAGCTCAGGTTTCAGCTACACAACCCAGATCAAGTTAAAAACGGCGCAATTTCATTTTAAAATCGTTTCCCAAAAGTCCACACTGAAATGCTCACATCCCTGTACTGTGCATGAGAAAAACGTAACACGCTTCGATCCGTGGTATTTCACTCTGGCGTTTATTTTCTTCGAAACGTTCAAAAAGCTGCGTTTTTGTTAACTGAAAACAGAGAGAGGAGAGAAAATATGCAGTTTCAGACAGAAAATATCAGTGTGGACAGTTTAAGTTGGTTAAGTGGTTAAAGCTCTGTTGCCACTCTCTGTTGCCACTCTTGGGCCCTTGAGCAAGGCCCTTAACCCTCAGTTCTCCAGGAGCGCTGTATCATGGCTGACCCTGCACTTTGACCCCAGCTTTTAAACATTACTGGGAAATGCAAAGAAAGAATTTCACTCTGCTGTAATGAATATGTGACATATAAATCACCACCATCTGTTTGTTCACACTCTCAGTCTCTATAGCAACTTATATTACTGTATTTCTAGTTTTGATTCTTGCTGGAATCACGTCCCACCTCTCAGATTTTGCTGAAGCTCATGTGGATTATGTTTTGTTTGGAGTTTTGGTGTATAGTTTAAAAGAAAGGAAAGAATTCTACCGTTTTCCGAATTGTTTGAATTCTTTCACTTTTTTTTTAGGAATGCTGAAACTAATTTTGACCATGTGAGAACTAAAGCCATAAAACAAAACACATTTTTCTTGAAAAAGAAATTTTCTGAATGGAGAATTTGTTGCTCTAAAACCTGTTTATAATATTTATTATTATTATTATATATATTTTTACTCTATATAGAATATTTAGTGTTCAGCATTGATGAAGTCTTTCCAAATGTACAAGCTGCTCATTCCACAGGCACTAATGCACCACCATACTATCAGAGATGCAGCTTTTTTTAACTGGGTACTGATAACAAGCCAGATGGTCCCTCTCATCTTTAGTCTGGAGGACGTGGTGTCCATGGTTTCCAAAAAGAAATGCAAATTTAGATTTATCTGAACACAGAACAGTTCTCCACTTTGCCTCAGTACATTTTAAATGAGTTTTGGCCCAGAGAGGATGGTGGTGTTTCTGGATCATGTTCACACATGACAACTTCGACATAATAGAGATTTGAACTGCATTTGTGGAAAACATGCAAACTGTGTTCACAGACAATGATTTCTTTAATAAAATATGGGTTTATGGATTTGCAAATCATTGCATTATGTTTTTATTTAAATTTTACAAACTTTTTAGTTTTGTCCTTTACTGCTGATTTTGTTTTATAAAACATCTCTTTTTCGTATCCTACAAAATAAACTGGGAATGAAGAGTGCAGGAGAAGAACATAACCTATGCTACGTTCATGTTATGTAAATATCATTATAACAGGTTTCAGCAGGTATTTATGTTTCTGTATTCAGGCTGAATTTAATTCTGGGAAATGAAAGGCCTTTTGGGAAACTCTTCATAAAGGTTCACTGTACAAACTGAATCATACGCAGGTTTCCATGTTTTCCACATTTCCACCAAATGAAACACTACAAACCCAAAAGTATGTGGACACCCAGACTTAACACTCATTCCAGATGTATTCCTCTCTCTTTACTATTAGAAACCTCCACTTTGTGAAAAAGATGCTTTGTTCCAGTCGGGTAAAAAAAAGAAGAGAAAACAATTCATCCTTTACTGAAAAGACATTTTAGCACTTTGAGCATCTGACAGAAGGTTATCATGATCTCTCTTTTCTCCTCTGCAACAAACACACACACACACACACACACACACACACACACACACACACACACACACACACACACACAGAGCCGACCAATTGGGATCCTGCAGTGCACTGATGGCTATCAGCATGCTGAGCTCCAGAGACGAGTGTATTAAACAAAGCAACACTGTAAGCTGGGTGTGTGTTGCCATGCAGGTCATTACTGAATATATTCACTTGACAGAAACCTACTGTGAACCTGAAACAGAAGATGGAAGGAAAGGACACCAGACTGGAGGAGAAACAGAGTGTAATGACTGACGTGTAAAAGAGCAGAAACAGCCGTAGTGAATTGGAGGAAACCAGCATGATAAAGATAAACAATAGATACTCAGCACCACAACACACTGAGCAGGAAAGCTGAAGTTCACACCAAAATACATGACCAGGACAACGACAACACCTGTCTACAGGAGCACAACAACACCAACAACACCTGTCTACAGGAGCACAACAACAACAACAACACCAACAACAACACCTGTCTACAGGAGCACAACAACAACACCAACAACACCTGTCTACAGGAGCACAACAACAACACCAACACCAACAACACCTGTCTAAAGGAGCACAACAACAACAACAACAACACCTGTCTACAGGAGCACAACAACAACACCAACACCAACAACACCTGTCTAAAGGAGCACAACAACAACAACAACAACAACAACAACAACAACAACACCTGCCTACAGGAGCACAACAACAACACCAACAACACCTGTCTACAGGAGCACAACAACACTATCTACAGGAGCACAACAACAACACCAACAACACCTGTCTACAGGAGAACAACAACAACAACAACAACAACAACAACAACACCTGTCTACAGGAGCACAACAACACTATCTACAGGAGCACAACAACAACACCAACAACACCTGTCTACAGGAGCACAACAACAACAACAACAACAACAACACCTGTCTACAGGAGCACAACAACAACAACACCAAAAACACCTGTCTACAGGAGCACAACAACAACAACAACACCAACAACAACACCTGTCTACAGGAGCACAACAACAACAACACCTGTCTACAGGAGCACAACAACAACACCAACACCAACAACACCTGTCTACAGGAGCACAACAACAACAACAACAACAACACCTGTCTACAGGAGCACAACAACAACACCAACAACACCTGTCTACAGGAGCACAGCAACACTATCTACAGGAGCACAACAACAACACCAACAACACCTGTCTACAGGAGAACAACAACAACAACAACAACAACAACAGCCTACAGGAGCACAACAACAACAACAACAACAACAACAACACCAGTATACAAGAACACAAAACAACAACACCAACAACACCTGTCTACAGGAGCACAACAACAACACCAACAACACCTGTCTACAGGAGCACAACAACAACACCAACAACACCTGTCTACAGGAGCACAACAACAACACCAACAACACCTGTCTACAGGAGCACAACAACAACAACAACACCAACAACACCTGTCTACAGGAGCACAACAACACTATCTACAGGAGCACAACAACAACAACAACAACAACAACAACAACAACAACACCAACAACACCTGTCTACAGGAGCACAACAACAACAACAACAACAACAACAACAACACCTGTCTACAGGAGCACAACAACACTATCTACAGGAGCACAACAACAACAACAACAACAACAACAACACCTGTGTACAGGAGCACAACAACAACAACAACAACACCTGTCTACAGGAGCACAACAACAACACCGACAACACTCACCAACGACACACTCAGGCTACTTCTACACGAATCCGAATACACTATAAATGTTGTTTGGGGTTAAAAACGCTCCACACGTTCATTTTTGATCATTTCCCACAAGTTGCTCATCCACATTAAAATGTTTAAAAAGGCTAACGTCGCTGTACTGCACGTGAGCAAGACGCTTTGATCCACGTCATTTCTGCCTTTCCAGCTCTTAAAAAAAAGCGTCATGATTTTGGAAAGCCTCCATTTTCACACAGTCCACACTGTGACACAAAAACAGCGTTTGCTATTTTATCCACTTTGGAGAGTGTTTTCAAAAAGCTATGTTTTTGTTGACTGAAATCGTCGTCTCAGTGTGGACATAAGGACAAAACGGAGAGAAAAAGATGTGTTTTCAGACAAAACTGTATTAGTGGACATTAGTGGTGCCTCATGTGACCAGGTCATGTGATGTGCTTGTCCATCATCATCCACTTTTATTCATTTAACCTTAAAGTGACCTTAATGGCTGATGCACTCTGAGAAGACTTCTGTTTGGCACGAGATATTCAGTCCATCCACTGAAGGGTCATGAAGTTTATTCGAAAGAGAGTGAACCAATCAGGTACTTTAAAACTCCATGTAGGATGTTCTGAAGATGTTCCAGGGTGGAAACAGCTTGTTGGTCTGAGAGATCAGAAATCTGTAAAACTCATAAAATCACTTTCTACAGCCATGTTGAGCAGAAAAGCATCGCAGTGCTGCAGTCCCACGATGAAACTTTACTGCTGATCCTAGATTATCAGATAGATCATTTCAGCAGGAGAAATAGAAAAGACACACACACACACACACACACACACACACACACACACACACACACACACACACACACTCCATAATCACATCCCATTTAAAGAGGTAATTTTGTGGTTTGTAATTACAGAATGAAAGCCATTTCTGAATGCTACTGTATGTATTAAGAAATGATCACACGTTCTCTCGCTCTCTAATGTTCTCCAGTCCAACCCGAGTTCACCACTGCCACTGAGAGTCTGCTCTGAAGGAACAGTACACAATGGGTATA
This sequence comes from Silurus asotus, assembly GCA_024362625.1. NCBI lineage: Eukaryota > Metazoa > Chordata > Actinopteri > Siluriformes > Siluridae > Silurus > Silurus asotus. The sequence goes on along the minus strand of MU551674.1, from coordinate 303,697 downwards.
ATTAGCTATGAATTTTAAACATGGAACAGTCATTAGGGGGTGGAGGGTGGAGTGTGGGAGGGAACGCCGGTGGGGGGGGTGATCTGGTCTTACTAGAAGAAGAGGATCTACCTGCATCACTGTTCACATTCCAGCTGCACAGAAAAACAGCACTTTTAAAAGTGCACATTGTGTCATAGCAGCTTCACCGAGATAAAAAGGTTATAAGAATGTATACGTTTAGTGTCTATACGTTTGTTCCTTATAATTATTAGTTTCTCTCTAATGAGTGAGCCTGTGGTGACTGTGGTGAAGGAGAAACCTGCTTAGATGGCATAAATAAGAAACCTTGAGAGGAACCAGACTCTGTTTTTACACCTAGGTTGTGTAACCCTTTCAAACTGGTTTGGTTCTTTTAAAACAAACTTTATGTGTTCATGTGGACCCTGCTTTCCATTGGTTGGAGTGGAAGATTTCCTGCTATAGAGCGCCAACACTATTGAACACCTTTGGGATAAATGTGAACACTGACTGCACCCCAGACCTCCTCACCTTCTTACTTTCTCACCTACATCACTACCTGACTTCACTAACACCCTCATAGCTAAATGAATCTCCACAAAATCCAGTGGAACATCTTCCCAGAAGATTGGAGCTGAGAGAAAATGGAGACTAAATGTGGAAGGGATGTTATGTCAGGTGTTCACAAACTTTTGCTCATACCATATCTTTGCTCTCTTCCTGAGACGTGACTGAGGGTTTCTGTAGTTGAAGGTGTTAACAGGAAGTGAGAAGTATGAGATCAATAATGAATAAAGTCTGGTTGCTGGAGGTTCTGACTGCTCCACACGTGTTTCCTGAGTATCTAATGAGGTCATTATTCTCTTATTACAGAATGTTGTGGACAGTTTGAGCTCCATTCTTCGAGCTCTATATATGATAAAGCTTTTTCACAACCTCCAGAGAACTCCTCATATCTTTACAGGTAGCGTTTTATGATATGAACGAGGTATAAATACAGCAAAATAATAGACTTTTATTGACATCTTCAGTGCTGATTAGTGAAATATCATGTGGTTCATGCATTTTTTCCCCAATGGGAAAGCAGTGGAATAGTTTCTCTCTCATTACCCTCACCACATTTCCCTTCTCAGTGCAGTGTTTATCCTGGAACATGGAAATCTATCAGCCATTATTAGATCTTCTAGAAGACAGCATGTGTAGAATTGGTGACTGTGAGATGAGAGGGATTTTCAATCATCATTCATCACACAGAAACATCTTATGAAGTGATGGAAACAGAGGTGCAGTGGACAGTCGGGTTCACACATGGTCTCTGATACTGAGGTTATTAATGATAATATTCCTGTTCCCTATTTTGGTGATGTTCAGAGAAGAGCATGTGCAGACGGAGTCTAATGGAGATGTAATGATACTGATTTGAGATCAGTGTGTGTGTGTGTGTGTGTGTGTGTGTGTGTGTGTGTAGTCTGTCTGGTCTGAGCAGAATGTTAACTGTTGTCCTTGCAGCTTGTTAACCACGCTGTGATGTGTGTGTTTATGAGCGCAGGATGGACGGAAGCGGCGCTCGCATGGCTGTAAAAGCCTCGGGGACAGGAGGTAGAGAGCGCACGTTAAACCAGCCAGGTGTGAGCGTTTCCATGACAACCGCAGCAGCAGTGGAGAGTAACGGAGGAGTGTATGGTGAGGGGGTCTGGGTGAGATGGTAGGAGGCATGGTTTAAGTGGAACCTACGTGATCTCTGACGTCAGTCAGCCTTTCGACTATGAGATACGACCTGCTGGTTTTTAATAATGTGACCATACGATCCTGAAAACACCAACAATACCAACTGAACAGACTGTGGATTTCCTGGTTTTCCTCAAATGTAGACAGGGAGTTAGTTATTCAGTAAACAAGAAAACCATAAAGCTGTTAATGTTCATATTTATCCTTCTGATGAAAAGCCTGAGAGTGAACTGTGACTGCATCAGTGACTCAACAACACACAAGACATCAAGTGTGAAATAAGTGCAGTAGAACAGCATGAACAACAGACTGCTACACACACACACACACACACACACACACACACACACACACACACACACACACACAGAGTTCCTGGTTCAGGTTACAGCTGACCTTTCCAGATTAATATTGTGAGAGTGACAGTGAAAAAAAAATCAGATACACTTCTGTGCCTTTTATTTATTTATTTGTTTGTTTGTTTTTTTATACAACTATATTGTTAAATACACTTTTTTTTGCAATATAGCACAGTATATAATAAACATTCAATAAAAAGCTATATTTTAAACACTAAGTGAGATATGAATCATTCGGTGACACTCCAAGCCCTCAAAGAAACACCTGATCTACAGAAACAACCTGAAACATTCGTGGAACTTCCGCTCAGGGACTGTAACACGACCTGCTTCTTCTGAAGACAAAATAATTACAGTTTCTCAGCAGAAAATAGTTCCTGTAACTTCCTAAAGGTAAATCTGTCTGAATAACACACACACACACACACACACACACACACACACACACACACACACACACACACACAAGCACGCACAGAAAAAAATTGCATGAGTAGTCAAGGATAGCTTGCAATAATAATAATAATAATAGTAATAATAATAATAGTAAAGATACAGTATGTAAGTGTACACGCACACACACACACACACACACACACACACACACACACACACACACACACACACACACACTCCTGTAAGATTTGCATTTTGTGTGATAAATTGTGTCAGAACTTTTCCATCTTAATGTTACATAACAACTTTCAAGATTAAAAGTTAATAACAGTCATATAGTTGCATTAATATTCACCCCTTTAATAATGGGTCATGTGACTGTAAGGAACCAATCACATTCAAACTCATGCTGGAACGTAACTATCACACAGCCATCATCAATACAACGATCCTGATTAATCTAATAGACAGTGTTTTTGTAGGAGGTTTTCCCTCCACATCCTGGTTTCATCTGACTGCTCAAGCCACAAACAGCTTAATAAAGAATCTACTGGAACACCATAAAGACCATCATCAGGAAGCTGAGAAAATTAGCAACATCACCAAGAACAGGACATCCCTCCAAAATGAATATAAGGAGCAGAAGAAATCTACAAAAGCTTTGCAGGTACTGTAGAAATATCTGATCAACTCCTGCATGTCTGGGCGATGGGTACATTTACATTTAAAGCATTCTGGCAGACGCCCTAATCCTTACAGTCATCTCATTATACACTGTGCAGACGAGGGGTGAGGGCCCTGTCAGGAACTCTGTGGTTCTGGGATTTGAACTCATGACCTTCCAATCAGAAATCCAACACCTTGTAGTTTATTTTTAAACCCCAGTAACCAATGTGGAGAAGATGTGATATGGTTTAAGAAAACTATTATAGATCATTTTTGGAATTCCTCCTAAAAACATACGTTTGGAGTAAAAAAAAAAGGTTTATTACTCAAAAAACTCTTCGCTGACAGTGAAGACATCATGGACAGGAGGAATTATGGGTGGTATTTTTGTTAGACTGCTACAGATGTGATGAGGTGGGGGCTCAGTGCATAAGGCATTGAACTCTGGATCAGAAGTTCATGGGTTTAAATCCCAGAACCACCAAACTTCTACTGCTGGGCCCTTAAACCTCAACTGCTCAGTTGTAAGCACACTAGATAACAGCATCTGCCAAATGCTATAAATGTAAGATAAAGATCAATATCTCCTTCCAGGATGATGATAACACTAAGAAAAACAGTTCAAGTTAAAAAAGGAATCATTTCAGAAGAAGATCCATGTTTTGGATGCTTTGAAATGCTTAATAGCTGAACTCTAAATCCTAATGAAAACCTGTGGAATGACTTGAAATGATGCAGAGGAGAGTGAAATACAGAAGAAATACAATTTCCAAATTCAGACATTTACTCAAAAATACCAAGAAAAGCTGCTTTAACAGTATTACATCAGGCATGTGCAGCACAGATTAGATCCTCTTTTTGTACAGAGTTGATGAAAAACAGACCCAGAAGTGCTTCCACTCATGGTGCTCCATGCTTCACTGTGAGTGTGGTGTTCATTGAGTGTTGTTTTTGCACCAAACATATTTTAATGTACAAAACATTCTACCTTAGTTTCATTTAAACATGAACACTGTTTCTTCACATGTTTTAGGGTGATTAGGGTAAGACTTTTTATCTAAATACAATGCTCCATCACTCAGACATGTTAAGAATATGGGATATAGTCACATGCAGGGAATCACTGAAGAGAAGCTGTTCATAGTGTTACGCTGCCACCACCATGCTTCACACTGAGATATGGTCCTGTTTCTTCAGGCTCACCACATTCATAATATGACAGAAGTCGTCCCTTCCAGGATGACAGAACCCCCAAAAGCACTCCAGCCTATTTACATTTTTACAATTGTACATTTTTCTTATCCATAAAACTGCATAGCTATGAGTTAGGGCCTTGCTCAGGCACACAGGAATGGCAGCTTGGTGTGGCTCATGAACTGAACTCTTGTGTGGGATTTCAGATTTAAAGCCTCAATCATTTTTCTATGTGTTAAATTTTGATGTAATTTTAGTTACTGGTTTTAGTTTTATGCCAAACAAAAGAAAAATATTCGTTTTCACTTCCTATTGGGAAATACCTTATTGGTGTTTTCTTAGTTACTGATACAGGATATATTTAAGGGGTTATTGTTATATATTAATAGAACATCTGCCAGTTATATGCTTCAAGTCATGAATTAAAAAAGATCAGCTTGTTCCTGTTTCCTTGCGCTTGTTTCCCCGTTAATCCCCATTAAGCCACAGACTATAACCAAACACTAACCATCCCGTTCGGAATCCCATCCAAAAAACAATCATTAAACCTGCACATTATCACACAGACAGGAAATTCTGTAGCAGTATTAACATTTAGCTGACCGCTGACAACCACTGAGATTCAAACTTAGGTTTGTTACTGACTGGCACCAAAGATTTATATATTTTATAAATATTAACAACTAATTTAAACATAAAATGATTTTTTATATACAACTTACAACAGTATAGAGGGTTTTATATAAAGACTGTCAATTATACATCACACTATTCTGCTGAGATTACTTACACATAAGAGATTCTATTAAAGCATGAGCAGAGGGAAAAAAACTGAGAGTATTTCCTTGTATCATGTTTGCCAGACGCCTTTATGCTAAAAGCCCAAGGAATCTGCTCTCCATTTTCTTTGTGTTCCAGTGTTTTATATTCGAGTCAGTAAAATAAAAGTCAATAAAATGGAGAGTGTGGATGTAGGAGTATAAATGTGGGAGTTTGAATCAGGGAGTATGAATGTGGGAAGATGGATGTTGAATGGTACCACCTTCTCTCAGATTGAGAGGTAAGTACACTTTAAGGCTCTTCTCTGTTCTGGCACCGAGGTGGTGGAATGAACTTCCCCTAGATGTCCGTACAGCAGAGTCCCTGATTATCTTTAAGCGGCGAATGAAGACCTTCATCTTCCTGAAATACCTAAATTAGCACTTTCCAAGTTTGTAGAATTCGAGTTATATTTATATTGAGTTTGTATTCTTGTGTACAGTGTAGATTTATTCACTACTAGAGATTTAAAGCATGTTTGTACGTCGCTCTGGATAAGGGCGTCTGCTAAATGCCACAAATGTAAATGTAAATGTAAATGTTGAAGTATGGATTAATGAGTATGGATTACAGAGTATGGATTTGGGAATATGGATGTGGGGTTATGGAATAGGAAAATGGATTAGAGCGTAAGGAGTGGAGAGTATAGATGTGGGAGTATGGTTTAGAGGGTATGAACGTAGGAGTATGGATGTGGGAGTATGGATGTAGGAGTATGGCTGTGGGAGGTGGTAGCTTAGTGGTTAAGGCATTGGGCTTTGGATCAGAAGATCACAGGTTTGAATCCCACCACCACCAAGCTGCCACTGCTGGGCCCTTGAGCAAAGCCCTAAAACCCTCCCCTGCTCAGTTGTAAGTCGCTCTGGATAAGGGAGTCTGCCAAATGCCGTAAATGTGGGAGTATGGATGTGCGAGTATGGATGTGGGAGTATGGATGTGGGAGTATGGATGTGGGAGTATGGATGTGGGAGTATGGATGTGGGAGTATGGATGTAGGAGTATAGACAAGGGAGTATGGATCTGGGAGTTAAGATATGGGGGCAGATGTGGATGTGGATGTGGAAGTATGAATTAGGGAGTATGGATGTAGAAGTATGGATCAGAGGGTATGGATGTTGGAGTATGGATGTAGGAGTATAGACAAGGGAGTATGGATCTGGGAGTTAAGATATGGGGGCAGATGTGGATGTAGAAGTATGGATCAGAGGGTATAGATGTTGTAGTATAGATTAGAGAGTATGGATGTAGGGAGTATGGATAAGAAAGTATGGACATGGGAGTATAGATGTGGAAGAATGGATGTGGGAATATGGGTCAAAGGGTATGGATGTGGGAGAATGCATTAGAGAGTATTGATGTGGGGGTATGGATGTGGGAGTATAGGCTAGGGAGTATGGATAAGATTATAGCCATGTGAGTATGGATCTGGAAGTGAGGATGTGGGGGCATGGATGTGGGGGCATGGATGTGGAAGTATGGATTAGAAAGTATGGGTGTGGGAATATGGATGTAGGAATATGGATCAGAGGGTATGGATGTGGGAATATGGATTAGGGAGTATGAATGTGGGAATATGGTTAAGAGATTATTGACATAGGAGTATGGATGTGGAAGTATAGATTAGGGATTATGCATCTGGGAGTAATAAGCGGAAGTATGGATTAGAGAGTATGGATGTGGGTGTTTAAATAAGGGAGTATAGACATGGGAGTATGGATCTGGGAGTGAGGATGTGGGGCATAGATGTGGAAGTATGTCTTAGGGAGAATGGATGTGGGGGCATGGATGTAGAAGTATGGATTAGAGAGTATGGCTGTGGGAGTATGGATGTGGGAATATGGATCAGAAGGTGTGGATGTGGGAGTATGGTTGTGTGAGTATGGATTATGAACTATGGATGTATTGGAGTAATTGGTGAGTATGGTTAAGAGGGTATTGACATGGGAGTATGGATGTGGTAGTATGAGTTAGGGAGTATGGATAAGAGAGTATAGACATGGGAGTATGGATCTGAGAATATGGATCAGAGGGTATGGAAATTGGAATATTGTTTTGGGAGTATGGATTAGAGAGTATGGATGTGGGAGTATGAATTAGTGATTATGGTTAAGAGATTATTGACATGGGAGTATGGATGTGGGAGTATTGATGTGGAGGCATGGATGTAGAAGTATGAATTATTGAGTATGGATGTAGAAGCATGAATCAGAGAGTATGGATTTTGAAGTATGAATTAGAGAGTATGGATTAGAGAGTAAGGATGTAGGAGTGGAATGGTAGTATAGATGTGGAAGTATAGATTATAGATTATGCATCTGAGATGAAAGCAGAGGTATGGATGTGGGAGTATGAATTAGGGAGTATTCATGTGGGAGTATGGATGTAGGAGGATGGATGTGGAAATATGGTTTAGGGAGTATGGATGTGGGAATATAGATGTGGGGTATAGATTGCAGGAGTAGGGAATAGGGAGCATGGATGTGGTGGTATGGATGTGAGAATATGGTTTAGGAAATATGTATGTGGGAGAATGTATGTGGGAATATGGTTTAGGGAGTATGGATGTGGTGGTATGGATTAGAGAGAATGGATTTGGGAGTATAAATGTAGGGGGTATAGATAACAGAGTATGGACATGGGAGTATAGATGTGGCAGTATAGATGTGGGAGTATGGATAAAAAGGCATGGATGTGGGAAAACGGATTAAAGAGTATGGATGTGGAGTATAGACATAGGAGTATTAATGTAAGGGTATGGATGTGGGAGTACAGGTTAGGGAGTATGGATAAGAGAGTAAAGATATGGGAGTATGGATCTGGGAGTGAGGATGTGGGAGCATGGATGTGGAAGTATGGATTAGGGAGTATAGATGTGGGGGCATGGATGTGGGGGCATGGATATGGGAGTATGGATCAAATGGTTTAGAGAGTATGGATCTGGAGTATGGATGTGGGAAAACGGATTAGAGAGTATGGATGTGGGAGTATGGATTAGATAGTAAATTTAATTCAGTAGATGTTTGTCTGTTTACTACGACTTTTATTGTTGAGGTTCACATTGGTATTTATAGAACAGCATTCCTGTATTCTTAATCCTGTTTGGTCAGAAGGTCCTGATTCATTTTTTTTTTAACAGCACGGTGGTACAGATAAATCAACTACAGATAAATGTTCTTAAGTGCTTCTATTTTTTACAGTAATGCAGCAAGCTGCATTCGTTTTTATTGAGAGACAGAAAGAGAGAGAGATGATTGAGGGAAAAGCACAGGTTAGAGTTTAAAAACTAATAGATAACAGGAAGTTGACTGGCAGCGTTTGTATGTCAGGAACTCGCTAGTCAGAGATGGCATGTTATTTTTCTGTAGCCCAGTGTGTGAAAAGTGTGTGAGCTTTGTGTGAAGGTTGCAGTTAAAATTGGTTTTATAACCCAGTAACAGTCACACCTGGATCTTAACTATGTTAATGCCAGAGTGTAATAGGATGTAGTCTGAGTCCCTGTAATCTGGACCACTGAGTGGGAAAGAGACCTGAACCTACAGGACACTTCAGTGGACTTCCCTCAGGCTGCATGTATTTAGACCGAATTATTTTAGACCGATTTCAAGGTTTTTGATTTTTTTATGCTTTTAAATCTGATCTGGATTCCTGGACATGAGATTCGATTAATACGTGACAAAATCATATTTGTCATGCAAGAATCAGCAAAAAGTACAATATGGCCGATGCACTGTGCTGTACAAACCTTGGGGTGATTCAGAGCAGTTGATCCACAAACTGTCATATTTTTGGGGGTGGAAGGAAACTACAGAACACAGAGGAAACCCACTGGGACCAGGGGCAACATACAAAACTGCACAGTGACCCAACTTCAGGACAGAACCAAAGACCGTGTCACTGTGTCATACAGAGCCTGCAGACTGAACACCAACAGAGAAGAACCTTTCATAACCTTTCAGCAGTGCAGCATCTGTGTTTTTAATACATTTAATTTATATTTGTAAAAGAAAGATCAGTGAAAAGTGAAGATGTTTAGATGAGATGGGAAAAGATAAAGGTATTTCTCACTTATCTCAACATCTCCACTGTTCACTGATGTTTCCTTTATACATATGAATTAAATTCAAAACTCATTTGCTAATTTGTTTGTGTAAATCTAATCAACACTGCAGATACTGGCCTGTGTAGGTTCACTATAATAACAATGTCTGAATCCATATCTCAGGCTTGAGACATCGTTCTCCTGATTCATCACATGATTCATCCATTCTGAGTCATTATAAATTTACATTTTATTTCCCTCATTCTCAGCGTCCACTCCACCAAGGTCCAGAATCACTTTTAATCCTCTAAAATATATGCAACATAAATGATGTGTTTAGCAGGAAACTAAACAACATCCAAACTTTCTGAAGATAGATGATGGGAAGAAAAAGTTCTCTCATTCTCGCTACATAAAAGAGTGTTACAAAGATTTACAGTATAAAATAAAAACGTAGATTGGAATAGCTATAAAATCTTCACCTTAACTCAAACTCAACTATTATTTTTTAGGGAAAAAGAATTTATATTCAAGAAAAGAAACCTAAATCCAAGACATTGAGTTTAATGAGATTTTAAATCATTCCAATGTTTAAGCTCATGCTTCTGTAGACTGAATGTCACTCATCAGGTGTGTCCAGTCTTATCCAGAAAATGTGAGTGTAGGTGTAAGTGCTGGTTTTCATTCCAATCAGGCAGAAGCCACACCTCACCTGATTCCACCTATTTATTCAGTTGGTCTTGGTTTTCATTCATTCATTTCATTTCATTTCACACACACACACACACACACACACACACACACACACACACACACACACACACACACACACACACACACAGTAAATGGGTCACTGTCGCTTTAAGAACAGAACACAGTAGGCGTGAACTAAGCGTGTTTGAAGGGGGAGCGCGGGCGTGGCTAAATTATAATATTCATGAGGTGTGCGGCTCCTTGGGGACAGTGCTGATGAATGAGACATTTCGCAGAGGCGCGCGCACACAGCTCCCTTTAACACACACACACACACACACACACACACACCGAGCCGGACACACTGTCCATCAGCAGGGATTCCTCCTCTGATGAAGGAAACATCTCAGA
>MU551674.1:265892-288392 GCA_024362625.1 Silurus asotus | reverse complement strand
GTTGTGTTTTGTTTTGTTGTGCTGTGCTGTGTTGTGCTGTGTTGTTGTGCTGTGCTGTGTTGTGCTGTGTTGTTGTGCTGTGTTGTGTTGTGTTGTGTTTTGTTTTGTTGTGCTGTGTTGTTGTGCTGTGTTGTGTTGTGTTGTGCTGTGTTGTGTTGTGCTGTGCTGTGTTGTTGTGCTGTGTTGTGTTGTGTTGTGCTGTGTTGTGTTGTGTTGTGTTGTGTTGTGTTGTGTTGTGCTGTGTTGTGTTGTGTTGTGTTGTTATGTTGTGCTGTGTTGTGTTTTGTTGTGTTGTGTTGTGCTGTGTTGTGTTGTGCTGTGTTGTTGTGCTGTGTTGTGTTGTGTTATGTTGTGCTGTGTTGTGTTTTGTTGTGTTGTGCTGTGTTGTGTTGTGCTGTGTTGTTGTGCTGTGTTGTGTTGTGCTGTGTTATGTTGTGTTGTGTTGTGTTGTGCTGTGTTGTGCTGTGTTGTGTTGTGTTGTGTTGTGTTGTTGTGTTGTGTTGTGTTGTGTGGGAGGTTTTGCTCAGATCTCTGCTCTTCAGCTACCTGTTAGACTTCATTCCTGCTTCTGAACAGAAGATTGATAATAGTAATATAAACAATGGCCTTCGTCTCCTCTCAGGGCTGAATGTATAAGTGTATAAGTGTATAAGTGTATAAGTGTATAATTGTGTAATTGTGTAATTGTGTAATTGTATAAAGACGTGTTAAATAACGTCATGTTGGTATTAATAGAATTTGTGACGTGACTTCAGCAGACTGACGCAACATCACTGTCAAAGGGGTAAATATGCAAATATGCCTTACTGGTGCAGACAATTGGGCAGAGGAAGATACAATCTTTTTCTCTCTTACACACACACACAACACACACAACACACACACACACACACACACACACACACACTCAGTGTGTGTCTAGTGTGTGTCCAGTGTGTGTCCAGTGTGTGTCGAATGTGTGTGTCTAGTGTGTGTCCAGTGCTCAGAGGTTTGATGGAAAATCATGTGTTCACCCATTTACTACAGTCTCCTATTTCCTGGTGATAATGTAGCCTGAAGACGGCTTTTTCTCTGGGATTAGGAGGAGTGTCTCACACAATGCTTGCAGGTAGATCTGAGATCAGATAGATCAGCTCCACATGGTCCCTGCTGGCTTGGGCAGATACGGTCTCAGTTACCTGTGGTTCTTCTCTTCATTCCTCTGTAGCGTGAGCAGCTGCTCAGGTGGAAAGAGAAGAGACGGGTGTCGTGTCAGGACTCCTCCTGCTCCCGAGGCTGTGAGGAGCTACAGGTCATGAAACTACAGAAGTTAAGGAGCTTAGAGTGGTGCAGATGAAGATTCCACTGGAGTCTGCGATTCAATGCAGCTGCAATACTTCACATTCTTGAAATACTCTCGAGTTAATCCTGGTCCGTATCTGACGTACATTATGTACAATTAGCACAAGTGAGATGTTTCCCCGCTCGCAGGAGACCAGTTTACTGTGAGCTCAGATACAACAGCAGTGATTCACTACTGTAACCATCAGCAGAATTACAATCAAACACTTCAGAAGGTCTTCTAACAAAGTATTAAACTTTAAAGCTCTGCAGAATCAAAACCATGACTTGATCTGCTTTTCTTTATTTTTCTGAAGGATTTGTGGTGTGTGCAATGAGGCATGTTTAACGCCGGGTTTATTTTTGAGCTCGGACGGTTTACACACAACTATAAATTATTTTTCTTTGGAAAAAAAAAAAAAAAAACACCTTCCCACAAAGAGCTGATTACAAAGATTTGCAGCTAAATGTATAAATACCTTCACCTTAGAAGTTAATGTAAGTTCCTGTGCGAGTTCTGCAGACGCAGTGAAGACAGAACTGCATCTCGTATAGAAACATAAAGTCACGTGTTCAGCAGGAATTCATAACATCTCACTTTATAGAGAAGAACCTCAGGAGGAACTGATCATCCACTTTTCTTCTCAGTTTGTTTAAATGATATTGTGACACTGAGTCGATTTGAAAGTTACACAATTTATTAATTTAGAAAATAAACATTTAAATATGAAACTATTTTGAAGAATCTCTCAGAACAATCACAGACTCATGGACCTGATCCCAACCCTCACACTGATCCTTCATCTCAGAGAGTCTTCCTGCTGCTGGGGTTGATAGCAGGGGCTTTAGCTGATGTTTAGATGTTGAGGTTTAGAAGCTCCACAAGACACTTGAATTAGAGACACATGCTGCAAGATGTGACACTGATATATGGTTTGGTTAAATCAGATACAAATATATACCAGATAGTAACACACACACACACACACACACACACACACACACACACACACACACATATAAATACCGTCCTGCTGGTTCAGGCCTTCCTCTTGTCCAAACACTTGGGGAGAGAAGGTGGACCTGGAGCACACTGGTAGGATGGTGCAGGTTTCCTGCAGAATGGACGATTAGGATTCAGTGGAATGGCATCCTGAGCAATTAGTCATGTTTGCTGAAGGAATGTGTATTGTAGTGGTTTATTTTTGATCACACTGCGTCTGAGCTCATGAACTTCTTCTCAGTCTGTTCCTTTCAGGCTGAGAGTAAACACAGCACTCGAGTGTTAATGTTTGTAAAAGTCCTCGAGGTCATTTACATATGGATCTTCTCTCGCTTTTTCCATGCATGCTAGCGTTAACTCCGGAGCGTATCTTCACATAACCACTGAAAATAGGTGTCATTCTCATCTAAAGAACTGCTTATAAACTCTGGAGGAATGTTTCCTGACGTTCTCAGCTTTTCTCAGCAGATAAATTGTAGTTTAAAGGAACTGGAGTGTCTTCTGAATTTGGATGGATCAGTTGAAGGCCTACTCCCTCTGGCTAACTGGGTTTGCGTCAGGCATTTATTTATTTATTGAGCTTCTGAGAAGGAGGAGTTTAGCAGTGCTGTAGGGAACAGAAGAAGGTCTGAGATTCTGAGGGCCACAGGAAATCACAGTTCATGTGGTGTGTGATTGCAGAGTAAAAAAAAAAAAACCCCACATACATGCAAACGAATGTTCAGAATAAAGTTCTGATAGAGGAACCGTGAAGACTAAAAATAATCTTTTTTATTTCTCTATAATAAACAGCACATAAAACTTTATACACCAACAGAGTCATTCTGGTTTACTGGTTCACCAGGACTTAAAAATACATAAAAACATTCCAGAAATATTTAATTAAACAAACCTGATCTGAGGAAGATGAATGACTGGAACATAATGAGCATCTGAAGCTTCATTTCAACTGAAAATAGAGCTCCCAAATCAGCTAAATCTTGGTGTTATCATAGGGTTTTTATGAGGTTTAATGGAGTTTTATGATTTTTTATGAAGTTTTATGGGGTTTTATGGAATTTTATGGGGTTCAATGGAGTTTTAGGAAGATTTATGAAGTTTCATGGGGTTTTATGGGGTTTAATGGAGTTTTATGGATTTTTATGGGGTTGTGTAAAAGAATCCCTTACAGCATGTATCAGTGGTGATCTCCAACATGATCTCTGTTGTTCTCTGATGTTTTATTGTTTTGTGCAGATTGGAATCCAATGCAACTGCATTAGATGGACACAGTGGTCATGTAGAAAGTGTGAATCTCATGTTCCTGTGATGCACAACATCAGATTTTTGCACTGTGATGAATCACACCATGATGCACAGTTACACCAGTGCATATCCATATAGCAGGAGAAAAAAATCCAGACACAAGTTGTGATGGATGCTGTTGGCTTTTGGTAGTTTCTGGATGGGGGGAAGGGAAACAGAAGTTCATGACGTCTGCCTGTTCCCCTGACTAACTGTCTGCTGTGGTTGTGGTTCCCCAGCCTCTGTGCCTGATGGCAGGAGTAAGAACGATCTAAAGCTGGAATTAGAAAAGCAGCAGCAGGACGAGGAGGAGGACGAGGCAGCAGAGGAGAGAGAGAGAGAGAGAGAGAGACTGGGAGGTGCAGCAGAACTTCAGAAGGGAGAGCCAGGACTCAGAATAAATGTGGTTATGAGTGTGAACGAGAATAAACAGTAGATCAGGTTCTCACCTGCTGACTCGTCACACCTCTGCCTCATTAATACAGTACAGTTAATGAGCGTGACTCGGTGAGGATCAGATATTACCCTGGGCGAGCTCCGGCTCTGACAGCGAGTCTGATCTTTCTCAGCTGCTGTGTGAACTCTCTGGCATCTGATGTTCCTCAGCTGGGATTGCGGCTCTGCCAGCACTCATCTGACTTGTAGAATATGAGCTGCCGTTAAAAGAACAGATGTGAGTCTGGAATGAACAGTGTGAACTAAACAGCAACTGTGATGGTATTCCTAAAATAAAATGTAAATCTTTGTGTGCGTGTGTGTGTGTGTGTGTGTGTGTGTGTGTGTGTGTGTGTGTTTTACATAATTTATCTCCATATAAATGCATATAAACCATCAGTGGATCATTCTGAGCTCCTGAAATCTCCATCCTGGTCTTTTTTTCCTTTTTCCAGAATGACTTTCCACTTGTGTGTGACTCATTAACTAAAAGCTGCAGAAGAAAGTCTGTTTTTTTCCACTCTCTCTCTCTCTCTCTCTCTCTCCCTCTCTCCTGATCTCGGGTCTGAGTTCTTATCTGCTTTTTTTTGTTTTGTTTTGTTTTTTCCTTTTCGTCGCTCCTCCATGCGCACCCTGCACTCCTGCTCCCAAAAAGCCACACTGCCTCATTTGCATATCGCGCTCCGATTGGCTGGAGAGCAGCCGGGGGCGGGTCTGTGTGTGTGTGCGTGTGTGTGTGTGTGTGTGTGTGTGTGTGTGTGTGTTTAGGAACCGGCTAATAGGATACGGTGCGTGTGTCGGGGGGCGTGGCTTAATATGAAGGCATTTCCCGGTCTCTGGAAAACTGCTGCGAAAGTTCACACTGATCCGGATCCTGATCCACATCCTGATTTTACTGCTCTCCTCTTCTCCTAAATTAACAAATAATCCGCAGATTTTATGAGATGAACAGATTTAGTAGTTAAAATAAACTGTCCATTTATTAAAAAAAAAAGAATGGTCAAGGTTCTGGAAAAAATCCAGATTTATACAGATACAAACTGCTGATGCAAACTGGATGATGTGACAACCCTAATCCTAACACTTGTCCTATCCCTAATCCCAACACATCATGGGGCAACTACACAAATATAATATGAAAATGGAAATGCCCATCATTCATCTGTAAAACTTCTTTTGACTGGGTGAAAACTAGAATTCTCGGAGGAAACCCAGACAGCATGGAGCCATGCGAACTCCTCATACACAGGTCTGGAGGTGTGAAGCAACCCTGCCTCTTTTATTAAACAAAAACAGTACAAAAAAAAATTTATAATAATAATAATAATAATAATAATAATAATAATAATAATAATAATAATAATAATAATAAAACACTTCCAGACTCCCTGAATATAAATCACAGACCTGCTGGGAGTTCCTGAATACATCTCAGACTAAAAACAGTCAAAATATATCATTCTGTTTCATCTTTTCAAGCACGTAATCTACAGTGTTACTGCAAAGCCAAGATGATGAACTTCCCTTTATTGTAGTGCATGTCAGGACAAAACGCTCTGAAATGGATTTCTGAAAGAAGAAGCCTCTCACTCTTCTGTAGAAACGCCTCTCTTTATTCACTGTACTACAGTTTAGATAAAATCAAAGGTTACACAAAGCAAAAACCACAACTACAGCCCTGCACACACACACACACACACACACACACTCACAAACACACTCACTGGGGACGGAGGGGTGTGGAGGTGGAGGATGGAGGGGTGGAGGACGGAGAAGTGAGAAAGCACCAACTGCACTTTTTGAACAGAGAAAGAGTTGCACAAATTGTGTAGAATTTGTCTCGAGTTTATTTCAGGTTATATGAAATGCAGTTCAGTGAATGTGGAACTGGACATCAGTGAGGGTCAGGAAAAGGTCTGCGCCTCTGTTTGCGTGAACCTTCTGCACCATCTGAACTCATTGAACATTTTCACAGAGGGAGCAGATGGAGCACAGACGAGCCTTCACACCCTCTGTACTGCCACGCGTGGAGCATCGTGCACTGGAACTGCTATTTATTTCCCTAAAGCGTATAATGCAGATAATACTGCGATTCTCAAACCCCCTCTCCTTCTGTCTCTGTCGTTTGATCTGATCTCACCTGTAAATCCCACAGTCTCCATACGATCAACATTCTCAGACAGACAGTCGCTCTTCCCTACCATGTAATTTAGAAAAACTTCTTACACTCACTCTCTCACACACATCTCCAGAATCTCTATCTATCAGCTACTTCACACGCAGTCAGACGTCTAATCAGGACATTAAAAACCTTTTTGGATGAATGGATCAGGTGGAAAGAGAGAGAGAGAGAGAGAGAGAGAGAGAGAGCGAGAGAGAGCGAGAGAGAGCCAGGATGAAGAAGGGAGGGAGGGAAAAGAAAAGCCCTGTTTTTACTCCTCCAGGTCCTGACTGGAACTCAGGGAGCTGAGCTGAGAGCGTGCCGAGGCCATCGGGAGGTTACGCACAATCTCGCTCAGAGTCTAGCGCCCCTCAGAGACCCAGCTGTCCATGTGCCAGTCTGGAATTCACTTCACTCCCTCACTTTTCCCTCACTCGCTCTTTCCATCTGTCTGAATTCCAGATGTGGAATTTCAGACCTCCTGCATCAGAGCTAAGATCTTGCATCATCTTTGGCCAGTCTGGAGCTGGATTTGGCTCGTCCACAACATCTCATATTCAGTACCCATGCAGCATGCGCTGGTGTATTTTCATGTAAAAAAGTTCCCTGAGTTTTCTTTGATTGGTTCTTGGTACAGGCTTTGATTTTTATGATGGAGAAACCTGTTTAAGGGCTTTTTAAACACACTGCAGACGTTTTTATGACAGACAGACAGACAGACAGACAGACAGACAGACAGACAGACAGACAGACAGAGACAGACAGACAGACAGACAGACAGATAGATAGATAGATAGATAGATAGATAGATAGATAGATAGATATGTAGGTAGAAAGATAATAATATAAATTACATTAATGTTTCCATTTGAAGATTAAAAGTTTTCTGGGGATCTTCTGATCAGGGTTCATACCTTCTTAAATTGCTGCACTAAGATTCGTCCCTTGAAGGTAAATACTTTGTTTTAAGGTGCTATAAAGAACCTTTAATGATTCCCCAGAGGAAGAACCAAATCCCCTTGAGGTTTTATTTCAGTTTTGTGCTGATGCTCAAAGGTTCGGTGCTTCGTCGAAGAAAAACAACGGTTTAATGTACAACTTTGAAAAATTCTTTATTTTGTATCTTTGGTGAGCTACAAGTTCTAAACCCTACATCAGATGGTGTATTAATCAGGACAATGGTTAATACAATCTTCTGATTTCTGCTTCCTCTGTGTCCTAGAAGGGTGAAAACATCGCCTGGTTAATTATAACATTTGCGTGTTTTTATTTGTGATAAAACGCCGTGGTTCTGCTGCACGTACGCTCTCCTCTGCTTCAGTCTGGATTACTGAGGTCCGTCTCCGTATCCACCACTCAGACCAGCAACAGGAACCTCCTGTCACACTTCAAAGATCCAGGGTGGGACTGTTTATGCTTGTGCACTCAGCTCTAGTGATTAGACTGCGACTGACAACAGAAGGGATGCGTTAATAAGTGCACCCCGAAGCCAGAGTGCCCATAAGAGGGCATTACTTAAATACAGATGATTTATGAGAGCTTGTGCTTCCTGATATCTCAGAGTTTACAGGAAGTACAGACGAATGTTATCAGTGTAAAGAGAAGGACTACAATCCACTGCATTCTATCTGTATTCCCTCCTGATTACAGACTTTTATGTGGCAGGAAATAATAATATAAATATATTATATAATATAAAAAACAAAAGGCCTTATAACATGCATCAGGGTTGCCAGGTTTTGGGAAACAAGGTCACTGTGGTGCACATCTATTACTGATGTACAGAGATTACCACCATCTCCATAATCCCCTTTCCATCGCCTTTTTCCTTCTTTCAGTACTTTTTATTTACTATTATTTATTACCTGAATTGAGTAAATAAAGTGCTAAATAGTAAAAACAGTTTTGTTGAGGTTCTATATTTGACTTTAAATAAAGATCTAAAGTTCTTTTATCTTTTTTATAAGAATGACACCAAACATTTTCTGTGGGAACACACAGCTTGAGTGTGCACCTCATATCCTGGTGAAAATGTGTAGCTATGTGTGTGTGTGTGTGTGCGTGTGTGTGTGTGTGCGTGTGTGTGTGTGTGTGTGTGTGTGTGTGTGAGTGTTAACGTCACCTGCTGCTGTTACGTGTACTCCACAGGTGCATCGCTCACATACCAGGATGTAAACATCATCAGGTCCTCACACACCTTTGTTACACTCCTGCTCAGCAAACACACTTTCACATAAACGCCTTGCTATAATACACAGCTCTGACGTGTACGTGTGCGTACACACACACACACACACACACACACACACACACACACACACACACACACACACACACACACACACACATGCTCTCCTGAAGTCAAACAGATGAATATACTTTGAGAAGATTATACTTTCTGATAATCAGCTTCAGTATATGATCACCTCAGAGATGACTCAAAATATAAAAGATAAAATTCCAGAAAAAGGAAAATGAAGGATTTCAGGAATCTGGAATCTGTAGAGTCCCTCATGCTTCTTCTGGGAGGTTTTATGTGAAGTGAGCAAAAACCATTTGGATTTTATTTTCAAAACCTTCATGAAGTCACAGTTGCTTCGTATCATATCAATAATCTAAAAATATTTCATTTGTTCTTCTGCACTTTCAGCACTTCTCAGAGCAGATGGAGGATTTCTCCAATGAGCTCTTCAACAGCTTTTTTGATGATCACCTGCTTGCTGAGAGAACGCCACTGCTGGACATGGAGCTCGAGCCACCAAACCCTGACATCCAGCAGGAGCACAGCTACTCCCTCAGCGGGGACTCGGCTCCTCAAAGTCCCTCAATGCCCATCAAATCAGACGACGACACAGGTTGCACACACACACACACACACACACACACACACACACACACACACACACACACACACACACACACACACACACAAACACACACACAAACACTTAAATGTCTCAATCAGATTTTGAATTGAAGTTTTCTTCTACACATGTAAATCTGCTGATGTTCTCCTCCTCTACATCCACACTTACTTTACTACCACAGCATTTTAGTCTTCTCCACCTCCACCATCAAATGACTCCTGTACTGACTCGAATTCTGACTCGATCCAGGAGCATCTCAATGATGTGACCTAAGACTGAGAACTTCTCCCTCAACATTTATAATAATTTATATTGTTGTTGATTAAATACAAACGAACTGTAATAAAGTCTGAGTGCAGAACAACTGACATTTCATACATTATTACTGTATATAACACACAGGAACATTACACTCAGTACTACTGCATCTTACACACCTACTCTAAAATATACTATATCTTCTCCTTGTTCACCTCCATCTTCCATATTTTTATAAAAAAGGACCTCATGCTTATAAATATTTATTTATATATATACACACACTTTCTGTACAGATTCTGTAGATCATTTAAACTTTATTTTGCCTCATTACTGTTTCCTTATTTTCTCTAGTTTGCTGTGGTTTGCTATTGTTTGCCTGTAGTTTTCTGTTGTTAGCCTGTAGTTTGCCTGTAGTTTGCTGTAGTTTGCTGTAGTTTGCCTGTAGTTTGCCTGTAGTTTGAGGTTCGATGGAAATCTGAGAATTCCATCTATGAACAATTTCAAGGACATTTTCAAGGTTCTACAGCAGAACGTTTACCTCAGATTATTGATTTTCAGATTATTGATATGATATGAAGCAACTGTGACTTGTAATAAAGGTTTAGAAAATAAAATCCAATGGTTTTTGCTCACTTCACATACAATTCTTACACATGGAGCTTTAATCCAAAATCCCACACTAAAATTCCAAAAATCACCAGAAATCACCAGTCTTTTTCTAGAACTTCTGAGCTGCCGCTACATAAACACCAACATCCTGTAGACACACACAAACACACACACACACACGTCTGTATACAGAATTATACACACCCATACGTACACTAAAACACTAAAAGAAGCACACACACCTTTCAGACTTCTATTATTTCAGATTGAAATTCCTATAAATATAAAGCAGATAGAAGCGGATTAATTCTTCTATTAATTCTACTAGAGTGCATAAGCAGCATCTTGTCCCCCTCTCCACCAATCCCTCCCCTCATCCCTCTTATTTCTTTCACCTCCCTCTATTTTTCTCTCTTTTTCTCTTTCCTTTCTCCTGGAGCTCCAGTGCAGCACAGGGTTCCCTGATGAAGCTGCAGCTCAACCTTCCAGAAAAAAGCTGGGGATTCCAGGCAGAGAGCCAAAGCACACATACTCTCACTCCCTCTCTCTCTCTTTCTCTCTCTCTCTCTCTCTCTCTCTCTCTCTCTCTCTCTCTCTCGCTAAGACCAGTGAAGAATGCAGGCATCAATAAAAATAAAGACGGTGTCTGCTTTCCAGATTTTTTCTTCAGCTGGAAATAGAGAAAGGTGAAAGTGTGCCAGGGGCTGAGGAGCAGTGAGGCCTGTGGAAAAATGTTCTGGTTGATCTAAAGTGTTGCATCATCTTAAATGTGTGTGTGTGTGTGTGTGTGTGTGTGTGTGTGTGTGTGTGTGTGTGTGTGTGTGTGTGTGTGTGTGTGTGAGTGTGTATTAAATGGGGTCCTGGTTTGCAGTAAAGCTACAGGACCTCAGGGAGGCCAAGGACCAGCACTCAGTTCTTTAATTCATTCCCGTGCACTGTCCTCTGTCTCCTGATCAGATCACAGTGTAGATTTATAATGTTTATGTAATGCTGTAGTTGATAGTATGGGAATACAAACAAGTTTTGTAACACACCAATAGATGGCAGCAAAAGGCTGCACACACAGTCACAGGGAGCACCGACCTTCATAAGTCAGTGTGGCAAAAGACATTGTGTACATCAGGAGCCGTGTTACTGGTGCTATTCTGAACTATGTTCTGAACTATTCTGAGTTCCTCCTAACACGTGAATCAGCACAATCTCACTTCCGCACCCACTCTACTTCACCCTCTTCCTGAAAATGAAGATCCGGGTTGCCATTTTGAGACCTTGTTGGAGATCCGGTGCAAGTTGCAGAAGGTGTTTGACACACTTCAAAAAGAAGACTTTCAGGACACGTTCCAGAAGAACACTAGTAATCTCTGTATTTACTGTACAAGGAGATGATTTTGTAGGTGATCGTGTGAAAACGTACATAAATAAAGTACTTTCTTGTAAACAGGGCGAACTTTCTGATACCACCTCCTACATCCCACACCCACCAGTAATACTTTTAGTGATCAGTTATATTTGAGTTAAAGGAATTTGTCGATGTCGGCTCCTGTCCCATCACTCCTTTCCTCTGCTCTTGGAGAGGTCGTTAATGAAAGCAGTTAAAATGGACGCTTGATGTTTTATTGCTCTCCTTTTTCTTGTTTCCATGAAAATAATGAGCATCTCACTCTCTCTCTGCTGGATCTGCTGTAGCTCATGACTATAAGAGCTGCTGTAGCTTAAACTTCAAAGTCTACCGGATCTCCTCGGTGCCCCAGGTGGTAGTACCCTCGCAGAGCGGCACATGGCTGTGGGGAGGAAATCCTCCAGTAGGACGTCTGCTAGGAGTTTGAGAGCATTGCATGCTAAATTAAAATAATTACAGGTCATTTTTGTAAAGCTATTGTGGCGGAGGCTGTAAGACACACCCCGCTTGGCTTGTGGCATGACGATGCAAAGTTTTTTATTCCATTACCTCTGGAACTCTTTACATTATAGAGCACGGAGAGGAGATATTTAGAAATCCATTGCAGAGCCTGTGATTTCCGTGGCCACTCGCTGGGCTTTGTCACTTCCACCCAGTTCTTTGTGAAACCAAGGTGTCCTGAGGATGAAGCCCTGGTACATCGTAGTAAATACCATGTCATCTACCTGCCACTATTGTAAGATAATAAAACCTCACAGGAACGAATCTTTTGTTAAAAGTGGAGGTAAAAAAAAAAAAAAAACACTCTCCTGGTGAGAACATGATCCTTCTCCTTCAAAGCTGAGAGAAGCTTTCCTCTCCTGCTGTAATCAGATTCCCGCTGCTCTCTTTCTCCTCCATCAAAACCAGCTGTCCTGCTTTTACAAGAGCATGTAATGTTTTTATCGATCCCTCCATTCAGGCTACAAACACAGCGCAGTGGAGGTAACGAGGACCCCTGGATGGGAGCGAAGGTTGTTTTGTGGTGTAGGAGCTTGATGGAGGCAGCACTTCCCTCACACCCCCTGCCTGCTCTTTTCTGCTTATGAGGGGAAAATGTCCACTCAGATCAGTCTTTTACCTGGGACTCATTTGGGGGAAGAATGAAGAGCTGTTTTGTGTTAGCTTTTGGGTCATAAACACAAACGGCACACGAGGCATGTGTCATGTCTGCCGATAATAACGAACATCGTGATATATAACCTGCTGACATACACACTACTAATGCACCATTACGACTCGTATATAATCTGTGTGTAGAACTGGGGATCATGACATCAGCATTTATAAATGTCTGTGTTGATCTTAAAAGTCCTGAATGCAGGCAGGAAACCTGAAAAAGAGCAATTTTTAGTACAAAAGCAAAAGATTTTTATTCTGCTTCTGCTGAAGGAAAAAATATGTAGGATGAGTAAATGATATGAAATTCTAATATATTAAGTGCTGAATAATAATAATATCACATGATGCTTTTCCATCCACAGCTCTTAAGAAGTTTCCCCTGAAGTTCTTCTACCTTACTTTGCCTTTATCCTAATGATCAGTTTATCTGTTTCTCTTGGCACAGAGGGAATGTGGGCATTTAGTCAAGACTTGACTGCCATCCTGGTGAAACAGGAACCCACCCTCCTGTCTGAGACTTCCCCTGGACCAAGTCCTGCCATGCCCACCTCCAGCAGCTCCACTCAGCCCATCACCCTCAACCCACCACCACAGAGACGCCACAATCACGACAAGGTAAGAGCTGAAATGCTGGAGTGAACACTGGAGCTTACACTGAGACAGAGGTGTTGAGTTCTATTGTACAGTGGCGATTGGATTGAGTGAGAATATCATCTACATCAGGTATCTGATTGCATCAAGCAGATCATCCAAACATACAAGTGTTTCTTTAACATACAAGTATGTTTTTATCCTCTGAATGAGTTTCTGTTTTTTTTTTTTTCTTTTTCTGACTAAATAAAAAGTAAACAAGTGCAAGATGAATTTTATAATTGTTATTATTTAATAAGAAAGATTCACATCTGATCTGATCTGATAATCCATAGTCATAGTGAGAGGGTTTTCGTTAAACAGCCTCAGAGTTGAGAAACATCTCCTTTTCTTCGAACATCTGCTTTATCTGAACTTCTGAATCATCACTGCATCATCATAACACTTGTGTATCAAACCAGCAGTTTTTAGCTGCGAGATCTGATTGTGTCTGGTGAAGACATGATCACATTATCAAGATATATTCACACACACACACACACACACACACACACACACACACACACACACACACCCTCCTTCACTGATTGAAATAAAGGCCACACCTACTACGGTAACTCAAACGAAGGCCACGCCTTCTACAATAAATGGACAGAGACCACACCTCCTACACTGACTCAAACAAAGGCCACACCTTCTTCACTGGCTTCTTTTTAGACAACGCCTTTTTCATTGACTGCTTTTTTAACACCCCCCCCCCCCCCACCCACCCCACACCCCCCCCCCCCCCCCCCCCCACACACACACACACACACACACACACACACACACACACACATGTATGTATATATATATAAACGACGCTGGGGCTACATCACACTATTCATGCATTCAGAGTAACTAACGGAGGAGTGTTTAGAACTGGAACAGAAAAGTCTACGGGCCGGAGTGAAGGCCAGTGTTATTGTGAAGATTTTATTATGAGTTTAAATGTTTATTATTAAATACAGATAGAATACGAGTAAAACATATTTACATTTGACAAGTGACATTTTCTAAATATGTCTTTGGCATTGTTCAGAGGGTCGTTACACGTTACACGTGTGTGTGGGACATATTCACCCTGAGGTCTGTAGTTTGGGGAACCACTGAATTAAAGAATCTCCCAATAAATCCATACTGAACTCTTCACATGAGTTTAGAGTGAGGAAGCTCTGACCTACTGCACAAATCCATCTGATCTCTGGGATTTAGTTTGTGTGTGTGTGTGGGTGGGTGTGTGTGTGTGGGTGGGTGTGTGTGTGCGGGTGTGTGTGTGTGTGTGTGTGTGTGTGTGTGTGTGTGTGTGTGGGTGGGTGTGTGGGTGGGTGTGTGTGTGCGGGGTGTGTGTGTGTGTGTGTGTGTGTGTGTGTGTGTGTGTGTGTGGGTGGGTGTGTGGGTGGGTGTGTGTGTGCGGGTGGGTGTGTGTGTGTGTGTGTGTGTGCGGGTGGGTGGAAAGAATAAGACAGAAGATTTCATGTAAGAGTTTGCAGTGGATAAAAAACTGAAAACGACTCTCATAAACCTCACACACACTGAGAACCAGAGGGACCGCTGCTGCTTTTGGAAGAGTATGAAACACACACAGACTCATACACACTTACTTACACACACACACACACACACACACACACAC
Source organism: Silurus asotus (assembly GCA_024362625.1). NCBI lineage: Eukaryota > Metazoa > Chordata > Actinopteri > Siluriformes > Siluridae > Silurus > Silurus asotus. Next base: position 273,626 of record MU551674.1, on the reverse strand, counting down.
ACATGCACACACATGCACACACACATGCACACACATGCACACACATGCACACACACAGATACATACACACACATATGCACACACATGCACAGACACACACACACACACATACACACACACACACACACACACATCCTGAAGTGTTTTTGTAGTCAGCTGGCAGCTTCTACTGTAGCTCCGCCCAGACAGCATGTTCTCTCTCACTTTCGCGCATGTGTGTGTGTTCGTGTGTGTGTGTGTGTGTGTGTGTGTGTGTGTGTGTGTGTGTGTGCGTGTAAGGCGTTCACCTCAGTGAACTCTAGGCCTGAGTAGCAGCTGCTGCAGTTTTAGGGTCTTATTGACTTTAGTTGTTTTGAGACCATGTGTTTGTTGTGTGTGTGTGTGTGTGTGTGTGTGTGTGTGTGTGTGTGTGTGTGTCACACACATCAGTGTGAACAATATCACCAGGATTCCTGAGGATTGTTGGTTATTATAGAATATTTCCCACTGGTTTTGGGTTTGGTGATTAAATGGTTCTTCACTGAGACCTAACAGCTGATGATGTTCTTCTGATCTGTAGGTTTGGGAATCAACTTCAGTGGATAGCATTGGTTGAGGAGATTAAATGAAGCTGGGTGTCAATCGTGAAGATGATGAAAACTGATGGATATCTATCGCTAGTTGCTACAGGAGTTTGTGGATCTTCTCAGATATATATATATATTAAGGCTAAACTTTCAGCTGAGAAACCAGAGTGATGGACAGCATCACCATTACCATCATATTAGATAGTGTATGTCCACATTTACTATAAATGTAGATGCTGTGTTGGGTCTCAAGTTTGATATCTTCTGGACAAGTTTTAGTCCTCATACGATTTCTAGCTCCATTTCAGCACATCATCCAGCTCCTATAATGTGCAGGACTTCAACCTTCAAAACTCAACAGAACTTCTACACCTTTCTGCTCAGCATTGATCATCACATATCCAGATTATTAAAGGGTCAGGAGAGGCGACTGGCATGTGTATGATGAAGCTGAGTCTCCACCCTAACTGGTCCACAGAGAGGTTCTTCTAGAGCAGGATCTGACTGGTCCTGGTTTCCTCTGAAGCAGATAAACTAAGAATCCAAAGTTTTCCACTTCAGCAAATAAAAAGCAGTTTTTTTTGTTTCTTTCCTCACACACACTCTAAAGACCACTTTAAAACACCGGAGATGTTTGCTTCCAGTTTGTAGACAAACACTGAGCAGGAGCTCTGACCTGCTTTGAGTAGTTTTTCATTTGAAAAAGCATATTTTTATCTTCGTTTCGTCCTTCTGTCCACACTGAGATGCATTTTTACTCAACAGAAATGTAGTTTTTGTGTGAAAGTTTGGACTTGTGTGAAAACGGCTTTCGAAAACAAACTCCAGGTGGAAATGCTGCGGGTCGAAGCTTCTCATGAGACGTGCAGAGACGTGAGAGCGTTTTCAGATTTTTCATTGTGGATGAGCAACTTTTGGGAAATGAGTGTAAATGAAAGTGTGTATTAATTCATCTGCATCTGAAATCGTGAAGTCGCATCAGTCGCATTAGAAGCGAATGTGTTTTTTTACTGAATTCCAAGAAAAGACATTATTATACAGTTGAAGAAGCAGCTTATTATCAGGACCTGTTTGGAGGGAGACGATGTTCTCAGATGCAGAGAAACGACTGTGAGATGCAAAGAGACGATTGTGAGATGCAGCGAGACGACAGTGAGATGCAGAGAGACGATTGTGAGATGCAAAGAGACGATTGTGAGATGCAGCGAGACGACAGTGAGATGCAGAGAGACGACTGTGAGATGCAAAGAGACGACTGTTAGATGCAAAGAGACGACAGTGAGCTGCAGAGAGACGACAGTGAGATGCAGAGAGACGACAGTGAGATGCAGAGAGACGACTATTAGATGCAATGAGACGACTGTGGGATGCAGAGAGACGGCTGTGTTATGCAAAGAGACGACTGTTAGATGCAAAGAGACGACAGTGAGCTGCAGAGAGACGACAGTAAGATGCAGAGAGACGACAGTGAGATGCAGAGAGACGACAGTGAGCTGCAGAGAGACGACAGTGAGATGCAGAGAGACGACAGTGAGATGCAGAGAGACGACTGTGAGATGCAGAGAGACGACTGTGAGATGCAAAGAGATGACAGTGAGCTGCAGAGAGACGACAGTGAGATGCAGAGAGACGACAGTGAGATGCAGAGAGACGACAGTGAGATGCAGAGAGACGGCTGTGTTATGCAAAGAGATGATTGTGAGATGCAGAGAGACAACTGTGAAATGCAAGGAGACGACTGTGAGAGGCAGAGAGACGATTGTGAGATGCAGAAAAGACTGTGTGATGCAGAGAGACGATTGTGAGATGCAGAAAGACGAATGTGAGATGCAAAGAGACGACAGTGAGATGCAGAGAGACGACTGTGAGATGCAAAGAGACGACTGTTAGATGTAAAGAGACGACTGTGAGATGCAGACAGACAAATGTGTTATGCAAAGAGACGATTGTGAGATGCAGAAAGACGACTGTGAGATGCAAAGAGACGACAGTGAGATGCAGAGAGACGACTGTGAGATGCAAAGAGACGACTGTTAGATGTAAAGAGACGACTGTGAGATGCAGACAGACAACTGTGTTATGCAAAGAGACGACAGTGTGATGCAGAGAGACGACTGTGAGATGCAAAGATACGACTGTGAGATGCAGAGAGACGACTGTGTGATGCAAAGAGACGATTGTGAGATGCAGAGAGATAACTGTGAGATGCAAAGAGACGACAGTGAGATGCAAAGAGACGACTGTGAGATGCAGAGAGACGACAGTGAGTTGCAAAGATACGACTGTGAGATGCAGAAAGATGACGGTGTGATGCAAAGAGACGACAGTGAGATGCAGAAAGACGACTGTGTGATGCGAAGAGATGATTGTGAGATGCAGAGAGACGACTGTGTGATGCAGAGAGATGACTGTGAGATGCCGAGAGACGACTGTAAAATGCCGAGAGACAGACGGAGACAAAAACAAAGACTGTGTTATAAAGTGAATGTAAAACACAAGATCAAAATAATATGACATTATAATATAACATCCAGTAATTACACTCCCTCCAAGTGTGTATTATATCATTATAGAGCTGAAGGAGGAAACCTGCTATCTGAGGAAAGAGAAGAAGTTCTGCAGGAAGAGTAGCTGCAGCTCTCATGTCAATCACATCACATCTTTTACAGTTTGTAATAAAAGTGTTATTGCTGTAAAAGAAGTTTTCATTACATCATTTTATGACTGAAGAAAAAGAACATGTTGTTCTGATTTGTGGGGCGTGGCTTCATCTTCACTTCATCATTTTACTGCTTCTAATAAAGTCTTTCATATCGACTCAATGATTTTCACACATTATAGAAAGATCTGAGCTGAAGAGAAGAACGGAGTGAGGATCACGATAGGGTTCACTGCAGACCTGCTCTAATGACACTGTTATTTTCAGACTGAGGAACAACCTCTGAGGTCTGAGTGTAAATCTGAGGGTAGATCTGAGGGTTTGTCTGAGTGTAGGTCTGAGTGAAGATCTAAGGGTAGGTCTGGGTGTAGGTCTAAGTGTAGATCTGAGTGTAGGTCTGACTGTAGGTCTAAGTGAAGGTCTAAGTCTAGATCTGATGGTAGGTCTGAGGGCAGGCCTGAGTGTAGGTCTGAAGGTAGGTCTGAGTGTTGTTTTGAGTGTGGGTCTGAGTGTTGATTTATGGGCAGGTCTGAGTGTAGGTCTGAGTGTGGATTTGTGTGTAGGTCTAAATGTAGGCCTGAGTGTAGATCTGAGCTTAGGTCTGAGTGTTCTGTTGAGGGTAGGTCTGAGTGTAGGTCTGAGTGTAGATCTAAGTTAGATCTGAGTGTAGGTTTGAGAGTAGGTCTGCGTGTAGATCTAAGGGTAGGTCTTAAGTGTAGGTCTGACTGTTGTAGGTTTGAGTGTAGGTGTGAAAGTAGGTTTGATGGTAAGTCTGAGGGTAGGTTTAAGGGTAGGTTTGAGTGTAGGTCTAAGGGCAGGTCTGACTGTAGTTCTGAGGGCATGTCTGTGTGTAGGTCTGAGGGTAGGTCAGAGTGTAGGTATGAGGACAGGTCTAAGTGTAGGTCTAAGGACAGGTCTGAGTGTAGGTCTAAGTTTAGGTCTAGGGGTTAGTTTTAGGTGTAGGTCTAAATGCAGGTGTGAGTGTGGTTTTAAGGGTAAGCCTGAGTGTAGGCCTTAGGGTAGGTCTGAATGTTGTTTTGAGGGTAGGTCTGAGTGTTGATTTAAGGGTAGGTCTAAGTGTTGGTCTTACTGTAGGTCTGAGTGTAGGTCTAAGTTTAGGTCTGAGTGTAGGTCAAAGGTATATTTGAGAGTAGGTCTAAGTGTGCTGGAGTAGAGAATGTCTTTGTCTTCAGCTGTGTTTATTGTTTAAGTCATCCAGGCGCTTTAAACAAATGCCACTGAATACCATCAAATATACCACATGCATCATGTATTTCTCTCCTGGCATTCAGAGAAAAAGAGAGAAAGAGAGAGAGAGAGAGAGAGAGAGAGAGGGAGGAAAAGCAGACCTTACTGAGAACAAGGGGAAATAAAGTTAAAATAAAAACACCCTCTCCTTCTGGGAATTGAAACAATGTTTGTTTCCTCCGTTGCGTGTCTACAGACCTTCTCACGAAATGGAAATGCTGGTTAAGTTCTCAATCTAAATACAATATCCATACATTCAAGCAGCCAGACAATACAATCAGAAGACCACCCGTAAGTTCCTCTCCTGTTTGTGAAGAACAGTGACTGTGGTTCCTGTGTCCTGAGCTGTAAACATACACAATCTGTTGGAATAAAAACACACATGATCTGTGTTCTAGGTGGGACGAGAACAGAACTCAAACATGGTACCTACCATCAAAGCAGAACCCAAAGAGGTCAACCAGTTTCTCGGTGGTCCCACAGGTGATTATTCACACACACACACAATTATTAAAACATATTAAATTATTGTGTCTCATGTTAATATTTCTCCATAAAACCAAATTAGTTATCCCCTGGAATATTGTGTTCACATCTCGCATCTGAGATCTGATTTCCTACACTCACTTTCATTCTGGTGTTCTGTAGACTAAAGGTCTTTCAGGAGCTAAAGGATGGTGGCTTCACCCTAGTGATTTGACCTGGCTGTGTACCTATTAGCTTTAATTCCATTATACCGCTCGTTAGAGTCTTATGTTGTCCTCATGTACAGCCGTCCCACTTTATTACTTTGTTCCATTATGTGAATGGAAAATGTTATAAAAAATAAGAAAGAACTTTTTAAATGTACTATAAAAAGACTAGTCTTGTATCCTGAAAGTGATGTTCTGTCAGGACATGGAGTCACTCTTCACTAGTGTGCTGATAGTTTAAAGTATTCTACCTCATGTGCTGAGAGTTAATAGTGAACTGCAGGATTCAGTTTTAAGTAAAAAAAAAAACACACCACACACACTCCTGGTCCTGGTCCTAATAAGGTCTGCTAATTTACTAAGCAGGGAGCAGCGTTCACTCGGTGTTTTTCTGAGCTATGAGCTCGATATTTCCATTGACTGAAGTCATCCAAGTTAATGAGTTTAGAATGGAGCATCTCAGCCGGCTGAGGTCTGAGCAGGAATATACACTCGTAGCATGCGAGAGTGTTTAATACAAAATCTCTTCATTATTATTATTATTATTATTAGTCATATTGTTAGTAACAGAGTATTGTGTTTGTGTGTTTGTTCAGAGGAGCACCTGCAGCTCCCTCCCACTCCTCCCAGCAGCCACGGCAGTGACAGTGACGGATCTCAGAGCCCTCATTCGTTGCCTCCGTCCAGCCCCGCCCGCATGCAGAGCCCACATTCGCTGGCACCCTCAAGCCCTGCCCACCTACAGAGCTCTCATTCGCTAGCGCCGTCCAGCCCCACCCGCCATCCAGCTCGCTCCTCCACAGCCATCTCCTCCTCACCACTTCTCACGGCTCCTCACGTATGATCAAGATAAAGATACATTCACACACTTCATAACAAACATTCACACACTTAATAACACACATTTACACACTTTATAACACACATTTACACACTTTATAACACACATTTACACACTTTATAGCACACATTTACACACTTCATAACACACATTTACACACTTTATAACACACATTTACACACTTTATAACACACATTTACACACTTTATAACACACATTTACACACTTCATAACACACATTTACACACTTCATAACACACATTTACACACTTAATAACACACATTTACACACTCATAACACACACTTACACACTTTATAACACACATTTACACACTTCATAACACACATTTACACACTCATAACACACACTTACACACTTTATAACACACATTTACACACTTCATAACACACATTTACACACTCATAACACACACTTACACACTTTATAACACACATTTACACACTTCATAACACACATTTACACACTCATAACACACACTTACACACTTTATAACACACATTTACACACTTTATAACACACATTTACACACTTCATAACACACATTTACACACTTCATAACACACATTTACACACTTCATAACACACATTTACACACTTCATAACACACATTTACACACTTCATAACACACATTTACACACTTCATAACACACATTTACACACTTCATAACACACATTTACACACTTCATAACACACATTTACACACTTCATAACACACATTTACACACTTCATAACACACATTTACACACTTCATAACACACATTTACACACTCATAACACACACTTACACACTTTATAACACACATTTACACACTTCATAACACACATTTACACACTCATAACACACACTTACACACTTTATAACACACATTTACACACTTCATAACACACATTTACACACTCATAACACACACTTACACACTTTATAACACACATTTACACACTTCATAACACACATTTACACACTCATAACACACACTTACACACTTTATAACACACATTTACACACTTCATAACACACATTTACACACTCATAACACACACTTACACACTTTATAACACACATTTACACACTTCATAACACACATTTACACACTCATAACACACACTTACACACTTTATAACACACATTTACACACTTCATAACACACATTTACACACTCATAACACACACTTACACACTTTATAACACACATTTACACACTTCATAACACACATTTACACACTCATAACACACACTTACACACTTTATAACACACATTTACACACTTCATAACACACATTTACACACTCATAACACACACTTACACACTTTATAACACACATTTACACACTTCATAACACACATTTACACACTCATAACACACACTTACACACTTTATAACACACATTTACACACTTCATAACACACATTTACACACTCATAACACACACTTACACACTTTATAACACACATTTACACACTTTATAACACACATTTACACACTTCATAACACACATTTACACACTCATAACACACACTTACACACTTTATAACACACATTTACACACTTCATAACACACATTTACACACTCATAACACACACTTACACACTTTATAACACACATTTACACACTTCATAACACACATTTACACACTCATAACACACACTTACACACTTTATAACACACATTTACACACTTCATAACACACATTTACACACTT
>MU551674.1:233551-261106 GCA_024362625.1 Silurus asotus | reverse complement strand
GTGTGTGTGAGTGTGTGTGTGTGTGTGTGTGTGTGTGTGTGTGTGTGTGTGTGAGTGTGTGTGTGTGTGTGTGTGTGTGTGTGTGTGTGTGTGTGTGAGTGTGTGTAAGTGTGTGTGTGTGAGTGTGTGTGAGTGTGTGTGTGTGTGTGTGTGTGTGTGTGTGTGTGTGTGAGTGTGTGTAAGTGTGTGTGTGTGTGTGTGAGTGTGTGTGTGTGTGGTTTGGATCACAGATCATTAAATTGTGTTGTGGATGTAAGAGCTGAATGATGTATTATTCCTGGATATTGAAGGAGATCCTCTGACCCCCGGCTCTTTGCCTGACAGAAGGTTTTTATTCTTTCTTTTTACACTTGTTCCCATACCTTGTAACACACACACACACACACACACACACACACACAAACTTCTACTCTGGAGTCCCTGGATCACATGGAGCTCTTGAGATTGAAAAAAATCAGATTGAGATTCAACTGATCCAGTTTTGATTGGACGTTTGGCGCGGGAGATCAGTTCTGTGTGTATGAGAGCGATGGAGAGATGGAGAGAGTGAAGGATAGAGGGATGGGCATGGTTAAGGAGTGGGACAAGCGGGAACAAAATGAAAGAGTGAAGGAGTGATCACACTCCACACCAGGAAATGAGTGAGTGGGGGGGGGGGGGGGGGGGGGGGACCTGGGGAGAACCAGAGCACACTGATTAGTTTTATCAGCTGCAGGTGTTTATTCCTGCTCATTCCGTCCGGCTCCTTCCGGCTCCGTCTGAGCCCCCCCCACCTGGTGTTTAAATCCTGATGAAATGATGTTTTAGATGGAGATGTTTCTGTAGAGTCTCTGTGAGAGCAGCTGTTCCCTCCAGTGGTCACTAATGGTAGTACAGGACTGAAGTGTAGAGCAGTACGGACCCAATTATCCAAATTCTGTCTAATTTTTTACACATTTACATTCAGTCTCAACACAAACAGCAAACTAAAATAATAATTACTAAAAAATCAGTTTTAAAACAAAATGAACATTTATGGTTCTTATATATAAAATTATTTCTCCAAATAGACTTTTTGTAAGACATTTATCATTATTATAAAAAATAATAATAAATGCAAAGATATACTTAAAATAAAGAATAAAATAAAGTGTTAATGCGAAGTTGCTAAACAACTAAATTAATTTATAAATAAATACCAGAATAAACATTTAACACAAAATTAAAGAATCCAAAGTTAAAATAAATACTGCATTTTTGGGGCTTCAGAATCAAATTCTGCAGACAAAATGTCACTTTTGCCAAAACAAGCAAATTAGACATATTACACAACCGTCATAAAATAGCACACACACACACACACACACACACACACACACACACACACACACACACACACACAGCAGGGAGTATATCTTGGACCGTGATCGTGGTTTTAGAGAGTGTAGGGAGTTTCGGGGTTTCAGAGGGAAACTGATGGAGTTTAAATGGAATCAGACACAAAAACTTTACACTGATCAGCAATAACATTAAATCCAGCTGCCTAATACATTAAAGTTCCTCTTCGTGCCTCCAAAACATCTCAGAACTTCAGCAGCAGATCCTGTAGGTCCTGTAGGGTGTGAGTTGGGACCTTGATGGATCAGATTTGTTTATCCAGAAAATCCCACAAATGTTGACTTGGATTCTGGAGGTCGAGTCGACATTATGAACGCTTTGTGATGTTCCACAAAATGTTCCTGAAAGAAAACACTGATACGAGGGAACATCCTGACCATGCTGGGGTGTAACTGCAGGAGATCTGTACCACGTTAGATGGTAGTAACATCAGATTAAACTCCACATGAACCAGGACCCAAGCAGAACATCACCCAGAGCATCTCACTACCTCTGCTAGCTCATGTTCTCCCCATAGTGCATACTGGTACCATCTCCTCTCCTCGTAAGTCCTGCCCACACACCCGTCTGTCCATCATGGTGGAAAAGAAAACCATTTGAGAAGATGGTCCAGTTATTCTGCACTGGATTTCTTTTGGTAGCTGCTATCTCCTGCACACTGAGATAGACCCTACAACATCTGCTTTTCTGTTCTAATCCAAACATCATATTTTGTCAGTCACTCACATTCTTCCACTTCCTCCAACACATCAAGTTCCTGAACTGACTTGTTCCTGTGCTGTATAATAAACCCCGCCCCTTTACAGTTGCCACAGTAACGAGATGATCAGCGTTATTTTCCTCCTGGTACTGGCTTTATATTGTAGATGATCAGTGTCAAAATTTGAGGAACAGTCAGGAGCTGTACTGAGACCCTCTCGAAGGTAGAGAGAAGAACAGATGGATTTTATACAACTTCATTCACACTTCTGAAGGAATCTCCCAGGACTTTCCTCTTTACTTGTAGTGGTGATGTTTGTTCACTAGAGGGTGATGGTGTGATGATGTTGCTACAGAATTCATGTGGTGCTCAGAACTGTGAATAAGCTGAGAGGGGAAAATGATGATAGAGTACAAACTTAATTCGTTCGTGTTCAGACAGAACTGCAGTAGAACGTCTTCACATCCTGCTTTTCTTCTCTTGTCTTTCTGAAGGTCTTTATTGCAGCAGCTACAGAAGCTTCAGGCTCTGGTCAGTGGCAAAGTGCCTCGATCCTGCAAGATGGCTTCCACCCAGACCGGGACCTGCCTCATGGTACACTCATCTATCTATCTATCTATCTATCTATCTATCTATCTATCTATCTATCTGTCTGTCTGTCTGTCTGTCTGTCTGTCTGCATGCATGCAGGTATCTGTCTGTTTGTCTGTCTGTCTGTCTGTCTGTATGTATGCAGGCGTCTGTCTGTCTGTCTGTCTGTCTGTATGCAGGTGTCTGTCTGTCTGTCTGTCTGTCTGTCTGTCTGTTTGTCTGCCTGTCTGTATGCAGGTGTCTGTCTGTCTGTCTGTCTGTCTGTCTGTCTGTCTGTCTGTCTGTCTGTTTGTCTGCCTGTCTGTATGCAGGCGTCCACAGGCGTCTGTCTGTATGTATGCAGGTGTCTGTCTGTCTGTCTGTCTGTCTGTCTGTCTGTATGCAGGCGTCTGTCTGTCTGTCTGTCTGAAAGTGAATACAGTATAAATGTTAGAGGTAAACAGTGCTATGGTGTGTGTAAGTTCTGTAAAGGTCTGATCTAGAGTCATGTTTATTCTATGGAGCTTTCAACACACACACACACACACACACACACACACACACACACACACACAAAATAATGATAAAGATTGTGATTGGTTCTGCACACGTTGAGTGGAGAAAGAAAGTGTGTGTTAATAAGTGAGGAATTGTGACTCTAGATCAGCTGGTTGTGGCGGAGCGGCGCTCTCACCGTGTGTGTGGTTCCTCTTCTTGGCCAGGTGGTGGCGCTGTGTTTTGTGCTGGTTTTGGGCTCACTGGCTCCATGCCTACCTGAGCTGTCACTCTACTCTTCCTCCTCCTCCTCCTCCTCCTCCTCCTCCTCACCATCACACACGGTGAAGTCCGGCCCGCTTCCCACCACGCACCTCTACACCACCAGCCAGGGTACGTGTTCCTCAGGCAGATAGATTACTGATTCACTGTTCACACACACACACACACACACACACACACACACACACACAAACACACACACACACACACACACACACAACTAACACATACACACACACACACACACACACACACACACCCTCATACACTCACACACACAAACTCATATACACACTCGCACACACACTCAAACACACACGTTTGTCTGAACTCCACTATTCCAAAGCCTTCTCTATTTTGAGGAAGGCTGCTGTGTTGCCATAGTAACTGAAGATCAGTTTAGGCCTGAGTCAATGAATTGTAGTTCTCATTAAACACACACACTCACACACACACACACACACACACACACACACACACACACACACACACACACACACACTGCATTAATCAGCAATAATAATGCATTAATAACATTAATATGATGATGACGATATTAAGATGAAGAAAACACACAAGTTACACACATTTTAGCTTATAATAACTCTGTGTGTGTGTGTGTGTGTGTGTGTGTGTGTGTGTGTGTGTGTGTGTGTGTGTGTGTGTGTATAGTCCGCTCCCGCAGCCTGCTCTTCTATGAGGAGGGTTCCTCGCTGGAGAACAGCCACAGGAGCATGCTGAGTGTAAAGAGGGGGGAGGGGGCACCACACCAATACACAAAGGATCTGCAAGAGAACCACAAAAAGACACACACTCGCATCAGCACCTACCTGAACCCAGCACCGGAACACAAGAACCACAGTGACCCCCCTCTCCTCCACCAAGAACAACACTACCACAACAGGTAGAACACATACATATGTGCACACACACACACACACACACACACACACACACACACACACACACACAAACACACTGAGTTAAGTTACAGTAAAGATCCACTCTGTAAAATATTCCTGCAGTAAAAGTTTCTCTTTAAATGTTCACTTTATTAAAAGTATAAAATTGTTTGCCTTTAAATGTTTTACAAGTTTTATTATAACTCTAATGTTCCTGTGATCATTTTTATCACAAGATTCTTCACTTAATCTCCTCAGTTTCTGTGTAAAGACTCGAATGCGACTCTGAACTGATGCTGAACTGTATGTTGGTGAGCAGTAGATACACCAATGGTGGTTCCAGCTCAAATCATGCCCCCTGTGTGACCCACACCATGACCCAACATCTCCCTCATTGATTGGTTTCAGCTTTGAGAAGCTTCTCTCTGCTTTCGCTTCCATAACTGGATCAGTACACAGCAGTCCACAAATTTGAATACATTTCTGAGCTCTATTTCATGTATAAATATCACCCCAAATACATTATCACATAATTAAATACACGTCATTGTGCACAACTGATGAACCTCCCAGAACCATAAAACTCCTTGGCTAATTGTAGCCATTAGATACATACAACATCTACATACTTATAATAAATGCCTTTTAAAAGAGTCTTTAAGCTGCACTGGAGATTCTCCTCACTGAACTCACGGACCTTTTCAGTGCGATCACAAAAACCTTCAACTTAATTAAAGGAAACCAAATCAATACTTGCTGTTTAACTACAATCCACCTGGAAATGTTTTGTTGCTACACACATTATGATAAACTACATACTACAGTAAAACCCTGTTGTAGGAGGAAACGGAGATACGAGCGACCTCGCTCGCAGAATCCTACCCTGTTTTATGAGCGAATTTCGAGTTCACGAGCAAAACCCACGCTGCTGGTTCAGGTTTTCGGCCGACGGCAGCATCAGTCGTTTAGTTGATGACGTATCACTCGGTCGCTCTCGTTGTTCAGTGCAGCAAAAACGTAATTTTTTAGTGTTATATTTTTATTTCACTACAAATCTTGAAAAATGTTTTCCGGGAAAATCAGTGATGGTGCTTTGAAAACGAAAGTAAATAGAGTTACCATGGAAACCAAGAAGGTTACGAGCGTAGTGCACGTCTCACACTCGCAATTAACCACTACCACATGAGTCAGTGTTAAATTATGTTTATATTACGGTAATTTGTGGTGTATTTGTTTGTTAAAACTGGCTACAAATACTTTTTAAGTGCAGAAATAAGTGATCGAATGAGATCTCGGAACAAATTAAATCACTTTTACACTCATTCTTATGTAAAATCAGTTCGAACGTACGAGCAAATGGACACACGAGCAATTTTCTAGAACGAAAGTGAAACAGGGTTTTACTGTATTATTATTTTTTATTGGACGCCCCGTGCAGCCCCTCAGCAAGAAACCCATGTCACCTACACCCACATCATTCACTGCTATGTGCCAATCAAAATCCTTCCCTGAAAAAGACATTATTTAGATGGATATCAAGATTTTGTTGCTCTAAAACCTGTATGGTGTTCAGCATTGATGGAACCTTTCTAAATGTACAAGCTGCTGATTCCACAGGATCTAATGCTCCACCATACCTTTAGAGATTTTTAATCTGAGCGCTGATAACAAGACAGATGGTCCCTCACCTCTTTAGTCTGAAGGACGTGGTGTCAATGGAAGAGAAATTTCGTTTTATCAGGACAGTTTTCCACTTTGCCTCAGGACAGAGAGGATGGTGGTGTTTCTGATTAACGTTCACGCGTGTCTTCTTCTTTGCATAATAGAGATTTAACCTGCATTTGTAAATGATGTGCAAACTGTGTTCACAGACTCTGATTTCTGGAGGTTTTAATGATCCCATGCAGTGATTTCATTACAGATTTATGACTGTTTAAAATGCAGTGGCCCCTGAGGGCCCAAAGATCACAGACATCCAATAAGGATTTTCCCCTTCGTCCCTTGTGCACAGAGATTTCTCCAGATTCTTTCAAACCTTTGATGATATTAAGTTTTGTAAATGATGATATTCAACTGTTTTGCAATTTGAAGTTGAACATTATTCTGAAATTCTTCCACAGTTTGTAGACACGTGTTGCAGAATCAGTTTACCAAAATCTTTTTTTTTTTCTATTGTAAATAAAATATACGGGTTTATAAGATTTACAAATAATTGCATTCTGTTTTTATTTACATTTTAATTGGGGTTTGTATTAAATGCTGTAGTTTGAAGGATGATGAAGGAGCAGGAAGTGTTAATGTGAGTGAATCTCCTCCTGCTCCTCCACAACAATACACATGAACATGGAACCACCAGGGAAGCCATAACATGCTGTGATCGAGCTTCTCAACAACTCCCTGGAGCCCTGAGCTCCTAAAACCTTTGCTGTCTTTAAGATCAAATCTGTGTTCCTCATATATGAGTGAGAGTGAAGAACTTACATCATAATTGTGGTCTTTTGATCATCTGTCGCAGTTTCAGAAGGAACTGAAATGTTGTTTTGAAATCGGATGTGTGGTGGAATCCTTCTAATCTCTGATGAATTTCTTCTTTCTGTTTTAGAGAGCATGATCCTGATGGAGGAGCTGAGTATTTCTAACCCCTCCAGGCGGAGCTGCCTCCATCACCAGGCCTCCGCTGACCCACGCACGACCTCCAGACCCTTCTCCCAGCCCAGTAGCGCTCCCTAGTGTTACCACTCTTTCACCTGTTATAACCCATACGTCGTACACCACCAACACACACACAAACACACACACACACACACACACACACACACACACACACACACACACAGCTTGAACACACTAATGCACAGAAAGAAACAACAACAAAAAGAAATCTTCATCTTCACCTTTCATTCCTATTCCTGTTTGTTCCGTTTCCTGAAAAAGCTCCAGCACACCAGTGTTGCTGTTCAGACTGACGCCTGGTGTTCAGAAGAGTTCCTCACAATTTTTTGGGCCATAAATGTTACACAAACATTGAGATGTTTCTCCAGCAGTGTTTCATTACAGGCGACCTTCAGATCTTCTAAAAGTCACCTACTGCTGAAACTTGGCTCTAATCAGTGTAGATGACGTGTTGAACAGCAGACGGAAGAACGTTGTAGAACGTTGTAGAACGTTGTGTTGAACACTTCTGGCACAGAATTCCTCCTTTACCATCATTACCGTGTTTTTCCTGATTTTGGTATGAACCCCGTCAGAACCGTGGAGTTGGAGCTGGACTGCACTTGTTTTGCACTAGGAAAAGAATTGATTTAAGTGCCTTCAAGTTCCTTTTTTTTCATGTAGTCATATTTAAGATGTACTATTTTCCTTCCCTCCAGTTTTCTCCTTTAGATCTTTTTTCAGCGTACTGAGAACGAATAAAGGTGTTTTATTTTATTTTCTTTTCTTTTTGTACTATTTTAAATGTTAAAATCCAGATGCCTTTGTACTGAATTTTAAAGTATCCATAATATATTGTAGTATCTCAGCATTCCAAAAAGAGCATGTTTATTTTATGCACAAAAAAAAAAAGAAAAGTGAAAATGTTTTTGTTCTTTTTTTTATAGAATTGTTTTGATGATGTAAGATTTACATGATCTTTTTTTGTCATAACTGTTAAACAGTTTTTGTGTTATCTTTATTCTGTATAAAGAAACAGAACATGTGTATATAGGGTGAACTGAAACAGGGACAATCAGCAGTAATCCGTCATTATAGTTACAATCTTCTTTCTTTCTTGCAGAATTTTTTTTATAGCGATTTATTCGATCTTACACACATGTAGTCTGGTGTGTATTTACTGATAATGTGGGAAATCTGGATGTGATGGAAGTGAAGACATTCATTAACATTTCAAACCTACATCATGTTGTTCCTGATGGTGTTCATCTCATCCTCCTTCATCCAGATCATCTGCTCGTTCTTGTAAAGGTCCTGTGTAACGTCAGGCGTGTACAGTGCACAGCTCCACATCTTTGTATTTGATGTTCGAGATGATGACCCACACCAAGCTGCTGTGCAGGAAGTGATTTTCTTGTGTTCCACCGTTCATTGTAGTGAAGAGTTCTGACTGTGTTCTAGCATTACATTTGTCTCGTCTAATTGTTGGCGAATATGAAATTGTGCAGCATCATTTAATATCTTTGGGTTTTTAAATTAATAAATTAGTCCATCAGGGTGAAAGCCGCAATCCACATCTCTGTAGAAGTTAGAAGGACTTGTGCTGGATTTCTGTAACTCAAAGATTTGTGTCTGAAGCATGTGGAGGAAATTCTTTCCAGTCCTGGACCTCTGTATTGTTGGTATCACCTGTGTCCTCATCCTTATTGTTGCCTTTTGTACATATCTGACACTGATGCTCAATTCTATGTGTAAATATGGAGGATGTATTTTTTTATATTTCTGATGGTCTTCACTACGCGTCTGGGTGAGGGTCGTGGGGCCGATGCTGAACTCCGGCACTGTTTCATGTTCTTGTTGCATGTTTCTCTCTGTGCTTTAAACTCCTGTCTGTTTCTGTCCATATTATACCAAAGTAGAGTTAGAATGAAGCAAAATACAAAAATTTGCAGAAGCAACCCTCTGTCTCCTTGTGTCCTTCTTAATATTCGTGTATAATAGAGTTCACTCTCATTATTACACACACACAAACACACACACACACACACACACACACACACACACACACACACACACACACACACACACACACACGCACACACGCACAACAGCACTTGTACCAGCTTCACATATTTTGTGTGTAGAGTGTAGGATCACTGTAGGATCACTAGAGGGCAGTGTGGTCTTTACACTGAACATCACACACATGAAACTCCTTACAGAATATATTATATTATTATAGAATATTCAGGTTATATAACAGAACACAATATTAAACACTCAGATCACAGTGATGTGTAAAATCTTAGTGTAAATCACAAACCCTCTGTTTATATCTATAAACTTTACTGAGTGTCACATGCTCACACACACTCACATACATACACACAAACACACACATACACACAAACACACTCACATACACACAAACACACTCACATACACACTCACATACACACAAACACACACTCACATACACACAAACACACTCACATACACACAAACACACACTCACATACATACACACAAACACACTCACATACACACAAACACACACTCACATACATACACACAAACACAAACTCACATACACACTCACATACATACACACAAACACACTCACATACACACAAACACACTCACATACATACACACAAACACACTCACATACACACAAACACACACATACACACTCACATACACACTCACATACACACAAACACACTCACATACATACACACACTCACATACACACAAACACACTCACATACACACAAACACACACTCACATACACACAAACACACTCACTCACATACACACAAAACACACTCACATACACACTCACTCACATACACACAAACACACTCACATACACACAAACACACACTCACTTACATACACACAAACACACTCACATACACACAAAACACACTCACATACACACTCACTCACATACACACAAACACACTCACATACACACAAACACACACTCACTTACATACACACAAACACACTCACATACACACTCACTTACATACACACAAACACGCAAACACACTCACATACACACAAACACTCACTTACATACACACAAACTCACATACACACAAACACTCACTTACATACACACAAACACACACACACACACACAAAACACACTCACATACACACTCACTCACATACACACAAACACACTCACATACACACAAAACACACTCACATACACACTCACTCACATACACACAAACACACTCACATCACCCACTCTCTCACACACACACACACACACACACACACACACACTCACTCATTCACAGACACACAAACACTAACTCGCACACACACACACACACACACTTACTCACATACACACTCACACCCACAGTCACATAAACACACACACACACACATGTGGAGAGCAGTAGAAAAAAAATAGCAGACACATAACACACACACACGCACACACATACACACAAACTTACTCACATACACACTCACACCCACAGTCACATAAACACACACACACACACACTCAAATACACAGTCACGCACACACATACACACAATAACACATACACACTTACACACACACACACACACACACACACACACACACACCTAAAATACTGAGAAATGGAGAAACAATTACTGATCTAATGTTCTCTCCATCATTCCTCTCTCTTTCTCTCTCTCTTTTTCACCATTTTACAGGGATAAAAAAATTATTAGTTGTAATTGTGAATAATATTTAATGCAGATAAAAAAATACCCAGCACTGTTATTAACTGCAATCAATGATGATCCAAAAGAAATGATTAATGAGTTAAATGTAATGTGATAATTTACTCATTTGCTGATTTATACAACGGTGTTGGTGGTAGGAGCAGTGAGAGGGTAGGGGTGGTGTGGGGGTAGGAGTGGTGTGGGTGTAGTGGCGGTGTGGGGGTAGAAGTGGTGTGGGGGTAGAGGCGGTGTGGTGGAGGAGTGGTGTGGGGGTAGAAGTGGTGTGGGGGTAGAGGCGGTGTGGTGGAGGAGTGGTGTGGGGGTAGGGGCGGTGTGGGGGTAGGAGTGGTGTGGGTGTAGGGGCGGTGTGGTGGAGGAGTGGTGTGGGAGTGGTGTGGGGGTAGGAGTAGTGTGGGTGTAGGGGCGGTGTGGTGGAGGAGTGGTGTGGGTGTAGGGGTGGTGTGGGTGTAGGGGCGGTGTGGGGGTAGGAGTGGTGTGGGTGTAGGGGCGGTGTGGGTGTAGGGGTGGTGTGGGTGTAGGGGCGGTGTGGGGGTAGGAGTGGTGTGGGGGTACTTGTTGTCTCCACACAGTCACTGGAGATAAAAATACTCCACTGAGAGGAGGAGAACAAAACAAAAGGACGAGACTACAGCTGCCTCACTTCCTCCCACACACAAACACTCATAGTTCCTCATACCGTCCGTGTGTGTGTGTGTGTGTGTGTGTGTGTGTGTGTGTGTGTGTGTGTGTGTGTGAGAGAGAGAGAATGCTATTGTGGTACTGACTCATATATAACAGTTCATGTTGAACAATAATCAGAAGTGGAGTGAATTAAACGGATGATTTATTGCTCAGTTGCTCGGATTGAGGTTTAGTGCATATTTTTATAATAATAATAATAATAATAATAAAAGTATAAACTATAGGTACTGGTACTGGTACTGATTGTGTGTGTGTGTGTGTGTGTGTGTGTGTGTGTGTGTGTGTGTAATATAGCAGAACTCTGAGGCAGATGTTCAGTCACTCTAGAGATCCTTTATTGTTCTTTCTTTGTTCTTCTGAGGTCATAACTGATAAAACAGATCTGCATCTTTTTGAACTTTCACTATTTTTGCTTTCATCCTACACCTGCTTTCACCTGCACACATTTACAGGAACAATGTTCACGCTGGATAAATGTAGGAAGTCCAGCTTCCTGCTGTAGAGCAGATCGAGTTACAGGAATGAGCCCAGGTGATGAAGTAAAAGTGAAAGGAGAGATTGAGTATTCAGTACATAGAGGTTTTCAGTACACTTGTAAACAATGCTGACAAACTACTGACTGATTTAGAAGCTAAATCCATCAGGACACAGTAGTGGAGCAGGAGACCTCGTATTCTTGTTATGGTTTCCCCCTGGTACAGTAATGTGGAACTACAGAACTACTGGCTGAACCTGTTCCCTGTAGTATCTGATATTCACACCATCCCCCTGCAGTTCCCTGTTTCAGATCATTGTCACACCTTGTTGTTGTGTAGACTTGTGCAGACCTGCACAACAACCACAAAGCCACCACAGATATCACTCCGTATCACTCAGTATTATACTCAAACTCTGATCAGAACGCTCACTGCCCCTCACACACCACCACACACTGCTTACTTCTGCTTCACATGAGCTTCTGAAAGTTGATCTGATAAACTGCTTGCTGAACGTGCAACGTGTGGAATATTCCAGGACCAGGGTTGAGTGAGTGAACGTCAGGCACATAATCATAAACTTCCAACAATAAGTGCATGGAATTAAACACTAAATCCTGAACTTACAATATTCAAGTCCTAATCTAATATTCTGCTGAACAGATGTGGAGTGCTGCATCATCACTGTCATTAGCTGTATGAGTGCTATGGCAATGTGGTTCCTTTTGGTTTCTCCTGCTCCGTGAGCTTCACCCGAGCCAGGGTCCTCCTGCTCCAAGAGCTTCACCTGAGCCGAGTTCCTCCAGCTCTGTGAGTTTCACCTAAACCCGGTTCCTCCTGCTCCATGAGCTTCCCCTGAGCCGGGTTTCTCCAGCTGTGTGAGCTGTACCTGAGCCTGTAATCTTCGTCTGAGCCGGGTTCCTCTGGAGCTCCTCTGCCAGTAGGAAACAGGTGAAAGTTGGGCCAGGAGAGGGCGGGGCAACGGCGATGCCCCCTCCTAATTGGCTGAGAGGGCAGTTATTAAGTGGTGGGCGGGGTTTAGGAGTGCAGTTATTCATTTTGTGCAGAATAAGGAACTTGAGGAAGCGGAGCTCAGCGGAAAGTGTGGAGAAAAAAGAGCGCTGTCACTCCGGCTTTACACCCACCGCACTCCGGCTTTACACCCACCGCACTCCGGCTTTACACCCACCACACTCCGGCTTTACACTCACCGCACTCCGGCTTTACACCCACCGCACTCCGGCTTTACACTCACCGCACTCCGGCTTTACACTCACCGCACTCCGGCTTTACACCCACCGCACTCCGGCTTTACACCCACCGCACTCCGGCTTTACACTCACCGCACTCCGGCTTTACACTCACCGCACTCCGGCTTTACACTCACCGCACTCCGGCTTTACACCCACCGCACTCCGGCTTTACACTCACTGCACTCCGGCTTTACACTCACCGCACTCCGGCTTTACACTCACCGCACTCCGGCTTTACACTCACCCTAATCGCGCTCCGCGATCCTTTTGGTCACTAATCAATAAGGACACAGACAGTGTTCATGGCAGAAGCGGGCGAATTCAAACGAGAGGCTTCGTCCCAGGAAGCGGCTTCGTCCCGGGAAGCGGCTCCCAGCCCCGCTGACTCGGTACCGGTGATGATAGCGCCGGCTCTGGAGGACGTGGTGGAGGAAGAAGACGTGTTTCTGCTCCAGGTGTCCGGTGTAAAGACTTTAACAGTGGCTGAAGGAGAGCACGAGGACGCGCTGGTGTCTCCGGTCATGCAGCTGGAGAGCGAGTTCCTCCCTCTAACCATCCGCAAGCAGGTGTCTTACAGGTGAGCAACAGTGACAGCACTGTGTACTAGCGGGTAACACTAACACACACACACACACACACACACACACACACACACACACACTCCGTGTCCTACAGGAGTATATGGCAGGTGTGTGAGCTTCCTGAAGGCTGCAGAGTAAAGCACTGAGTGAACTTCTCTGGTGATGATGTTTCTGAGGTTCACGTTAGTGTAAAACACTGTATGTTCATGTCAATCATCATAGTAAAAACAAATAAACATCTCCACAATGGAGACCTGTTATTCTCCTCACCTTCTTCCTGGTACACACACACACACACACACACACACACACACATTAACAGAAGCATGTGTAAACTGATGCACAAGAAAACCTGAAGTCCAGTGAAAGTTAAATATCCAGTTGCAGGTGACCTTTTCATTTCTATAAGAGCGACACTTCTGACAGAACATTAGCTCATTATCAGGTCTTCTCGTGGCGCTGTGGTGCAGAGTCACACCTGATCTCTAATGAGGGACACGTCTGGGGAAAAAAGCTTAGCAGTGCATTACGGACAAAAACAAGCCCCGAAGCCACTTCCTCTTCTGCTCAGCCTTCACTGTTCCATCATCTTTATCTAACGTCATGATACACACCTGAGATGATGGAAATGAAAGTGTTTTGTAGAACGTTATTGGATGTAGAATGTTTTTAAGAAATGCTTTGTGACACGCCACCGTATTTTCAGAACCGTTTTTAGCCTGGACGAGGTTTTGGGTTGGAGCAGAACATTTTTTCTATACAAACCCTCTTTTCATCTTGAAGCACCTGAGCAACTTACCTTCTAAACTCACCTTTCTATTTCCTCTTCCTTGTTTTTCACTCTGTTGCAGGTTCATGATTTATTTAACAATATTTTTAAACAAATACTGATCTGATCCTGAGCGAGCGTCGGGGGTCTCTGTGCGCTTTCCTGCAGCCTTGTGTAGACACACACACACACACACACACACACACACACACACACACACTTCCTGTCCATCAACATCGCAGTCTGACACATTTATTGGCCATGCTTCTGTGAGAAGAGATCTTGGTGTACAGTCTGAAATTGAACTCAGTTCTCGGAGGATAATAAAGAGAGGTAATATTTAGCAGAAAAGCCTGTAATGTTCTGCTCTTTACAGAACGGTGAGAGACGCCGTCGCCCCCTTGCCCATGTGTGCTTTATATAATTATGACGAGGCCGTGTACTCGAAGCAGTGTGGAGCATCTGTGTGTGTTTAGTGATTCTGGGAACACAATGCCATGTTTTGAGGATGTCTTATGTAACTAGATGAGAGGAACGCAGGGTGATCCTGGACTTTCTCACACTATTAATATGCAAAGGTTAAGATTGAGCCGGTGTTTGTGCCAGTCTGTGCCTCCATGCCCACTCAAAACCTGGCCAGGCGTCCGAGAGCTGGAGGTGGGCATTCAGGAGAGCACAATGGTCTGTTCTGGTGTCCAACTTCCTGCTGTTTCACTTTACTACATCCACACATGAGTCACAGAGAGAAGGAGAGAGAGAGTGAAAGAACAGGAGAGTGGAAATGGTCAGAGACGGATTGAAGGCCAGGGAAAAATCAATACACAATTTAGGTTAGAAGTGAAAAAAGGTCAGTCTCCTGCTTTCGGTTCGTGTCGTGATGTTAGAAGCCACCAGGAGCCACCTAAACTCTCATAATGACTTAATGTCCTTCTCCTGCTAATAACTAAACACAAGTAATCAGCAGAACACAGCAGATAAACACGCCAGCTATCGCTCAGCAACCGCCACACCATTATCCAGGAGCAGAGCGAAACATGAGATGGAGAAATGATATCCTGTGTGTTTCCTGCTGGAATACTGCGTTTTAATATAGTGGGGTTTTCTGGTCACATGTTCCTGGTGTGTGTGTTTATATAAATATTTCCTCTGATCATTTCTGGGGCAGAGACGTTCACTTCATCACAGGGGTTGTGTGAGATTAACTACACTTATAACACAACTTCTTGGTGATTCTCACAGCCTACTAACAAGTGAATTCATTACACACACACACACACACACACACACACACTGCATTTTTTTCCATATCAGTAGATTTATTCACACTCAGGACTGAAATGGAGAAGTGATATGAGTATGTTGATTCAGGCCCTGATGGTGAAGATGCAGGCGGAGATCGACTGAATGGCTGAAACAGGAGTCTTCTACTCCTTCCTCACACCTCCGGTTGGTCCTGATCTACGTGTAGAAAGTGGCACCAGAAAGTTTGGAGACTCGCTCTTTTTACAAGAAAGTACTTTATCTCTACATTTTCAAACGATCACCTTCAAAACAGCACAGTAATGCAGCACCCCTGTGTTCTTCTGGGAAGTGCACTGGAAGTCTTCTTTTCAAAAGATGTCAAGCACTTTCTGAGATTCCTCCTGCATCTCCACAACGGTGCCAAAAAAGGCGACCTGGATCTTCATCTCACAGGTCCACAGGAGGCAAATCTGGCGCGTATTCCGGGTGCAGAAGTGAGATCATGTTGTTTTCAGAGAGAAACACTCTCGTGTGAGGAGAGCTCTGTGACATGGTGTTCTCATGTCCATGATGGAACGTGTTCAGAACAGCACAGGTTGCACAAGACCATGTCTTATGACATGAAATTTGGTGCCCCCTGTGACTGTGACTGCAACCTTGTGCTGCCTTCTGTTAGCATGTGACAAAACTTGTCTCGAACCTTTTTGATGCTCCTCATAGTTCCTTTTACATCAATTTACACTTCAGTTCTGCTGAGATGATGTGTGGTGGAGCTTCTTACATGGACACTTTCCAGCACACACTCAGCTAAGAGCCTTCAAACATATATATATATAAATATATATAAAACTTCATGAATGAATCCATCGTATTGTGTATGCACTCTTCTGTTTACACAAAAAATTAGAACATGTTTGATGACGAGCCTCTGGTCTCCTGTCATTGCATCATAGACACAAATCTTCTGAAACTCTGCAGATGGACAATAATCCATACATTCTTATGTTTTAGATTTAAAACCCTGCTGACCTTCTGAACTGAAGAAGACATTTACGTTCACAAACACGAGAACATTCATAAATATTGGGATCTTCTGCCTGAACACGAGCCCCTCTATAAGCGTCACCTTGATTGATCTTCAGTATTGTTGTTCTCTCCGGGGGAGAAGGACGTTATTATCGGGGGCTTGTCATTAAAAAACACAACATTTTGCAGAAAATTGACTTCATTCAATTCAGACACTGACACAAAGCAGCCTCGGAGAAATCCGGCTCTAGATTTAGATCCCTGCTGAGTGAGTCAGAGGTGATGACAAGCAGAACTTCAACAAAATGTGGAAGGAACGTTAAGGGGAACGAGAGTCGAATAGGAAGTCGTTCTCTAGCAGGTGAAGGTAACGGGGGAATTATAAACCGTTACAGTGTACAGGTGTAACTGTGGGATGAGCACAGGGCAGAGCGTATGATTACAGCAGCAGTCTGGTGTCTGGATCTTAACGTTTCTGGGAGTTTTACCTTCACCTCAATCAGCATGAAGTCACTTATTAGAGACCAACTTTATAACATCATCATCATCTGTGTAAAGCTGCTTTAAGGCGATGTCCATTGTTAAAAACGCTACACAAATAAACATTTAATTGAATTAAAATCTTTCTGAAAGATACAAATCTCTAGTGTCCTGCTGAAAGTATCCACTGAAGTAACCATGAGTCAGTAGAGTTAACTCTGTGTGAGGTCTTCAAGCAGGACCATGGACAGAAGTGAATCTGAAATACAGAAGTAGAACAGGATGAATCAGACTACTGCAGGACAAGTGTGTGAGGATCTGGCACTCGCAGCACATTCTGCAGCAGGAGGACAAGTACAGCTAGACATGAGAGAGAGAGAGAGGGAGAGAGAGAGAGAGAGAGAGAGAGAGAGAGGGAGAGAGATAGAGAGAGAGAGAGAGGGAGAGAATATAAAGAATGAGATGATGAAAGTGAGAGAGTTGTTCTAGTTATATTACTTACATAATCTTCAGATGGATGACTGATGATCACTTCCAGGTTCTTCACTGCTGCACATGATGTAAGTGACAGACCACAAAGAACTGATTACAGAATCAGGGTCTTTTTATGTTCCTTTGTTTCTGTTTTTTCAAATAAAAGAATAAAAAAAGTAGAAAATCAAAATTTCTAAATATTAAATGTAAAATAATTAATGATTGTCTGGTTTATTGTTAGTTTTTTCTTTACTGTAAAAAGTGTGTAGTGATCCAGAACTTCAGTACACCAGGGGCTCACAGCACTCGTGTATCTGCACTGGGTTTCTGCACCAGTGTTGCAGCAATGTTCTATATTCAGAAGGTGGAAATTACTCAGGAATCTCTCATCTGATTGGCCTGAAACATATCCAGACCCAGCACTAAACCCAGAAGTATCATATACTGGGAATAATATACTCCAGGTTTTATTACGAATAAAGTACTGAATATTAACAATTCCACACGACTCGACATGGACATGAGCAAAGCCGATACTGAAGCAGAAGTAAATTGTGTTTTTACTGATTTGATCTTGATCATTTGTGTAATTGTATTTCTAACATGCACAACTACACACAGTGAAATGACTAAACTGTGACTATGAACATAAACAAATCAAATACAAAAATATGGTGGTTAAAGAGTTAAAAGTAAAATGCAGTAAAATAGAATTTATAATAAAAATATGTGCAGTAAAACTGCTAAGAATAGAATCTAGTGTACACATTCAGCAGCATTTCCACTGCAGGACGCTGAAACGTTGTGGTGTGATTGTGGTTTGTTAGATGTGTAGAATGTGTGCAGAATAACAGGTTGAGGCAGAGGGTCATGTCCCGGTTCTTGTCCTGGTGTTGGGTTGAGGAAGTCAGTGAGATGATTTCAGTCTAATAGATTGGGGAAAAGGGTTCGACTTGTTCTACTGATCTGATCTGCTTGAGCTGTTTGTTTAATAAAACCCTGGTGTGATTATACTGCAGGATCACCAGGTGTTTGTGAGTCTCTGATCGAGCTTGTTGTCGTGTTGTGTAGTGTTTTCTCTTGCAGGTGTGTTTGTGTGCAGTGGAAGTGTGTGTTTGTGTAGATAAAGAGCATGTATCAGTATTCAGTCAGTATTTCTTCCCCTGGAGCTCTTCTACTTTATCTAATGCTAATTCTCCTGCACTAATGTCCTGTTTAATTATGCATGGGATGAAGTTGCCACTTCTGACCTAAAACAAAATTGCTGAATAATGCTGACGGTGGTGAACATTACCCTGCGGCGTATCATGATGTTTCTGGCTCGATTGGAAGCAGATCATGTTGAGAGAATGGATCAGTCTGGGCAGATGTGCAGCAGTGTTTAAATATTAACTGTGATCTCACAGCCTTTACATCACCTCCTGTCTACTTTACTCATTTCCTGTGTGTCTCTGACTGAATGCAGGCATTAAACACTTTCAGGCTGATGCTTCTGAGCCGTTACTGAGCTCTGAGATCAGAAAATGATGAACACAACACAGGTTATGGCCTCCTGGAACCCTAATTCATCCTAATATTCCCTGCAGGCTGAAGGAAGCAGAATAACATGAAACTGCTTATAGGATTTGGTGTAAATTGTTTCTACAGCCAGCTGAGATACACACACACACACACACACACACACACACACACACACACACACTACACAACATGCACGACAACACAACAAGAACATTTCTGTGACAGAAGGTAGTAGATGAAAAGATGAAGAGGAAGTAGCTCGCTGGAGTTTTTACCAGCCCAGTGGATCAGAGTGAAGACCATCACATCTTCACACCTGCTCATTTGTTCACACCTACTCAGAGCCAATCACATCACAGCAGGACGACGCAAATACTCACCAGATCCATATCAAGATGGTCACATTAAACATCAGAACGGGGGAATGTATGATCTCTGGCATGGCTTTGGAGATCAGAGAGAACTTTCCCACACAGCAGTCTGTAGAGTTTCCACCACATGGTGCAATAAACACACGTGCAGTAAGTGGAGCATCTTCAGGATGAATCATACGACAGGAAGTCCACAGGAACACAGTAAGATTTAGGTTTAATTTTGACCTGCAGCTTTTATCCTGACTGTTACTTTGATCCTGTACATGAGACCACAGCAGTGTTTTGCTGAGGTGTATGTCAACAGGTCCAGGGCCTTCTTTTATTAAGGCTTTTGTATCTTCTCCAGATACAGAAGAACTGACTGCTGGTTTCAGTTCTATATGTTTGATCATTCTGAATGATGTTGCTCCTCTCAGATGAAACCTGTGCACTTAGACAGGTCTGTAGGAAAGCAGAACGAGATGGAGGAAAGATAATTACAGATTTCTTATAATATGCTAAAAGAAACTCTTGGCTCTGACCAGCGTGCAGCTAAACCGCAAGAACTAAATATTTTTCTGATTTAATTAACAAGTGCTTGGTGTCCGAAAGCTTTGTTTAGCACAATCAACTCTGATTTCTTGAACTTCTTTGTGAGAGGTTCCCTCAAAACCTCAAGCCTCAAAGATCCTCAAAGATCTGTTCGAAATCACAGGCCCGATTGTAAATAGTTTCTTATCGGAAGGTTGTGTTCCGTCTTGTTTCAAACACGCAGTGGTTTCCCTTTTATTAAAAACCTGACCTTGAGGCTACAGAGTTTAACAACTTCTGGCCCATTTATGTCTAAAGTGTTAAAGGTAGTTCAGACATGAAATTACTCCTTTCTTGCAGGAGAATGATCTCCTGGATCATAGCACAGATCTCGCTCTGGTGAAAGTTTAAATGATTTATTATTAACGGTTGATTATGGGATGGCTGATATTTAAATTGTTAGATCTTAGTGCTGTATTTGTGAGGTGGGTTTTAGAGGATCAGCTTTGCAATGGTTCCACTCATATCTTTAGGATAGAACATCCTCTGGTAATTTATAATTTTTTTTATTCTCTGTATTTCCCTTAAATGATGGTCTTCCTCAGGGCTCTATTTTGAGCTCTAATTAGTTTTCCTTATATATGTGTCTCTTAGGTCATCTATTTGCCATCGCAATGATGTTTTCTATCACATGTATGAGATGACACACAAATGTATCTACTGCTGAAGGTTGAAAACTGCAGTCCTTGCAGTTCTTGTTATGGTGTTTAGAGGAGGTTCAGGTTTGGCAGTCAAGTCTTTTTCTTCTGCTTGATGATAAGAAGATAGCCTCCTTAGAAATCTGGGCGTTATAATTGTTTCATCTTTGAGTTCTGATAAACAGATCAATTTGGTGGTAAAAAATAGCTTTCATCAGTTCAGACTTTTTTTTAAGCTAAAACCTTTTTTGAGTTTTAAAGATTTGGAGATTGTTATTCATGCATTAATCTCATCACGACTAGATTACTGTAATTCTCTTCATGTAGGAACGATCTCGCTTGCAGCGTGTGCAGAATACTGCAGCTAGTCTTCTGACTGGCTCAAAAAGAGGAGAAAAACATCACTCCAGTCCCGTCTTCCCTCCATCGGCTGCCAGTCAAGTACAGGATTGAGTTAAACATTTTTAAAGTGATACACAACTTGTGGGGTCTTAAACAGCAGGTGGGTCACGAAGATCAACAAATCATGTGCTGCTGCTGTTCCACAGTCCAGAAAGAAATGAAAAAGCGATTGTGCTTTTGCAGTAGAAGGTCCTAAACTGTGAAACGCTCTCCCTCTGTATATTCACCAGGCTTCTTCTATAGAGGGCTTTAGGTCTCACTTGAAGACGCATCTTTTTAGTCGTGATGGAGTGATCTGGGAAGCTGTTTTTGCTTGTTTTATGTAACAATAATTTGATGAATGTTGTGAAGCACTTTGGGCAGCGACGTTGCAGTTAAACGTGTTCTATAAATAAACAGAAGTTGTAGTTGAAGTAATGAGGATGAGCTCCAACAGCAGAACACATCAGATTCCTCTCCTGCCAGAGAAGAGCAGGACTCACATATTGCAGTTTTAGAGAGATGTTCTGAGCTACTGTACTTCCTTCATCTAATTACACCATTTTACCATTTTTAAATGTATTGAACGGCTATTTCATCTCCAACAAGACAAATTCCTGCTTTCTGAAAGATCACCACAATTACCAAAAGGTCACTGGAGTAAATGTTAAAGTTCAGCGAGTTATATGCAAATTATCATCACTTCCCTCATAAACCACCTTCTTACACATTCACATTTCTACATTTTTATTAATATATTTAAACATAAAGGTGGGAAGTTTACAGCTGATGGCACTGTAGTGAACCTCCCTGAACCTGGAAAAGCAAAATTAATAAAAAAAATATGATAAATGTTTGTTTGAATGGTGGATAAATAATCCTGATTAAATATTAGTTCTGGGAGTTATGGTGTAGGAATCTCAGTGACGTTAGCCATTGCCAGACGGTGATGACGTCTAGGCGTCTGGTTCAGAACATCTCAGGAGCAGCAGGTGTTGTGGGGTTTATTGGGGTATGCAGGGGTTAGTAGCTGCCCAAAATGCTACATGGAAGGAGAAATGGTGGCAGGGTCATGGATGCTCCAGGCTCATTGTAGTGTATTATAAGAAGGCTGGAACATCTGGTCTGATCCAGAAGATCTCATGTAAACTTCAGAGGAAGCTGATGCTGGTTCTGATAGAAAGGAGTCTATCAGGCACGGTCATGTGTCTTGGTGTCAAATTCCACACACGCGTTCACACACACACACACACACACACACACACACACACATACAGACACACACAGAAGAGGATTTTGAGAGGTGAACATTGATGGTTCACCTTTACTCAATTCTTTGTTCAGAGCTGCATTGGTGGACTTCAGGACCATCTACAGATGAGTTCTCCTCTCTGAACTTCACCCAGCTGTAGATTTAAACCTTCATTCATACCTGTTAAATCAGAATCCGAGTTGTTTATATTCGTTGATTTGGCAGCTGTGCATCTGAATAAGACACGATCGAGGCATGCAGATGAGCAGCTCGCTCGGGATCCAGCAGTGACTCTGCGCCAGTCCTGGGGTTTGAACTTGTGCTCTTCTGATTATGAGCTCAGAAGTGCAGAACCCTACTGCCTCTGTGATGAGTGCAGATCCGTACAGACGGGTGTGTGTGTTACTCCAGGATCTTTCTGTTTAGTGTGTTTCACTCATAACCTCCATAATACCTGGTTATGATCTTTATAACTAGTACGTGAACTGATGTGTGGAACTGTGTGCTGAACCTTCTGACAGAAATGACCTGAGAGATGAGACAGTGTTTATAGACACAGCGGAGCAGGGAAGTGCTGCTCACTGAAGTGTGTTAAAATCTAATGAGATGTTTATGTAAATATGGCAGCAGTGTTCATGTCTTATTATGTAAAATAACTAGTACTATAATCATTCCTGATCCAGTGTGTTGCAGTGAATCTGGCAGGATAATGCTGGTCTTATGAATATGAATATAAATAAATCTGATGTTCTTGACAGGAGGAGATCTCGAGGATGTGTAGGGAGCGCTGATGCAGGCTGATGATGTGAATACTGTTTAACTGAGAAGCTCCACATGACTGCAATTCCATATTTCAACACCATGTGATTCGGTCTGGACTGCGGTTTAGACGTGTACGTCTGATTTCTGTAAGTGTTATTTAGAGAGTAAACATTCGTCTGGAATGATCTCTATCATGAAACGTCCTGCACAGTCACTGCTCCTCAATCCTACTGAACTGAAGCTCCAACTAGTGAAGAACATCTTTGAGTTTTACAAGAGACACAGCAAAGTATTTCAGCTGAATGTTTGGAGAAATGAAGTGTCCGGACGCTGAACGTGTGTAAAGTTGTTCTTCATGCTCAGAGAAGATTTTTCACTGAGAATAAAGTGGAACATCTGGACATTTATAGATTTGTTTGGTTAAAGTAAATCTTCATAGCGTCACATTACAGAGTTTATTACATAGAAACAAAAGAAACATGCACGTGTTTCTCAAACAGCATAAAACACGTCTCACACACTGCATACGTTTATTCATCAGGTTCTTCATTACAATAAACAGCTCTGATACCAATAACCTGGGGCCAGAAGTGACCCCTGCAGGCAGTAATGTAGAAGCTCCATCAGAAACCATGATTTGAAGTAAACGAGGTTCTTGCTCAGGCTCTTGTCTCGTTTACGGGGACTTTTTGTTCTACTTTTCCTTCTTCTTTTTTAGTTTAGTGATTCTGTTCGTTCACAGCGTTGTCTCTCCAGATTCCACCACAGCATCTCAGCTGGATTTCTCTCCAACACCAAAATAAACTCATCGCTTTCTGAATTCCTTCTGTAAACCTTGAACAAATATCTCCCTGTTTTATACTCTGTGCTTTATGTGTCTTAGAGAAGGCATGTGATGGTCTTTACCCCCGGCTGCTGTCGTATAATACACACACTGAATAAACTGAATATTATACACACACACACACACCAAAAACTAAATATTATAAACACACACACACACACACACACACACACACACACACACACACACACACACACACACTCTGAACCCCGAACACCGTCAGGAAGACTATTCCAGAGTTTAGGAGCTAAATGAAAGAATGCTCTACCACCTTTAGTGGACTTTGCTATTCTAGGAACTACTAGAAGTCTAGAGTTTTGAGATCTCAGGGAGCGTGACGGATTGTAGCGTGTTGGAAGACTGGAGATACATGGAGATAAACTATTTAGTGCTTTATAAGTGAGAAGTAATAGTTTGTAGTCTATTCGAAACTTTCGGAACAGGAGGCCAGTGTAGGGACGATAAGATCGGGGTTATGTGATCATATTTTCTTGACCTTGTAAGAACTCTGGCTGCTGCATTCTGGACTAACTGAAGCTTGTTTATTAATGATGCAGGACCTCCACCTAGTAACGCATTACAGTAGTCTATTCTGGAGGTCATGAACGCATGAACGAGCTTCTCTGCATCCGATATGGACAACATATTTCTTAGCTTAGAAATATTTCTAAGGTGAAAGAAGGCTGTTTTTGTAACTTGATTAATATGATTTTTGAAAGACAAGTCGCTGTCTAAAATAACTCCTAGGTCTTTTATCGTTGAACTAGTGTTTACAGAACATCCGTCTAAATGCAGGTTAAGATGCTGGAGCGTCTGTATACTAGTTTTAGGGCCGATGAGCAAAATCTCAGTCTTATCGGAATTTAAAAGTAGAAAGTTATGGGTCATCCAATCTCTTATTTCCTTAACACACTCAGTTATCCGGGTTAATTGAGCTGTATCGCCTGGTTTAGATGAAATATATAGCTGAGTATCATCAGCATAACAATGGAAGCTAATTCCATGCCTTCTAATAATATTTCCTAACGGGAGCATGTATATTGTGAAGAGCAGGGGTCCTAGAACTGAACCTTGCGGCACACCATAATTTACTTGCATTAGCCTGGATAGCTCTCCATTTAAATCTACGAAATGGTAACGATCGGACAGGTAGGATTTAAACCAGCTTAATGCCTGTCCCTGAATGCCGACGTAATTTTGTAAGCGATCTAGGAGGAGATCATGATCTATAGTGTCAAATGCAGCACTAAGATCTAGTAAAACCAACAGCGAGATGAAGCCTTGGTCTGAAGCTAAAAACAGGTCATTAGTTATTTTAACTAGGGCAGTTTCTGTGCTATGATGGGGCCTAAAACCTGACTGAAATTCTTCAAATATATTGTTCTCTTGCAAGTAGGAACATAACTGGGCAGCGACAATCTTTTCTAAAATCTTAGACATAAATGGGAGATTTGAAATTGGTCTGTAATTTGATAACGTGTTGGGATCCAGATTAGGTTTTTTAATGAGGGGCTTAATAACTGCTAACTTGAGGGATTTAGGGACGAGTCCTAACGATAGTGAGGAGTTAATAATATTCAGAAGTGGTTCACCAGTTGTATGTAACACTTCCTTCAGTAGTTTAGTAGGAATTGGATCTAACTGACATGTTGTTAATTTAGCTTTGAAAATAACATTATACAGCTCTTCCTGTCCTGTACATGTAAAACAGTGGAGTTGTGGAGTTGAGGGTAACACTGTCTCAGGAGATGCTGTCAGAGGTTGAACTGCCACAATTGTTTTTCTAATGTTCTCTATTTTTTCGGTGAAGAAAATCATAAAGTCCTCACTACTAAACTGTGATGGAACACAATTTTCAGATTCCTGATTTGTAGTTAGTTTAGCTACAGTACTGAAAAGGAACCTGGGATTGTTTTTGTTGTTTTCTATAAGTTTGCTCAGGTGTTCAGCTCTAGCAGCTTTTAGCGCCCGTCTGTAGCTGAGCATACTGTCCTTATACGCAATTCTAAATACCTCCAATTTAGTTTTCCTCCATTTTCTCTCCAGATTACGTGCTGTTCTCTTGAGGGCATGCGTATGACTATTATACCAAGGTGCAGGTGCAGGTTCTCTAACCTTTTTTAACCGGATGGGGGCAACGGTGTCTAATGTGCTAGTGAGGATAAGGTCTATGTTTTTAGTGATTTCATCAAGGTTATTAGTAGTTATGGGTTTAGTGTGAAATTGAGATAAATCAGGCAGGTTATTTATGAATCTGTCCTTAGTGGTTGGAACAATACTCCTACCAGGTCGATAACGTGGTGAAACACGGCTAATCTGCTCTACCGGTAGTGTGAACAGTATGAGGTAATGGTCTGTGATGTCATCACTCTGAGGTAAAATATCTATATCAGTGACGTCTGCTCCGTGGGATATTACTAAGTCTAATGTGTGGTTAAAACGGTGAGTTGGTCCAGTGATGTTTTGTTTAACCCCAAAAGAGTTTAATAAGTCAACAAA
Organism: Silurus asotus; assembly: GCA_024362625.1. Taxonomy (NCBI): domain Eukaryota; kingdom Metazoa; phylum Chordata; class Actinopteri; order Siluriformes; family Siluridae; genus Silurus; species Silurus asotus. The sequence continues at coordinate 234,560 of MU551674.1, read as the reverse complement.
TGATAATCCTAGTTATGGGTTTAGTGTGAAATTGAGATAAATCAGGCAGGTTATTTATGAATCTGTCCTTAGTGTTTGGAACAGTCAGTGATGAGAACATGACTGAGAACAGACACATTCCTGATCATCATCATCATCATCATCATCAACTTTTCTCTGCTTGTGTTCTACATGGTGGATCTTCAGCCTGGATACATTCATTAGAGAACAACATCTGAAATTATTTTATATTAATATATTAATATGATGTTACAGTGTGACACTAAAACAGGTAGTAATAATCACTAGTTTTTACTGAAGAACATGTCGGAGCTCAAACTTCTTTACTTTCGCTTGAGTGAAAAAGTGCAGTCAGAACTTCAACTTTTACCAGAATCTTTGAAACATCAGTATCTTCACTTCTACTGAGGTTGTGTGCACTTTTGCTTTCTCGTGTATCTGAATTACAGTATGCTTTATTATCTGAGCTGCTGTGAAGATTATTAATCACCACCTTCCAACTAATCAGATTTAAACATTTAGCAGTAATGTGGTCTAGAAGTAAACCTCAGATAGATCTTCAGCTCCTCCTAGCTTTACAGTGTTAGCTTATTTCACTCTAGCCTTTTACACACTTCCTTTAGGATGATCTGATCTCTCTAATCTGGTATCTCCTCTCATGGAGGCTACTAATATAATAATCTGGGATATTTTTAGGGCTAGTATTTAATTGTTTTAAACTGCACTGTGTTCTTTTTAAACCCACCTGTTTTCAGTCATGTGCTTGATAAGTAATGATCTACGATCAGATTAGACCTTCTGTCATAAAGATCAAAGAACTGCCCATTAAGATGTGAGAGGAACTTGTTAGGAGGAGGACAGGTGGTGGGAGTTAGAAAAAGATCTACAAAGCTTTGAACTTTCTTAGGAGTATGATGACATCCATTATTTCCAAGTGGAGAATCCATAGTACAGTGAAATCGTACTGTCCTTCAGCCCTCTAGAGGCCGCTCTCGTAATGACAGTGTAC
>MU551674.1:208551-228551 GCA_024362625.1 Silurus asotus | reverse complement strand
TGTGTGTGTGTGTCAATTTTTTAAGTATCTAAAAATATCTTCCTTTGAGGGCCTCAGGCCAGTAAGTATTTTTGTACCTGAGACATGTTTTGGCGAGAACTGAAATGCACTCACCCCCTCATTTCTCTCTCTCTCTCTCTCTCTCTCTTTCTCTGTCTCTCTCTCTCTCTCTCTCTCTCTCTCTTTCTCTGTCTCTCTCTCTCTCTCTCTCTCTCTCTCTCTCTCTGTCACACATGCTCTCAGAAGTTTTGAAACAGGAAATTGGTGTGGGTGGTAGTTTAAGAAATAATAAGATGTGCACATGTGTGTGTGTGTGAGTGTGTGTGTGTGTGTGTGTGAGAGAGAGAGAGAGAGTACAGAAGCGTGGTTGTGTGTAGAGATGATGTAGAGGTGTACAGTACGTCTCTATTTGGAGTATAATGCTGAGCTCCAGGGGGAAATGGGTCGTGCCCCACACCCCTCCTGTCCACACCAACACCAGGTACTTAACGCTTCCTTTATTCTCTGTGTGTGTGTGTGTGTGTGTGTGTGTGTGTGTGTGTGTGTGTGTGTGTGTGTTGTGGAGGTAAACACATCAGTGTGAACCGTTGTTTTGATTTGCATTTAAAAGTGTGTGTGCGCTACTGATTCAGTTCTGTGAGACGTTTGAACACTGTGTTTGTGTGCGTGTGTGTGTGTATACCGGTAAGCAGGTGTGTGCAGTTTAGATTTGCTGCTGTTGTGTTATCCACACACACACACACACACACACACACACACACACACACACACACAAAGTGTGTAAAACAGTAAGTTGAAGTTATTTTCAGATGTGTTTGTGTTTCAGAAGTGTAGGATGATTACAGTAAACACTCTGACTCGCACATCAATACTGACCTGTGTGTGTGTGTGTGTGTGTGTGTGTGTGTGTGTGTGTGTGTGTGTGTGTGTGTGTGTGTGTGTGTGTAAATGTGAAAGTGATTTGTTTTCCACATGTTCATGTTGACTTGTTGTACACTGCACCGAAACTTATTTACACTAAAGTAACATCAATTGCTCAAATTGTGCATGCGTGAAAGTGTGTGTAACCTGTGTGTGTGTGTGTGTGTGTGTGTGTGTGTGTGTGTGTGCGCACGCATGTGCGTGCGTGTGTGTGTGAGAGAATTCGGTCTTGAACTTCTGCATTTGAATTCACACATTTGCATCACACAGAAAAGCTGCTGCTTACTCATGCAGTTGTCATATAGTTGTGTGTTGTGTAGAGTTGTGTGCTGTATAGTTATGTAGTGTAGATGCGTTCTATAATTGTGTGCTGTGTAGTTGTTGTATAAATGTGTTGTAGATGTGTCGTGTAGATGTTGCATAGAAATGTTGTGTTGTATAGTTGTGTGCCATGTAGATGTGTGTTGTGTAGATGTTATGTATAGTTGTGTTGCATAAATGTCAAATAGATGTTGTGTAGTTGTGTTCTGTGTAGATGTGTTGCATAAAAAAGTTGTAAAGATGTGTTGTGTAGATGTTTCATAGATGTGTTGTGTAGTTGTGTGTTGTACAAATGTGTGTTGCATAGATGTGTTGTGTAGTTGTGTAAATGTGTTGTGTGCTAAATAGATGTCTGGTATGTAGATTAGTTGTGTTGTGTGGATGTATGTTGTACAGATGTGTGTTGTGTAGTTGTGTAGATGAATAGTACAGAATTGTACTCCATGTGCAGGAACATGTTACTACAGGTCCATCATCAGTCCATACAGTACAGTACAGTGTGTACAGATCGGGTAACTGAACACTGCAGGTCACTGAACTCATGCTTGTGTTCATCAAACCAGTCAGGAAAGAGATGGAAGTCAGCAGTGTAGAAGAAGAAGAAGGAGAAGAAGAAGAAGAGGAAGAAGAAGCATGTGGTCATCTGGAATATACAGAGAACTGAAATAATGCTTGATTGTAATCAACAAGCCCAATAGGTCATAAAACAACATTCCAACACCACCAACACCACCACCACTACTACTACTACAGTTGAGCTAGCGTCACCTCCATGCTGGCTCAGACCAGGGCAGCTGTTCTCCATGGATCTCCATCATCAGCATTTTCTACTTACTGAAGCTTTTTTACACCATGAGCACATGTGGAGGGTGAAACCTGCAGTAGATCAGCATCTCAAGGAATTTAAATACATGAGCATTGCAGTTCCACTTTTACACACAAGGGGGAGAAGCAACTCAATACATCCAGGATATGAAGTGTGTGTGTGTGTGTGTGTGTGTGTGTGTGTGTGTGTGTGTGTGTGTGTGTGTGTGTGTGTGTGTGTGTTATTGTACTAAAGGAAGGCTCAAAATCTTGAAGCACAGTCTGCATGTGACTTTGACATAATGTTCAACTTCCTCTGTTCTTTGTACAGCTGCATTGTGGCGTTTGTTCGTTTGTGTGTTTGTGTGTGTGTGTGTGTGTGTGTGTGTGTGTGTGCGCATGTGCGTTTACATCATGTACAATGTGCTGCTTGCCATGTATTGTGGGTACTGTATACACTGTCTCGGTGTGTGTAGTGAGCAGACTGTATATGATGTGTAAAATGACTGAGTTTCTGCTGAGGTGTGTGTGTGTGTGTGTGTGTGTGTGTGTGTGTGTGTGTGTGTGTGTGTGTGTGTGTGTGTGTGTGTGTGCTCTGACTGTGTTTGGAGTGTGAGATAGAGAAAGCCCATCAGGTCAGCAGAAGGTGAGCAGCAGGTCAGCGTTGGTGCATCAGTCCCCCGGAGGTGAGATCTGGCAGAAAGAATAGTTGGAAACAATGTGTGGTCTGCGGTCAAACCGTAATTGTGCAGGTGACATCACTTCCTTCCTGTACAGGAAGTAAGTAGTGAGCATGTAGAGAAGGAAAATACGTGGCTCCAGTGCACTGTTTAGAACATCACCACATCATGGAACCACACACACACACACACACACACACACACAGGTCAAACCGTAATTGTGCAGGTGACATCACTTCCTTCCTGTACAGGAAGTAAGTAGTGAGCATGTAGAGAAGGAAAATACGTGGCTCCAGTGCACTGTTTAGAACATCACCACCTCATGGAACCACACACACACACACACACACACACACACACACACGGAAACATACAGTATGTGTTCTTTTAAACTGCATAGCCTGTTCTAACTAAACGTGTGTGTATGTGTGTGTGTGTGTGTGTGTGTGTCTTTGGTGGGGGATTTCATATTTTGAGTGATATCATATATCATCGGTTGAGTGAGAGGAAAATCTACAACCTGTTAAAAATACACAGATCAATACAATACACACTATAATACACACACTACATTACACACTATAATACACACACTACATTACACACTATAATACACACACTACAGTACACATACACTATAATACACACACTATAATACACACACTACAATATACATACACTATAATACACACACTATAATACACACACTACAATATACATACACTATAATACACACACTATAATACACACACTACAATATACATACACTATAATACACACACTATAATACACACACTACAATATACATACACTATAATACACACACTATAATACACACACTACAATATACATACACTATAATACACACACTATAATACACACACTACAATATACATACACTATAATACACACACTATAATACACACACTACAATATACATACACTATAATACACACACTATAATACACACACTACAATATACATACACTATAATACACACACTATAATACACACACTACAATATACATACACTATAATACACACACTATAATACACACACTACAATATACATACACTATAATACACACACTATAATACACACACTACAATATACATACACTATAATACACACACTATAATACACACACTACAATATACATACACTATAATACACACACTATAATACACACACTATAATACACACACTATAATACACACACTATAATACACACACTATAATACACACACTATAATACACACACTATAATACACACACTATAATACACACACTATAATACACACACTATAATACACACACTATAATACACACACTATAATACACACACTATAATACACACACTATAATACACACACTATAATACACACACTATAATACACACACTATAATACACACACTATAATACACACACTATAATACACACACTATAATACACACACTATAATACACACACTATAATACACACACTATAATACACACACTATAATACACACACTATAATACACACACTATAATACACACACTATAATACACACACTATAATACACACACTATAATACACACACTATAATACACACACTATAATACACACACTATAATACACACACTATAATACACACACTATAATACACACACTATAATACACACACTATAATACACACACTATAATACACACACTATAATACACACACTATAATACACACACTATAATACACACACTATAATACACACACTATAATACACACACTATAATACACACACTATAATACACACACTATAATACACACACTATAATACACACACTATAATACACACACTATAATACACACACTATAATACACACACTATAATACACACACTATAATACACACACTATAATACACACACTATAATACACACACTATAATACACACACTATAATACACACACTATAATACACACACTATAATACACACACTATAATACACACACTATAATACACACACTATAATACACACACTATAATACACACACTATAATACACACACTATAATACACACACTATAATACACACACTATAATACACACACTATAATACACACACTATAATACACACACTATAATACACACACTATAATACACACACTATAATACACACACTATAATACACACACTATAATACACACACTATAATACACACACTATAATACACACACTATAATACACACACTATAATACACACACTATAATACACACACTATAATACACACACTATAATACACACACTATAATACACACACTATAATACACACACTATAATACACACACTATAATACACACACTATAATACACACACTATAATACACACACTATAATACACACACTATAATACACACACTATAATACACACACTATAATACACACACTATAATACACACACTATAATACACACACTATAATACACACACTATAATACACACACTATAATACACACACTATAATACACACACTACAGTACACATACACTATAATACACACCCTATAATACACACACTATAATACACACACTACAGTAAACATACACTATAATACACACACTACAGTAAACATACACTATAATACACACACTACAGTACACATACACTAAAATAACTATACACACTATAAAATTAAACAAAGGAAAAGAAACAATGAAAGAGAGGGAAAGAAAAAGAAAGAAAAGAGAGACAGAAAGCAGATGAGACTGGGTGAAGTTGTGGTCACGTCTCTCACCTAAACGTAAACCTGGTGTTTTGCTTTTAATAATAAAAAACAATCTTCTGTTTTTTTTTATTGTATTAATGATTATATTTCACACTATTTGTAAGAATCCAGAAAGTTCTGTGAGGTTCTGAAGATTCCTGCAGCTCTCCTCAGTCTGACTCTCACCAAACGTCTTTTAATTTGATCTAATGGGAAGGTAACTTTAACGCTCTGTGCAGTTTTACTGAATCTTTATCCAGTCAGGAAGAAGTTCTAATCCCTCAGTTTACTGCAGAGAGCTGGAATATCAGTCAGGCATGTGGAAGGGCAGCTACCTGTGGGGTCCTGTGTGTGTCTTGTCTTCTGAGCTTGACACTTCCTGGTCTGGTGCAGTGTCTGAGCAGAGCCGGGAGAAAAAGAGAGAGAGGAGTAAAAGCATGTGAGTGTGTGTGTGTGTGTGTGTGTGTGTGTGTGTGTGTGTGAGTGAGTGAGTGTAAACGTGTGTGTGTGTGTTCTGCAGCAGAACTCAGCAGAAACTCACAGTGGTGCTGTAGATGAGAGAAGGAGAAGAGATAGGAGGAGGGTTGCTGGTGGTGAGGGATGTCTTGCATGTGGGTTTATGAGCCTCATTTAAGTTGGACTCGCAGCAAGTTTTTGATTCAGAACAACAGAAGAAAAGAAGGAGAGAGAGAGAGAGCGAGAGAGAGAGAGAGAGAGGCTGGGACGGGACGGACGAGGACAGGAGGAATGCAGAAGTCTGTGTTTGGATAAACTTTGCTGGCAGTGAACTAAGAAACTGAAGGAGCTCCGGAGCTACACACTCGTCTTCTCTCTCTCCGTCTGTTACTCCTTTTTTTATTGGTTCCCCACTTCCTTCCTTTCTTCCTCCGGGGAGATTCGGAGTGTGGCATGGTGCCGCGTGCTGCGTTTGTTATTATTCCTGCCATGAACACGCCGCATCAGACACTGCAGTCTGAGTGATGGCTGACGACGAGGGGGCGGAGTCACAGGAAGGGCTTGAGGGTACGACCTCACTGGCCTCCACTTCAGCTTCATCTTCTACCTCTGACCTGCCCTGTGCTGCCTCGCCCGGGGCAGAGAGGCACGCCGGGGGTCGTCGCCATAGCAGCAGGAGCTTCACCGGCCTGAGGCTGTTTGGAAGGAGGTAAGTGTGGAGAGAGGTGTGTGTTCAACTGACATACAAGCGGCAGAAGGATGAATGGATGAATGGATGGGTGGATGGATGGATGGGTGAAATGATAGTTTACACGTCCTCGTGCTGAGAGAAAGACATGAGCTCTTTCACAAACCTGACGCTCACGCTCGAGTCTCACGTGTGTACTTTAGATTTTCTCTAACGTGACTAGATCGTTACGTATAAACACTTTATCCAGAATCTGCAGCTGGAACTTTGTTTATTCAGAACAGTGAAAACGTGCACACATGGTCAGACACGTGCTTCTGCAGGAACCGTGAGGAGCAGATCAGGTTCATCAGCAGCCTGGAGACCTTCCGTCCAGCACTAACAAGGTGTGAAGTTCTGAGCAGGCCATCGATTCCTCACTGTTTAGGAGCTACAACACAAGCAGTGAACATTTACTGCAAACCCCAACCTAGCTCGTGTGTGTGTGTGTGTGTGTGTGTGTGTGTGTGTGTGTGTGTGTGTCTGTCCTCACCAGTAACTTCAAAAGGCTCCATAACACAGTAGGAAATGAGGCTCTGTTCTGTTACACTTCCCACATACAAGTGTGTGTGTGTGTGTGTGTGTGTGTGTGTGTGTAATCCTTACATCAGCCTCTTTGAGGACACACTTTACACTCCTGGTGTAAGATCCTTCTTTCGTCTGTTCCATGCTGTATTTCTAGACGTCTGGCGGTGACACTGGGATATAATAAGAGTATTATGTGGAATTGTGCGATTGTGTTTGTGTACGGTGTAAAGACACGACCTGGGGGGGGGAGGAAGAGGAAGATGAAGAGGAAGAGGAGGGTGGATGAGATGTCCCTGCACCATCATTAGCATTTCTACTTTTAGTGCTGCTTTGACTGTATCTACAAATCTGCTGCAGCCCAGGGGATGATCTCTTCACCGTACACTCGTTTCTCCTCCTCTTCTCTTTTTCTCCTCCAGTTGTTATTCTGTCTGTAGAGATTTCACTCCACTGAAGGTCATTCTGAATATTTATTTAACTTTAATTGAGACATGAAAGTCCTGAAGTGATCTTTGTTCCATTGTGGAACTCTCTAGGGTTCCTTGGCTTCCTGTGTGTGTGTGTGTGTGTGTGTGTGTGTGTGTGTGTGTGTGTGTGTGTGTTTTGCGTTGTCTGACAGGTTGTTTGTTGATCTCATTAATGAATGCATGATGACCCTGACCTGAGAACAGCTCAGGTGAGACTGAGAGAAAGACGACGTGCCAAATCAATTTAATTATTCAGTTTCACCAAGCTGTGTGTGTGTGTGTGTGTGTGTGTGTGTGTGTGGAGATCAGTCTCTCCTGCTGACAGACTCCATGCTGTGGTTGGACAAGTGATAATTAGCCCCACCACACAGAGACGTCCCCATCGTCTGGAGCTCAGAGCTTCCTACTTAATGAGACACAAAGTTTCTCCTTCCAATGAACTGGAGATCTCAAAGCCTCAGGTAGTGTAGAGATGTGTAAAGTCTAAAAGATCTTTGTTCTCAGTCTCATCATTAGCATTTCTACTTTTAGTGCTGCTTTGACTGTATTTACAAATCTGCTGCAGCCCAGGGGACGATTTCATTTCATTTACATCACCTGACTTTTCACCTGCATCACTACAAGACCTTCACTAACACCACTGTAGCTGAATAAATCTCCACAAAATCTAGTGGAACATCTTCTCAGAAGAGTGGAGCTCCTTCTAACAGCACATGAGATCGTTCACATCGGTGTGAAAAAGGACGTTCAAAAAGTACATCATGATCTCATGGTCAGGTGTCCACAAACTTCTGGCCTGTAGTTTTGTACACAGGATATTTTGTTTTTGTGTCGTCTGCAGTTTGACTGGAACTGTTATGCCACGTATCAGACTCAGGCAGGTCCATAAGTATTTGGACACAACGTGTTTTCCACCACAGTAGATGAGAAATGAAGTAATCATGAAGTATAAACTTTCAGCTTTAATAAATGATATATAATATAAATATCACATTGATTGTGCTCACAAGGTCAAAAGTAATCAGACATGTGACTGATGTAGAGTGTAAAAGCTCAGTTGGTCAGTTTCTTCATTATTCCCTGATAAATTAAAGATTTAATGATCAACAGGCCTTTTATTAGAGCAAGTCATCAGTTATCAAGCAACTGCTTTACCAACAAAGAGCCAGTAGATATCTCAGGAGTGTTCCTCAATCCCAGATCACATTTAGAAGAAATGACCTAGAGACCCAAGTGCTGGAGAATCCAGAGTCACGTTGCGCACACACACACACACACGTGTACATTTCATTTGCACTTTGATTGTAAGACTGATGAGCAGAGTGATAGTTATTGCAGGTCTTCATATGGAGGGAAGTTTATACTCTTCACCACAGCTAAATCCACCAAAACCACATCAAACACACACACACACACACACACACACACACACACACACACACACGCACACACACATACACACACAGTCAAACACTACACCACACCTCCAGTTGACCCCCAGATGATCCATGCAAATTATCAACCTTCCTGTGTGTGTGTGTGTGTGTGTGTGTGTGTGTGTGTGTGTGTGTGTGTGTGTGTGTGTGTGTGTGTGTGTGTGCTGGCCTTGTTTACATTACCTGCTGGAACACTGCACACACTACACACTCATTCATTTATTTACTGAATGTGGAATGATGGTTACATTTCCTGCTGCTTAATGTGCAAAGAGAGAGAGAGAGAGAGAGAGAGAGAGAGAGAGAGAGAGATACACACTTCTTTATCTCACACATCTGTAAACGTTAGCATGAACCCATCCTTCCTGTATCTTTTTGGAAACCATTTTCTTATCTGTGTTTTGAGTGATGGATTATAACAGGAGATAATAAATAAATAAATAATGCTCGTATTGATGAAATTATTTCTTCTTGATTGGACACTACACACATACGAGTTTCACAGTAGGAGGGAAAATCTTCTACAGAGCGCATTTTAAAACCTGCTGATTTATTTACAAACATAACAATAATAATACAAAATATAATAATAAGTCATCAAGAGCAGATCTTTTAATCGTGTTATAATTCTGCAGTACTGATGTCACCCAGAGGAGGACGGGTTCCCCGTGTTTAAAGTCTGGTTTCTCTCAAGGTTCCGTCCTCTGTGTCACCACTGGCTCTGACCTCTGACTTCAAGGACACGTTCCAAAAGAACACTAGGGGGCGCTGTATTGCTGTGCAAGGGGACTGTTTTGAAGGTGATCGTGTGAAAACGTAGATAAATAAAGTACTTTCTTGATTCGCAATCACAGTAATGCGTAATCATGCCAGATCTTTTCTCCTCTCTTCTCTGCTCTAATCAGCTCTTCTTGCTTCAGTCAGTGTCGCAGTTCAGGAGGTGTTTGGAGAGGTTGAGGAGGTCCAGGGCACTGTGCAAGGTCTTCTACTCCAACCTTCACACTAACAACCATGTCTTCATGCGGCTTGTTTTAGATTTCCACCAGCAGCGTCTTGCTGGAACAGTGTTTATTATTCTGAGTTTTCAGGGAAATTGTAACAGATACAAAAACGTTTACTGTTTATTTAATTCTTTATTTTTGTGAAACGATTTTAACACTGAACATCATCTCAAAGCAGCTTTACAGAGATAAAGCAGAATAACAAGAATATTATGGGAAGAAGCAGGTGAAGATATGATGGTCCATGCTGCACATACTTTACTACATTCAGTCCTGTAGTGAACATCTACCGGTTTACGCTTTATCAGTGTGTTAGTACTGAACTGATCTACGTTGCTATGGTAACTCGTTCCTGCTGATCTTGAAGTAAATGACTGACATCGTTTATCTGGGTCATCCACACTTCCGTAACACTGATCTGTGTGTGTGTGTGTGTGTGTGTGTGTGTGTGTAAGGATCAGGTTTACTTCATGTAATTCACACATCTGTTGTTGCAGTCTGAACCTTCATGTGGAGAAAAAAAGTAGTGATTTCTGGCTAAAGGCATCATGTTTAAGTTGTTGAGAAACCACCCAGACTTTACGATGATCAGTGTTTTATATATTTTACCTGAATGACAGAAGTTACCTTCTGTTTTTTAGTCATAAGTTCCTCATCTTTTTGTTAAGATGATGGTGGTTCTATTTCAGAGTGTTGAGGGAAGTTTTGTGTCATGCTTTTTTATACCACACACCACTTGTAGCGCCACCATGTTAATCATCAGTCAAAAAGTGGCTTCACATAAACATCTCTTTATAATATGCATCTACACGTCTCACAATCCTCCTGTAGGTACAGCCTTACTGTACACAAAAACAACGTGAACACATGAAGGGACACGTGAAGGTTGAAGCCTGAGTAAAACCTCATCATGATTGGAGGCTTTGTGGAACCAAGCTCAGATCTTTATTATTGTAGGTACTAATAAAGAGCCTGCACCATTCGATTGAAGCAGTCAGATGAGATGAGATGAGATGAGATAAGATGAGATGAGATGAGATGAGATGAGATGAGATGATTCAGTGCTTTACAAGTCGTTAAATCACATTATAATCAGTGTGATTGTTTTTGTCTCTTCTCCTTTAGCAGTGTGTTTGTGAAATCTAGGTATGAACAGAGGACGATTAAAAATGAGTAGCATCTGCATGGTTGTGTGTGTGTGTGTGTGTGTGTGTGTGTGTGTGTGTGTGTGTGTGTGTGTGTGTGTGTGTGTGTTTGAGGAGGGTGTTTTTTGTGTCACGACTCATACTAGACATTGTGATATGGAACTTCTCTTTTGAGTTTTGGAAGCTGTGTTAGACTGGAAGGAGAAGAGCAGGAGTTTCAGTGGAAAAAAGTGTGATTTCTAGAGTAAACTGATACTGTGTGTGTGTGTGCGTGTGTGCGTGTGTGTGTGTGTGCGTGTGTGCGTGTGTGCGTGTGCGTGTGTGCGTGTGTGTGTGTGCGTGTGCGTGTGTGCGTGTGTGTTGTGTGTGGATCTGATACCTTTTCAGACATAACGTTTATACTGCTGTGTGTGATTGTGTGCCGTTAGCGTGTCCTTCTCTGAGTTGCAGAACGCTTCTTTGATTTGATATGACGGCTCAGGAGGATCTGGATTATATGCTCAGGTCAGATGATGTTGGTGATCAGGTGTTTTGTGTTGGAGGTGTGTTCAGTGTTGGATTTACTGTGTGTAACAGGTTGTTTTTTTTCAGTTATGGTTCTATTTATTTTGTTTTTATAATAATATATTGTTGCTCATGTTGCACTGTGATGATCTGGTCTTGGGTCAGAGTCTGCTCTCTTCTCATACCCAGTGTTCTGGATAAGGTTTGGGTCCACCACAACTCTGACTAGTGAAGATCTATTCCTGTACTGGTGTCTCACCGTTTCCTGTTGTTTCCTTCACACTGTTTATATTTACATCATCGAGTCTGTACATATTTCTATGTACATTCACTATATATAGCAAAAGTATTGGGACACCTGACTTTTTTCACCGATTTGTGGTTCTTCCACAAAATGTTCCACAAAGTTGGACACAGTTGTATCTCACACAGACATCTTTGGATGCAGGAGCATGACATTTACACTTCACTTGAACAATGAGACCCAAACCTGTTCCAGCCTGACACTGCTCCTCTGCACAAAGCCAGCTCCATGAAGATCTGCTTTCCATGGTCTGGAGTGGAAAATCTCCTGCTATTGAGCTTTAACTCTTGAGGTGAATGTAAAAACTGACTGCACCCCAGGAACCTTCTTCAGTTTAATTCAGTTCTATTTGTAGAGCGTTTTTAACAGGGTACATTGTCCAAAAGCAGCTTTACAGGTAATAACTTATGAATGTATTCTTTTATTCGTGAGCCAGTGGTGACTGCATCAAGGAAAAACTCCCTGAGATGATATGAAGTAGAAAGGAGAGGAACCAGATTCAGAACCCATCTTCATGTGGCTGACATTGAATGTATATTCATTACATTTCATCATTGTTGAGGTTTACTGTTCAGTAAACTGATCTCTGATTGGTGCTTAAATGCAGAACTTGTGGTTCTGAGTTCATTGTAACAGACTGTTGATGATAATTGCAGTATGAATCCATCCTCAAAGTTCTTGAGTTGCTCAGTAACTTCATGGATCTTTAGGCTGTTCATGTGGCTCCATCCATGTCTTACAATTGAAAAGACCTCCTCACCTCACCTACATCAGTATCTGACTGTTCATAGAAGTCTTATGTGTCCACAAACATCTGGCCATAACATGATCTTTATATAATCTTTAGATGTTGGGAATTTATGTGGTTAAATGTCTGAACTTTGTTTCTGCTCATTCCATTGTGAAGTCAGACATGATGGAGTTTCTGTGATAACACACTGTGATAATTGTGAAGTCTGTAGGATTATGTACAGAATACTCAATGTCCTGATAACTTCTTGTGCAAGAACTAAAGTGGTGGAAATGTGCTGATTCATCATTTATTTGATCTTATTTCCTTTCATAATATAATGTATAATACAGTGGTGGGCCGTGCATGTGGTATCTGGACCTTCAGTGAGGACGAACACGATTTAATTCACCTCTTAATACACCACTATCACGTCTCAATTATAGAAACCATCAATACAATACAAAAACACAATATAACAACACGTGACATTACAGAGAGACGTTTCACATCTGGAGGTAAAACCGTTTTACTAAAACAACAAACCCAGTTACACTCCAAACCTCCACACTACACCACAACTGTGCACCTACAACATCTGGAGCAGTTCACAATCAGTATTTGTCTAATAACATCACAAAAACATTTAAATAAAATACAACCTACTCTCCAGAGATGGGGATAAAAAAGTGTAACTCAGATGTATGAACGTGTGCAGAGCTACACACGTGTTTTACCAGTCCAACTCGGCTGTAACAGTTTCCCTCTGAACAACCAATCAGAGGACGGAACAGTGCTGACGCTATTCTGGGCCAGCGAGCTGCCCTGTGAGGAGAATCTGAAATCTGATTGGTTAAAGAAACAGAGCTGTTGCTAATAGAGACTAAGGTAAAAAGTCCAGCAGTACTGATTCTGAAGGCTCTGGGGAGATTAGATAAACATGGCAGCACATAGAGGCTGAAATCTGATTGGACAAAAAATCTAACATCCACATTATAAAGTATGATAAATATGATATATAATAGTATAGTAGTGTTTAGTGTAATATAGTAATGTATACAGTGGGACAAAAAAAGTATTTAGTCAGCCAACATGGTGCAGGTTCTCCCACTCAAGAAGATGAGACGCCTGTAATTTTCATCATCGGTTCACTTCAACTCTGAGACAAAATAAGAAAAAAAAATCTAGAAAATCACATTGTCTGATTTTTAAAGAATTTATTTGCAAATTATGGTGGAAAATAAGTATTTGGTCACCTACAAAAAGATTTCTGTCTCTCACAGAGCTGTAAGTTCTTTAAGAGGCTCCTCTGTCCTCCACTTGTTTCCTGTATTAATGGCACCTGTTTGAAGTCGTTATCAGTATAAAAGTCACCTGTCCACAACCTCAAACACTCAGACTCCAAACTCCACTATGGTCAAGACCAAAGAGCTGTCAAAGGACACCAGAAACAAAACTGTGGTAGCAAATATTAGAAAATAGAAGACCTACAAGACCACTGATACCCTCCCTCGATCTGGGGCTCCACCGGGATCTCACCCCCGTGAGGTCAAAATGATCACAAGAACGATGAGCAAAAATCCCAGAACCTCACGGGAGACCTGTTGAATGACCTGCAGAGAGCTGGGACCAGAGTCACAAAGGCTACCATCAGTAACACTCAAATCCTGC
The DNA here is from genome assembly GCA_024362625.1 of Silurus asotus. Lineage (NCBI taxonomy): Eukaryota > Metazoa > Chordata > Actinopteri > Siluriformes > Siluridae > Silurus > Silurus asotus. The sequence continues at coordinate 214,116 of MU551674.1, read as the reverse complement.
AGTGCCGGACGTGTCCCCCTGCTTAAGCAGGACATGTCTGGGTCCGTCTGAAGTTTGCTAGAAAGCATTTGGATGATCCAGAAGAGGACTGGGAGAAGGTCATATGGTCAAATGAAACCCAAATAAAACTTCTTGGTAAAAACTCAACGTCGTGTTTGAAGGAGAAAGAATGCTGAACACCACACCTACTGTGAAGCATGGTGGTGGAAACATCATGATTTGGGGCTGTTTTTCTGCTAAGGGACCAGGAGACTGATCCGTGTAAAGCAAAGAATGAATGGGGTCATGTATCGTGAGATTTTGAGGGAAAACCTCCTTCCATCAGCAAGGGCATTAAAGATGAAATGTGTCTGGGTCTTTCAGCATGACAATGATCCCAAACCGCCCGGGGAACCAAGGAGTGGCTTCATAAGAAGCATTTCAAGGTCCTGGAGTGACCTAGCCAGTCTCCAGATCTCAACCCCATAGAACATCTTTGGAGGGAGTTTAAAATTTGTGTTGCCCAGAGACAGTCCTAAAACATCACTGCTCCAGAGGAGATCTGCATGGAGGATTGGACCAAACTACCAGCACCAGTGTGTAGAAACCTTGTGGAGACTCACAGAAAACGTTTGGTCTTCATCATTGCCAACAAAACGGAGTAGAACAAAGTATTGAGATGAACTTTTGTTATCGACCAAATATTTATTCTCCAACAAAATTTACAAATAAATTCTTTAAAATTTCAGACACTGTGATTTTCATTTTGTCTCCGATTTGAAGTGAACTGATGATGAATATTACAGGCCTCATTACAGAACCTGCACCATTGGTGGCTGAATAAATACTTTTCTGCCCCACTGTAGTATAGTATTGTATAATATAAGTAATGTAGAGTGTGTTAGAGAAGTGAAGAAAAGAGTGCAGGCAGGGTGGAGTGGGTGGAGAAGAGTGATAGCAGGAGTGATTTGTGATAGAAGAGTATCTGTGAGAGTGAAGGTGAAAGTTTATAGGACTGTGGTGAGACCTGAGATGTTGTATGGATTAGAGACAGTGGCATTGAGTAAAAGACAGGAGGTGGAGCTGGAGGTAGCAGAGCTGAAGATGTTGAGATGTTCGTTGGGAGTGACGACGATGGACAGGATTAGAAATGAGTTTATTAGAGGGACAGCGCATGGAGGACGTTTTGGAGACAAGGTGAGGGAGGTGAGATTGAGATGGTTTGGACATGTGCAGAGGAGGAACATGGGGTATATCAGTAGGAGAATGCTGAGGATGGAGACACCAGGAAGGAGGAAAAGAGGAAGACCAAGGAGGAGGTTTATGGATGTGGTGAGAGAAGACATGCAGGTAGTTGGTGTGAAAGAGGCAGATGTAGAGGACAGGGGGGTGTGGAGACGGATGATCCGCTGTGGCGCCCCCTAATGGGAGAAGCCGAAAGAAGAAGGAGAAGAAGAAGGAGAAGAAGAAGTATTGTATAATATATGATGGTATAATATAAAGGAAGTTGTAGCTTTACACACTTCTCTGGTTGCAGCAGTAAAAGCTCCTGATGAAGGCTTGTGGAGTTTAGTCAAATGTCATTTGCTTTTGTAGGTCTTTGCATGCAGCTTTGCTTATTTGCTTGAGTGTGTGTGTGTGTGTGTGTGTGCGTGTGTGTGTGTATGTGTGTATGCAGACTGATCCTTGAAGACACTGTAATGTTAACCTGTATTTATTTGCCCTAAGAGTTTAGACTTCATCACAGGTCTCCACAGCAGCTTCAGTGTCATCAGAGAGGATGATTGGATTGCTGAGAGAGAGAGAGAGAGAGAGAGAGAGAGAGAGAGAGAGAGAGAGAGAGAGAGAGTGTGTGTGTGTAAGTAAGTGAAGGGGGAGTGATTCTTGTTGAGCTCTGGCTCCATCTAGTGGAGTAAAGACAGGGTTGCAGCGAGAACGTGGAGCTGAATGTAGAGAAGCATGTTGAGGAAAGATTGTGGACTGAAGGATCCACTGCACACAGAACACACTCGCTTCCATACACATGTAGCAGCTGTGTGACTGTGCACAAACTGAGCTCCATGAAGATGTGAAGCTATTTGTTTTAGGTGGTGAGCTGCTATTAATGATGAGATATCTGCCAGATCTGAAAAGCTGGAAAAAAGGGCGAGTGTGATGCCCTCAGGAGAACTGTAGTAGGAGAAGGTGAAGATGCATCATCATGAAGATTGTATTAAATTGAAAAAAGAGTTCAGAGTTCTTGGAGCATGTTTGAATCCTCAGGAGGTCACCTGATAAGTAGCGAGTCTTTGGGTAAGATACACACCTGGTGTCTCTGATGTCATAGAGAATATCCTGCTTAACTGTGATACATTTTTTATTTGGAATATAAAATAATATATCTCCTCTGTACACACACACACACACACACACACACACACACAGAGTGTGAATGAAGTGATATTGTGGTGTGTGTGTGTGTGTGTGTGTGTGTGTGTGTGTGTGTGTGTGTGTGTGTGTTCATATACATTCACAGCAGTAGCCCACACCCTCATCCAGATAATTATCTCATTTGAACAGGAGCTGAGGTGAGGGTTAAGGGCCTTGCTCAGGGGCCCGGCATGGGCATCTAAGTGGTACTGAGATTCGAGCTCATGACCTTTCAATAAAAGGTTACATGTCTTAACCTATGAGCTGCCACTTCCTCTGTGTGTGTGTGTGTGTGTGTGTGTGTGTGTGTGTGTGTGTGAGTAAGAGAGATAGAAAGTAAAACTTTTAAATGACTCATACGGCGATTGGAAATAATATAATCTGTGTAACTGAGTCACCTGAACTCCTGTGTGGAGCTTCAGCACTGGTGTGGAACAGGTTCTCTGATCTACTGAGAACAAAACTGAACTGTAGATGGCGTTCTCCAGTCGGTCTGTGATTAGAGACTGAAGTCTCCAGAAGACCTGTAATTTAAATCACCACTGGAGGGTGGGAGAGCAGAATAAGTGTGTGTGTGTGTGTGTGTGTGTGTGTGTGTGTGTGTGTGTGTGTGTGTGTGTGTGTGTGTGTGTGTGAGAGAGAGAAAGAAAGAGAGCTCTGGATGGAGGTTAGATGTTTATGGAAGCTTCTTTTGATATCAGATTAGTTTCTTCTGCAGTGTTTCAGAGCTCTGTCTCGCTCTCAACCATACGGTTCTTCACATCTACACACTGAACCCAGAAACCTGACTCTCAATCAGCAGGGCTAATAACTGCCTTCTGTCAGAGACCTGTTTCACCCCCAACACACACACACACACACCCACACACACACACACACACGTACGTACGTTCCCAGGTGACTCACACTTCATTACTCTGGCGATATTGCCGAAGTCGTCGTGTCATAAAAAGAAATTGAAATGACTTTCTCTGAGATCTGGCTATAAATATAAAGCTCTTACTTACCGATTGTTTCTGTGTGAAAGTCTGCAAATAACACAAACAACACAAACATCACACCATACAACCATCATACAACCATCATACAACCATCATACAACCATCATACAACCATCATCACTGTACTGAGTGTGTGTGAGTTAAACCTTTTTTCCTTTTAAGGTTGGGAAAAGGGGTTCACACGTTACTGTGTAACTCTCTGATGAAGCATCTACAACATACAGTGTGTGTAAGACGGAGAGAGAGAGTTAGTCTGATTGTGTGTGTGTGTGTGTGTGTGTGTGTGTGTGTGTGTATGAGAGTGATAGAGAAACAGAAAGATGTGTTTGTGTGGCATGTGGGTTCTGATTCAGGGGAAGGAAGTGTCTGATTATATATAAATGTGTGAGTGTGTGTGTGAGTGTGTGTGTGTGAGTGTGTGTGTGTGTGTGTGTGTGTGTGTGAGTGTGTGAGTGCGAGTTTAGAAAGTAACAAATGCAGTTTGTGGTTTTTTGTTTTTTGGTAAATGATGTGTTCGTGTCTCGGCTCTGCTGCACATGCACAGTGTTATGAGGTGCTGTGAAGAAGCTCCATCACGCAGGACTTTCATTTCCAGGCAGTTGAAGGTCAAATGTCAGGTCTGGTTTAATGAAGGTCCTGATCCCAGTCCTTCAGCTCAGAGCAGATTCGACTGACAGTAATTCATCTATAGATTTTATAATAATATTCAGAAGGTTTCACAGCACCAGTAGATCCTCAGCACAGTGATGTAAAGATCAAATGCAGTTTAGCGAATACCAGATTTGTGAATAAAAGCAAATGTGCAAATTAAAAGTACAGATAAATATGCAAATAGATGTGCAGCATCGGAAGCCGTCCTGCCCCGTGTCAGTGCGTGTCCCATTATCAAAGTGTCCTACAAGAAACATCTCATGATGGGTAAAAGCAAAGAGCTCTCAAGACCTTCACAACCTTATTGTTGCAAAACATACTGATGGCATTGGATACAGAAGGATTTCCAAACATCTGAATGTTCCAGTGAGCTCTGCTGGGGCAATAATCCAGATGTGAAAAGAACATTTCACTATAAACTGGCTATGACCAGGTGCTCCTCACAAGATTTCTGATAGAGGAGTGAAAAGAATATTAGAAGAGCTGTCGAAGAGCAAAGGACCACTTGTGGAGAGCTTTAAAAATACCTGAAATTAGCAGGTACAAGAGAACAATAAGTATTGCACTGAACCTCTATAACCTCTGTGCACGTTCTCCACACAAGACTCCACCGCTGAAGATCAAGCCTGTGAAATGCTGGGAGAATAAAATCTGGTCAGATGAGACCAAAATTGAACTCTTTGGATGCCATAATACAAACCATGTTTGGAGAACAAATGGCACTGCACAACAGCCCAAGAACACCAGACCAACAGTGAAGGTTGGAGGTGAGAACATCATGGTGTGGGGCTGTTTTTCTTCATATAATTAAAGGAAGGATGAATGGAAAAATTTACCTTGACATTCTTGAGAAAAATCTGCTGCCATCTGCCAGGATGATGAAGATAAAACGAGGATGAACATTTCAGCAAGACGATAATCCCAAACACACAGATGAGGAAACTCTCAACTGGTTTCAGAGAACGAAAATAAAGCTGCTAGAATGTTCCAGCCAATCACCTGCCTTAAATCCTATTAAATCCTCTGGACCTGCTGGTCCTGGTGTGAATGTCCTGGTATCTCGTTCTGAGTGGACTGAGGATGAACAGTTCATGACTGGGATGTAAGCTCTGTGCAGACGTGGATGTTAACCACCCTTTGCAGTTTACACACAGTGGAGATGTCGTACCAGACTGTGATGAAGGAGGTCAGGATGCTCCAAATGATGCGGTGATACAATCTGAATAAATACAATCATGGAAATGAGTAAAAGTTTGTTATAGAGAACAAAAGCATCTTTATTTGTCACAAATACATTACAGCAGAGTGAAATTCGTTCTTCACATATCTCAGCTTGCTCAGAAGCTCAGAGCGCAGGGTCGGCCCTGATACAGCACCACTGGAGCACAGAGGGTTAAGGGCCTTGCTCAAGGGCCCAAGAGTGGCAGCTTGGTGATACTGGGGCTTGAACCCTCGACCTTCTGATCAGCACCCCGGCACCTTAACCACTGAGCTCCTACTCCTTTGAGCTACCACCCAGGGGACA
>MU551674.1:189226-201003 GCA_024362625.1 Silurus asotus | reverse complement strand
TGTGTGTGTGTGTGTGTGTGTGTGTGTGTGTGTGTGTGTGTGTGTCTGGGGAGTGACTGTAAATCTTGTGGTGACCCTGTGAGCTGTCATAATGCTTCATAAGGGAAGTGTGTTAGTAAGTTCCGTTCCTGCATTGATTTTTCTCAGATCTTTATGAAGGTATAGAGAAGGATGTTCTGCTCAGATCAGATCCACAGTGCAGCTCTAAGGGGCCCTGAGCTCTACTGCACTGGGGGTGGAGTAACGGAGATGTGTGTGTGAGAGAGTGAGGAGGAGAAGATTCATTACTTCAGTGTAACATAAACAACACACACTTCCTGGAGACACGTCCTGATCCCTTCTCCACCTTTATAAATACAGAAGATGTGGTTTAAACCTCTGGCAGATAATTTAATAGATTACTCTCTCTCTCTCTCTCTCTCTCTCTCTCTCTCACTTGCTCTCTCTCTCTGATTTGTTTAGGTGGAGAGAAAGTGAAATGACTAATGAGATGTAAAATATGGACTCTATTTTAGTAACCTCGCTTTGAGCACACACACACACACACACACACACACACACACACACACACACACACACACACTCACTCTTACCTTTACTCCAAATAGTGTGTGTGTGTGTGTGTGTGTGATCCTCACTCCATGTTCTCTATTTTCTGTGTTTGAAAAAAAAGGCAGTGAAGGTAAAATTAAGGTTATGTGCCCATGCCTTCAGGAGAAAGTGAGCAGTGTGTATCAGTGTGTCGCTGTGCGTCATTTTTTGTTTGTGTGCCACTGTATTCCAGTGTATTCCAGTGTGTGTCAGTGTATTCCAGTGTATTCCAGTGTGTGTCAGTGTATTCCAACGTGTTCCAGTGTGTGTCAGTGTATTCCAACGTGTTCCAGTGTGTGTCAGTGTATTCCAGTGTGTGTCAGTGTATTCCAGTGTATTCCAGTGTGTGTCAGTGTATTCCAACGTGTTCCGGTGTGTGTCAGTGTATTCCAGTGTATTCCAGTGTGTGTCAGTGTATTTCAACGTATTCCAGTGTGTGTCAGTGTATTTCAACGTGTTCCGGTGTGTGTCAGTGTGTGTCAGTGTATTCCTGTGTTTTAGTGTATTCCAGTGTGTGTTAGTGTGTCTCACTGTATTCCAGTGTGTGTCAGTGTATTCCAGTGTGTGTCAGTGTATTCCAGTGTATTCCAGTGTGTGTCAGTGTATTCCAACGTGTTCCAGTGTGTGTCAGTGTATTCCAGTGTATTCCAGTGTGTGTCAGTGTATTCCAACGTGTTCCAGTGTGTGTCAGTGTATTCCTGTGTGTCAGTGTATTCCAGTGTGTGTTAGTGTGTCTCACTGTATTCCAGTGTGTGTCAGTGTATTCCAGTGTGTCAGTGTATTCCAGTGTGTGTTAGTGTGTGTCAGTGTGTTCCACTGTGTGTCAGTGTTTTCCAGCGTGTCAGTGTATTCCAGTGTGTGTTAGTGTGTGTCAGTGTATTCCAGTGTGTGTTAGTGTGTGTCAGTGTATTCCAGTGTGTGTTAGTGTGTGTCAGTGTGTTCCAGGGTTGCTATGTTTCAGTGTGTGTGTCAGTGTGTGTAATTAAATGTCGGTATATGTTGATGTGTTTGTGCAGTGAGTGACTGTACACTGCAGTATAAGAGGAATAAAGCTGTGTTCTGTATTTGGAGCTCTGAGATGGTGGCTGTAACACACACACACACACACACACACACACACACTGAGCTTCATCACTCCATCTCTGAATTCTAATAAAATGAGCAGATCAGTGGAAGAGCAGATGCAGAGCAGATGTAGGTGTGATCAGAGGGAGGTTTAGACAGAAGGTGAAGGAAAAGCTGGAGTATATGAACGATGCATGTTTCTTTCAGAGCCTCAGAGTCTTCAGCTTTTTGTGAGGTTGTTAATCTTTTGTTGGGATAAAAATGTTTCTGAAACTGTACTGTACTTCCTCACTGTATCTGAGAGGATGTAGAAAAGAACCCCAGTAGAACCTTTACAGTTTTTTTTTCATATAGAAACGTCTAAATCTCTTTTATATAAACATCACAGATAGAAAAATTCCACATGTTTACATTCTTATTTGATCCTGACCTCGTGACCACTTCTGAGATCTGCAGTAGAAACATAATGTGAGCCTGTCCATGCCTCATGAACATCACTTCCTGTGAACACATAAACATGTGTGATGTTCTGAAGGCTGTTTGTAGAGCACTGATCTCACTAAGGGAGGAAACTTCAGGCCTGTGTGCTGTTTGCTACTGCAGCCAGACTGAAGGAGAAGCTGAAGGTTCTGAGATCTTTACCTTTTCTGAAATAACTGAATAACTGTAAAAAAATGATCTTCCACAGTTATTCAGTTTATTTATAAATCGATGTTCAGTGTAATCAAAATCCCTTCAGTCTGTTTAATGCATGATGTTATTGATGATCTTTTACACCATAGTTCTGTTAAATCCTTCATTCTGATTGGTCGTGTGTGTGTGTGTGTGTGTGTGTGTGTGTGTGTGTATATCTAGCAGTGTGATAACTGCAAAATAAATCTTGGTTTACGGTTACGTTAAAATGATTATAACAGAAACATGTCTGAAGGTCAAAAACTGACTGATCACAGTGGAGGAAATTATTATAATCAGAAAACCTGAACATCATATAAAAACCCTGTGTGTGTGTGTGTGTGTGTGTGTGTGTTTTCAGTGTGAGAGTGAGAGTAGCATCACACTTTGGGTTGTTGCATTTATGCAGATGATTTAGGCGTCTGGGTGAAGAACTGAAAGAGTTTTCACACTGTGATTAGTGATGATACGGATTATTACAGACAAGATAAAGGAAACGCTGTCTATAAAGACTGTGTGTGTGTGTGTGTGTGTGTGTGTGTGTGTGTGTGTGTGTGTGTGTGTGTGTGTAATAGACGTGTAATACTCTCTCACCTGTAATGTAATACCGTTAGACCTGTAATGTGTTCAGAACTGCATCAATAATTAAATTATTATATTAATTAATATTTTTTTCTAACAAATGATGTGTAATAATGAGATTGTGTGTATAATATAGTGTAATTACTGAAAGCTTTCCGTTACAGGATGCATAACATTTGCACGCACATGCTTACATACACCACACACACACACACACACACACACACGCGCACACACACACGCACACACACATCTGTGGTTTGGGTTTAAAGTGTGTGAGATGCGAGTGTCTCGGCTCATGGTGCGTTTGTGACGTGACTGACCTTTAATTAGCGCTGAAACAGAAAACTGGTCACCGAAGCGCTGAGAGAACTATGATCTGTGCTGAAGATTAGTTTCACACTCACTCACGTCTTCACACACGCGAACACACACACACATACACACACACACACACACGTGCAGATGATTAAGATCATGATAGAAATGCAGTGTATACAGTGGAACCCAATGATCTCGACCTCGGTGAACTCGCCAACTCTATTAAGTCGAGGTTTTTGAAGTGGAACCGCCAAATTCTCACTTTATCTGAGCATTTTTAATCGGTTATGTCGATTCCTTTATGTCGCTGAACCCTGATATCTCGAGCACAAGGGGGCAAATTTGCCACTTAACGTCGGTTATGTCAGGAATCCCCCTGCCACACCCCTCTGGTGGCGGCATTCCCCGGAGCATCCTGCTTCTTCTCCTGCACGGAGCTCCTCGCAGTCATGCTGATCACACACACCTGACTCTCCTGTTTAAGCCCCTCCCCTCCACACACTAGCAGTCCGTTATTGTTTGTGCATGATCGTATGTGTTGGTTCTGGTGGTCTGTGTAATCACGTATACGTACCCTTCTTCTCGGACTCTGCACTCTCTCTACATCCCCCTGGATTCCCCCGATCCTGCTGTTCTCCATCTTCACGCTGTCTTCATCACGTTTATCCGTAGCTGCCCAGCACTGCACTTTCCATAGCGTGGATCCGTGGATTCTCTACACCCACTGTCTCTGCTTTCACAGAACTTGGTGGACGGCGCCTCCCGGAGCGCAGCACTGGATATTACTGCTTCACTACAAGTACTGGTGAATTCTCTCCTGAGACTCAATAAACTCTGTGTGCGTTTACTTCTGCTTCTGCCTCCTTATCCGCATTACAGCTTTTCTCCATCCACATGACCAATCAATCAAATCACAGCAACGCTGTTGTGTAAAAAAACCTCCAAAAACACGTGCCTGCACCTTCTCGTTTAATACCCACATCATGTACAGAAAAACATTTCAAGCGCGTTAATAAACTGCAGCCATGTTGGTTTTCGTTTCTCTCCATCATCGCTTATCTCCACGCCTTCTGGCGTCCCCCTAGACCCTCGACATCACCGGGTTCCACTGTACTATGATTCTGATAAGACGAGTGTTCAGAAGGTGATGATAAACAGGTCTGTAAACACAGCTGTGACAGAGGTTCCAGATGTAAAGTGTGTGTGAACACACTCCTGTAACAGAAGACACTGAAACACACTCAGCACTGTGGGACCCTCAGCGTCTTTCACTTTTATATGATGCAGGACTTTGCAGGGTTTGTGGGGTTTTTCCATAAACTTGACAAGTTGTGTATTTTGGAATCAGTTCAGTTTAAATAAATGACAACCAGAACATTTTAACTTGCAGACGTTCAGCAGATCACCGTGATGTGATCATTAGAGTTTTGATGATCAGCTCTATACTGTAAAGTCAGAGTCATGAGTTAGTGTGAGCACTGGGTCATTATTACTTATTCAGTATGGCAGCTCAGATACACACACACACACACACACACACACACACACACACACACATTTATTATAACTAGAGATCAACTGATTCATCAGTTTTGCTAATTAATAATCACTTATCATTAATTGCTGGAATCAGCAAAAATCTATACCAATTTTTTTCCAGCTTCCGGTCCGCTGACATTACAAGAGCGACCTCTAGAGGCGAATCACTGACGGCACGTTCTGTATGTTTTTACACGTGAGACGGCACACTGCACAGAGAGCGCGTTATATTTATCATTTATTAATTATATAATTATATTTATTAATATATTCAGATTAAATTTTTTAGCACATTTTAATTCAATACTGTGTTTATTTTTGTGGTAAAGTTCAGTATTTAGAACATGAAGTGTTTGTTTTTTATCCAGTATCCTTTAAAGGAAAATGACTAGTGGATTAATCGGGTATCGCTGAGTACGATCCGAACAAGCGATCGATATCAGGAACATATAAAACACGTCTCATCGCACAGGACAGATCAGATTCTGTTCATTTCATCCCACATGTTTAAGATGTTCCTTTGGGAACTAATTAGAAGTGGCTTAGAAATGACTGTTACCCACAGCAAAACTGTAGCTGACCACAGCCCACTGTGACCACACCCCACCCTGACCATGTGCCTGCTGTGACCACACCCCACCCTGACCATGCCCACTCTGACCATGTGCCCACTGTGACCACACCCCACCCTGACCATGCCCACTCTGACCATGTGCCCACTGTGACCACACCCCACTCTGACCATGTGCCCACTGTGACCATGCCCACTCTGACCATGTGCCCACTGTGACCACACCCCACTCTGACCATGTGCCCACTGTGACCACTTCCCACTCTGACCATGTGCCCACTGTGACCACACCCCACTCTGACCATGTGCCCACTGTGACCATGCTCACCCTGACCATATGCCCACTGTGACCACACCCCACTCTGACCATGCCCACTCTGACCATGTGCCCACTGTGACCATGCCCACTCTGACCATGTGCCCACTGTGACCATGCTCACTGTGACCACTTCCCACTCTGACCATGTGCCCACTGTGACCACACCCCACTGTGACCACTCCCCACTCTGGCCATGCCCACTCTGACCATGTGCCCACTGTGACCACACCCCACTCTGACCATGTGCCCACTCTGACCATGCCCACTGTGACCACACCCCACTGCTCCTGCATTCCATGTATCTCTCATTATCAGCCGTTACAAATTCAGTTTATTTATTTATGTTTTATTATTTATAGTGTAGCTTGTTGTGTGTGTGTGTGTGTGTGTGTGTGTGTGTGTGTGTGTGGTGTGTGTCTGTGTGTGTGTGTGTCTGTGTGTGTGTGTGAACCAGATTTCAGCTTCACTTTCTAAGCTTTCTCAACTTTCTCAATCTAACATCTCCACAGCTCCACAATAAGACAGGTCACACACACACACACACACACACACACACACACACACACACACACACACACACACACGGGTCATATTATGCCTGGTCATAGTTTTGTTGTCGGTCAGACAGTTTAGATGTCTGTATCAGATAATTTGATCAGGTTTCTTTAAGAAGAACCTCATTAGGAAGTGGTCAGTGTGGTGTGTGTGTGTGTGTTTTGTGGTTCTTGATCTTAATGTCCGGTTCCTGAGGAAGCTTCACCCCTAAAACGCACGATGCTGATCTGAGGTTTTGTGGTGAACAGACGTGTGCTGCTGTTGTGGAAAGGGAAGTGCAGTGTTTCTGCTCGGAATCGACCCTGACCCAGTTTACTGACCTTCATCCGAGCATGAGCTCTCAAATCAAACACCTCCCTGTGTGTACTCTCTAATCTGTGCTCCAAACCTTCTCCCAAGGTCTCTGAGGGATCTGTGCTTTTAACCATATCTTCATGAAGAGGAACCACTTTAACCTCATTCATAAAAACACTCCTGATCTACTGAGAAAACACTGATCATCACCATGAGGCCTTAAAGAGCAGCACTGCATTCTGTGTGTGTGTGTGTGTGTGTGTGTGTGTGTGTGTGTGTGTGTGTGTGTGTGTGTGTGTGTGTGTGTGTGAGTGTGTGTGTGTGTGTGTGTGTGTGAGCTGTATACTGACTGCTCATTCTCCCCCCTCAGGGCCCTCTATAGGAGGGGCCGGTCTCAGTGTGTAGCGTCCCTTTTCTTCTTGGAAAAATGGACGTGTTTTTCCGTCGTCACTTCCGGGGGAAATGTGGCGAGGCGGGGCGGCGGCGGCGCAGCGGCATGGCGGTGCCAGCCAGTAAAGTGCGGCGGCGTTCGAGCGCCGGTTTGCCCTCTGCAGACCTCATGCAGAGACGTAGGTCCAGCCTCCAACTTCAGGCGAACGCCGTGGTCAGTAAATCACATTGCAACGTTTCAGCTCAGCTGCTCGGGCCGTCGCTCCTCCTCGCCAGCGTCATCCAGATGAGTGACAAGAAGGAGACGGACGAAGGAGTGGAGGAAGGACGAGCCTCTGCCTCAGACTCCCTCAGCACCAGTAGCTGGGAGGAGCCTGAGGAACCGGAGTTGGAACCCAGTTCCTCGTGGTTAACTCAGAGCATGTTAATATCTGAGCGAATTCAGCCCCGCCCCTTTCTCCGCACACCGCGGTGTTTACGCCGAAACTCCTCCCACCTGCTCCCAGCAGAGGCGGTGTATCACGGCCCTGCCTTCTACGGTCTCTACGGGCGCTACCGGAGAACCAGCCAGGTGTGGAGGGCAGGGAGCGTGGGGGCGGGGCCTGCGAGGGTGGGGAGGAGGAGCTCTGTGGCAGCTCAGCCTTACAGGACGGGTGCCCCCTGGTGGCAGGGCATGTGTTACAACCCTGAGACTGACACATGGAGCGGGTTCCTCTCGTATGTCTACGTTTAAGTATTGACTGTGTGTGTGTGTGTGTGTGTGTGTGTGTGTGTGTTTTAGAAAGTCTGCATTTGTTAAAGGTTTTTCCAGTGCATCAGTAGTTTTTACTGTATACTTATCTCTCTCTCTCTCACACACACACACACACACACACACACACACACACACATCGTTCTTTCTCCACCCTGTACTGAGTTGATTTAATGTGCATTTTTGCCTCCTATACCCACTCAGATACTAAACTACTAATAGAATGATACATTTCTGATCTGATTCTCTCTCTCCCTCTCTCTCCCTCTCTCTCTCTCTCTCTCTCTCTCTCTCTCTCTGTAAACAGGAAGGCCATCGCCAAATCAGGTCTTCAGCATCTCCCCTCTCAGCCCAGCACTTCACTACTGGCCAAGTGTGACTCAAACAGAGAGATACGAAGCAACGTGGACTGGAGTGTGAGTTCTCTTTTACACCCGTGCACACACACACACACTCTTACACACTGTAAGAGAGTGTGTGTGTGTGTGTGTGTGTGTGAGTATGTGTGTGTGTGAGTATGTGTGTGTGTGTGTGTGTGTGTATACACACTGCATTCAGAAAGAATTCAGACACTTCACTATTAGAAGAGAAGATAAACTTTATTGGTTCCAGCGTGGGGAAATTTTATGTTACAGCAGAAAAGAAAAAGAAATGTGCAAATATCTAACAAAAAAACAGAGACATAATAAAACAGTGACCACATTCCAGAGAATAAATACAAAATAAAAAGAGAACAATAAATATTTACACTTTCACACATATTGCACATAATTATTATTAATTTATTAATTATTAAACAGTGGAACCCGGTGATGTCGAGGGTCTAGGGGGACGCCAGAAAGCGTGGAGATAAGCGATGATGGAGAGAAACGAAAACCGACATGGCTGCAGTTTATTAACGCGCTTGAAATGTTTTTCTGTACATGATGTGGGTATTTAACTAGAAGGTGCAGGCACGTGTTTTTGGAGGTTTTTTTACACAACAGCGTTGCTGTGATTTGTTTGATTGTGGAACAGGTTTTTAATTGAGGAGATCTCTGTACATTGTCTCAACCCTGACCAGTCTCCTAGTCCCTGGTTCAGAAAAACATCCCCACAGCATGATGCTGCCATCACCATGCTTCACTGGTAGGATGATCTGGATCTGGAGGATCTCTGGAGCTCAGTCAGAGTGGCCTTCAGGTTCTTGGTCACCTCTCTCACTAAGTCTCTTGTACCCTGATTGCTCAGTTTGACTGAGAAGCATTCTGGTTGTACCAAACTTCTTATATATGAGAATGATGGAGGTCACGGTGCTCCTGGGATGTGTTATGTTGTGTAGTGATGTGTTATGTTGTGTAGTGATGTGTTGTTATATGTTGTGTAGTGATGTGTTGTTATATGTTGTGTAGTGATGTGTTAAGTTGTGTAGTGATGTGTTGTTATATGTTGTGTAGTGATGTGTTGTTATATGTGATGTGTTGTTATATGTTGTGTAGTGATGTGTTGTTATATGTTGTGTAGTGATGTGTTATGTTGTGTAGTGATGTGTTGTTATATGTTGTGTAGTGATGTGTTGTTTTATGTTGTGTAGTGTTGTGTTATGTTGTGTAGTGATGTGTTGTTATATGTGATGATGTGTTATGTTATGTTGTGTAGTGATGTGTTGTTATATGTTGTGTAGTGATGTGTTATGTTGTGTAGTGATGTGTTGTTATATGTTGTGTAGTGATGTGTTATGTTGTGTAGTGATGTGTTGTTATATGTGATGTGTTGTTATATGTTGTGTAGTGATGTGTTATGTTGTGTAGTGATGTGTTGTTATATGTTGTGTAGTGATGTGTTATGTTGTGTAGTGATGTGTTGTTATATGTTGTGTAGTGATGTGTTATGTTGTGTAGTGATGTGTTGTTATATGTTGTGTAGTGATGTGTTATGTTGTGTAGTGATGTGTTGTTATATGTTGTGTAGTGATGTGTTATGTTGTGTAGTGATGTGTTGTTATATGTTGTGTAGTGATGTGTTATGTTGTGTAGTGATGTGTTGTTATATGTGATGTGTTGTTATATGTTGTGTAGTGATGTGTTATGTTGTGTAGTGATGTGTTGTTATATGTTGTGTAGTGATGTGTTATGTTGTGTAGTGATGTGTTGTTATATGTTGTGTAGTGATGTGTTATGTTGTGTAGTGATGTGTTGTTATATGTTGTGTAGTGATGTGTTATGTTGTGTAGTGATGTGTTGTTATATGTTGTGTAGTGATGTGTTATGTTGTGTAGTGATGTGTTGTTATATGTTGTGTAGTGATGTGTTATGTTGTGTAGTGATGTGTTGTTATATGTGATGTGTTGTTATATGTTGTGTAGTGATGTGTTATGTTGTGTAGTGATGTGTTGTTATATGTGATGTGTTGTTATATGTTGTGTAGTGATGTGTTATGTTGTGTAGTGATGTGTTGTTATATGTGATGTGTTGTTATATGTTGTGTAGTGATGTGTTATGTTGTGTAGTGATGTGTTGTTATATGTGATGTGTTGTTATATGTTGTGTAGTGATGTGTTATGTTGTGTAGTGATGTGTTGTTATATGTGATGTGTTGTTATATGTTGTGTAGTGATGTGTTATGTTGTGTAGTGATGTGTTGTTATATGTGATGTGTTGTTATATGTTGTGTAGTGATGTGTTATGTTGTGTAGTGATGTGTTGTTATATGTGATGTGTTGTTATATGTTGTGTAGTGATGTGTTATGTTGTGTAGTGATGTGTTGTTATATGTGATGTGTTGTTATATGTTGTGTAGTGATGTGTTATGTTGTGTAGTGATGTGTTGTTATATGTGATGTGTTGTTATATGTTGTGTAGTGATGTGTTATGTTGTGTAGTGATGTGTTGTTATATGTGATGTGTTGTTATATGTTGTGTAGTGATGTGTTATGTTGTGTAGTGATGTGTTGTTATATGTGATGTGTTGTTATATGTTGTGTAGTGATGTGTTATGTTGTGTAGTGATGTGTTGTTATATGTGATGTGTTGTTATATGTTGTGTAGTGATGTGTTATGTTGTGTAGTGATGTGTTGTTATATGTGATGTGTTGTTATATGTTGTGTAGTGATGTGTTATGTTGTGTAGTGATGTGTTGTTATATGTGATGTGTTGTTATATGTTGTGTAGTGATGTGTTATGTTGTGTAGTGATGTGTTGTTATATGTGATGTGTTGTTATATGTTGTGTAGTGATGTGTTATGTTGTGTAGTGATGTGTTGTTATATGTGATGTGTTGTTATATGTTGTGTAGTGATGTGTTATGTTGTGTAGTGATGTGTTGTTATATGTGATGTGTTGTTATATGTTGTGTAGTGATGTGTTATGTTGTGTAGTGATGTGTTGTTATATGTGATGTGTTGTTATATGTTGTGTAGTGATGTGTTATGTTGTGTAGTGATGTGTTGTTATATGTGATGTGTTGTTATATGTTGTGTAGTGATGTGTTATGTTGTGTAGTGATGTGTTGTTATATGTGATGTGTTGTTATATGTTGTGTAGTGATGTGTTATGTTGTGTAGTGATGTGTTGTTATATGTGATGTGTTGTTATATGTTGTGTAGTGATGTGTTATGTTGTGTAGTGATGTGTTGTTATATGTGATGTGTTGTTATATGTTGTGTAGTGATGTGTTATGTTGTGTAGTGATGTGTTGTTATATGTGATGTGTTGTTATATGTTGTGTAGTGATGTGTTATGTTGTGTAGTGATGTGTTGTTATATGTGATGTGTTGTTATATGTTGTGTAGTGATGTGTTATGTTGTGTAGTGATGTGTTGTTATATGTGATGTGTTGTTATATGTTGTGTAGTGATGTGTTATGTTGTGTAGTGATGTGTTGTTATATGTGATGTGTTGTTATATGTTGTGTAGTGATGTGTTATGTTGTGTAGTGATGTGTTGTTATATGTGATGTGTTGTTATATGTTGTGTAGTGATGTGTTATGTTGTGTAGTGATGTGTTGTTATATGTGATGTGTTGTTATATGTTGTGTAGTGATGTGTTATGTTGTGTAGTGATGTGTTGTTATATGTGATGTGTTGTTATATGTTGTGTAGTGATGTGTTATGTTGTGTAGTGATGTGTTGTTATATGTGATGTGTTG
>MU551674.1:175069-180069 GCA_024362625.1 Silurus asotus | reverse complement strand
CATTTCTCCTCCTGGATCGGAAAGATTCCTCCCACAAAACACACCCCCATAACTCCACCCTCATCTGCTTCACACATCATCCTTTAAAAGTCGTGTGTTTCTGTCACAAAATGTTCACATAATTCAGATTTAAATCCATAATGAGATGATGGTGGGACATGGAAGAGTTAGAGCATTTTAAACCGCAGGATAATTCCTAATAAACATACACACTCTCTTTGTGAATCTTCTCCGGTGTGGCTGAAGGTCGGCTGGATCTTGTCCACTTTGGATCAGCTGCAGCTGAACCCCCAACCTGCTGTCGCTGTACTACCTCTGGGAACCGGAAATGACCTCGCCAGAACCCTCAACTGGGGCGGGGTGAGTGGACCTTCTGCACCACTGATTTACATTATTCCACAAACTCAACAGGGGACATGTGCACAATAATACAACTCTGTGTGAAAACATGTTGTTCTCACCATTTTTATTCCTCCCTCCACACTGGGGCGCTGTTTTCAAACAAAAAAACACAGCTTTTTAGAAACGCTCTCTAAAGTGGATCCATTTGAAAACAGTTTTTGTGTCGCAGTGTGTGAAACTCATGATGTGTTTTAGTCGTTGCTGCAATCGAAGCGCCTCGTCCTCACGCAGGCTTTGAGATGTTTCAGTGTTAATGAGCAACTTTGGGAAAACGATTGAAAAAGAAAGTGTGGACGGAGCATTTTTAGAAAACGCCTGTGGGAGAGCGAATAAGTAGGGGAATAAGAAATACCACGACAGCTCAGGTGCCATTATTGTTCAATTATTTCAGGTCTGTCTGCTTAGTGCCTCACGCAGCACATCTCACACACACTTCCACACACTTCCACACACCTCCACGCTCTCTTCCTTAAATGCCCCCTCCGATCACTGGAAAAGAGAGAACAATCATTAGACCTCATTATCTGCCCCCGGCCTCGCCCTCCATTCACAAAGCCGCGCTCAGCCACGCCCCCGCTGCCACAACCCCTTTTTCTAATTTATGCGGATTTGTGTAGTTTACGTTTCCTTTTTCTAGTTTTAGTTTTCTGTACACCTCAAACAGAGACTCTTCTCCAGATGTTCACAGCTGTTTAAAAAGTTTAATCCAGTGCTGTGAAGTTTTTCTGCTGAAGCTCTTTCATATCAACTTGGATCACCTCAGGGAAGTTTTTATTGCAAGCAAAGCAATTAAAACAAGAAATGACTAAACTCTGTGTGTGTGTGTGTGTGTGTGTGTGTGTTTGTGTGTGTGTGTGTGTGTGTGTACAGGGTTACACAGATGAGCCAGTGTGTAAGATCCTGTCTCATGTTGAAGATGGGAACATTGTGCAGCTTGACCGCTGGAACCTGATTGTGGAGTCGAACACAGAGGTGGGGCAAGAGGAGAAAGATGAACAGGTGACGGACAAGGTAAGCTCCTCCCACCTGTTGCCCTTTTTCTATCCTCCCACAGTCTCTGCCCGTCCCACCGCTGACAAAATATCCCACCCCTCTAACAGGCTCCACCCCCACCTGATTTTTTTACTATGATTATTTATTTGTTTATATTGTAATAGTGATATTTCAGTGTGTGTTTATATGCAGTGGTGTGTGTGTGTGTGTGTGTGTGTGTGTGTGTGTGTGTGTTTTGCAGCTTCCTCTAGATGTTTTTAATAATTACTTCAGTCTGGGATTTGATGCTCATGTTACTCTGGAATTTCACGAATCTCGAGGTTTGTTGCAAATCAGCCGAACTTTTGAATCCATGGACGTGTGTGTGTGTGTGTCTGTGTGTGTGTGTGTATTTGTGTATAGATTTGTTTGTGTGTATATTTATTTGTGTACAAGTTTGTGTGTGTATTTGTGTATATATATGTGTGTGTGTGTGTGTGTGTGTGTGTATTTATTTGTGTATAAGTTTGTGTGTGTGTGTGTGTGTGTTTGGTGTGTGTGTTTGGTGTGTGTGTATTTATTTGGGTTTAAGTTTGTGTATGTATTTGTGTGTGTCTATGTGTGTGGTGTGTGTGTGTGTTTATTTGTGTTTAGGTTTTTGTATATATTTGTGTGTGTGTGTGTGTGTGTGTGTATGTGTGTGTGTGTGTATGTATTTGTGTTTAAGTTTGTGTATGTATTTGTGTGTGTATGTATTTGTGTGTATTTATTTGTGCATAAGTTTGTGTGTGTGTGTTTGTTTGTGTATGTGTTTGTTTGTGTATGTGTTTGTGTGTGTATGTGTATATAGTTATGTGTATAAGTTTGTGTATGTATTTGTGTGTGTGTATTTATTTGTGTATTAGTTTCTGTATGTATGTGTGTGTGTGTGTGTGTGTATATATATTTATTTGTGTATAAATGTGTGTATTTATTTGTGTATAAGTGTGTGTGTGTGTGTGTGTGTATATATACATATTTCTTTGTGTACAAGTTTGTGTGTGTGTGTGTGTGTGTGTGTGTGTGTGTGTGTGTGTGTGTGTAGGTTGACTGGCACTGATTTAAAACTCTGTTGTTTGTATTTTATCTCAGAGGCGAACCCAGAAAAATTCAACAGTCGCTTTAGAAACAAGATGTTCTATGCTGGGGTGAGTGAGATGAGGGCAGATGTCCTCACAACTAACACACACACACACACTTACACACACACACACACACTGTATTGTTAGACATCCAATAATATAATAGATGTGAGTTCTGCTGGTGTAAGGTCGCAGCAACTCGGACAGTGCGAATCGGACAGGGTGATTCAGACAGGTAGACTTAGACTCAGACAGGGTGACTTCATTACAGTGACTGTGATAGACTGGTGATTAAAATTGCTTTGATGGTGATTTATTGTGATTGTTATTACACTGATGGTGATTTATTGTGATTGTTGTTACACTGATGGTGATTTATTGTGATCATTGTTACACTGATGGTGATTTATTGTGATTGTTGTTACACTGATGGTGATTTATTGTGATTGTTGTTACACTGATGGTGATTTATTGTGATTGTTGTTACACTGATGGTGATTTATTGTGATTATTGTTACACTGATGGTGATTTATTGTGATTATTGTTACACTGATGGTGATTTATTCTGATTATCGTTATACTGATGGTGATTTATTGTGATTGTTGTTACACTGATGGTGATTTATTTTGATTGTTGTTACACTGATGGTGATTTATTGTGATTATTGTTACACTGATGGTGATTTATTGTGATTATTGTTACACTGATGGTGATTTATTGTGATTGTTGTTACACTGATGGTGATTTATTGTGATTGTTGTTACACTGATGGTGATTTATTGTGATAAATGTTACAGTAAGCTATTGTTCTGTTTTTCAGACGGCTTTCTCAGACTTCTTGATGGGGAGCTCTAAAGATCTGGCTAAACACATTAAAGTAGTGGTGAGTGTTTTAGATGCTGCTCACTGCTTTCTCATATCTGAAAAGGATCATGGAAACTCATCAGAGGTTTGATTTTGTAGACATTTATGTGGATCTGAAGGTGAAGGTTTCTCTGGCGGGAAGGTTAGATCAGGGAGACTGCTGTGAGAAATCAGTGGAGATCCATTAGTAATGCAGGACTGTGTGTGTAGAGGACTGAAAGTTTACTACAGTCCACATACTTTAATAAATGTGTGGAGGTCTGAGGAAACTCTGTTCTCGAGCATCAGCTTATTGCAACATACATCAACACTTAATAAAATAAACATACATTTATTACACTAAAATTATTGTTTAGATTTATCCTGTCTGTCTAACACACACACACACACACACACACACACACACACACACACACTGTCAGCATGTCTAAAGATCTCCAGAACTTCTGCTCCCGTCACACTTCTGGGCCAAAGAAAAGGAGAATAATGAGATCTGTTTGAATCAGAATATTGGTGATGTTCCTCTACTGCAGACCAGCAACTCTTCAGTTTTCTCTCTTTTATATTGATATTTTTTATGTTGAACTTTACCTCATGGTTGAGACACAGTAAGTTTGAGTTCAGAAATGCTGTAGCTTTTAGAACATGTAGAAACGTTACCTTGGTGTGGGGTTTCCTGAGAAACTCACAACACATTACATCAGATCATAAACCTGGTGCTGACTGAAGCTCTGTTTCAGTGTGATGGTGTCGATTTAACATCTAAAGTCCAGGAGCTGAAGCTGCAGTGTTTGGTCTTCCTCAATATCCCCAGGTCAGAAATGTCATTCCTTTCTTCCATTATCTCTCCTTTCTTTCAGTATACACATGCTTATCTGTGTGTGTGTGTGTGTGTGTGTGTGTGTGTGTGTGTGTGTGTGTGTGTGTAGATACTGTGCTGGCACAATGCCATGGGGGAACCCAAGTGAGCACCACGACTTCGAGCCTCAGCGTCATGATGACGGTTACATTGAGGTCATCGGCTTCACCATGACATCACTGGTACCTTCATCTATAAATCACTTGTATCAGATCAGCATGAACCTGCAGCCAATCAGGACGCAGATACATTTATTGACGGCCCAATCAGAAAGATTTTAAGGTGTTCCAGTCTGAGCAGCACATGTACCTGGGGTTTTGGTGTAGCTGTGTGGAGGAAGATCTCTGTGTAACTGTAGATAATCACAAAAATCTGAACTTCTTCAGTTTATGGAACATAACGTGAAATACCCTGAAATAATGTTTCTCTTGCTCCTCTTGCTGATGTTGTAGGCCACTCTGCAGGTAGGAGGTCATGGGGAGAGGCTGAATCAGTGTCGTGAGGTGACACTGACCACCTATAAGTCCATCCCCATGCAGGTGGACGGAGAACCGTGTAAACTCGCCCCTTCCACCATCCACATCTCTCTCAGAAACCAGGCCAACATGGTGCAGAAAACCAAGAGGAGAACCTCCATACCACTGCTCAATGAGTGAGTTACACACACACACACACACACACACACACACACACACACACTAACTGAGGTTGCAGGTTTTTACCATTAATTGTAATTATTGGTTGTATCGATTAGTAATTTTATGTGTGTGAGTGTGTGTG
>MU551674.1:171769-174915 GCA_024362625.1 Silurus asotus | reverse complement strand
AAACTATAGAAGAAAGTTGGAGATATTTTAGTGTGTCAGTGTGCAGTTTGTGTATCAGTACAGATTTTCTGTCCTCTGAAAATAACACACAGTCATTACTGTCTAAATAACACAACTAAAGTGAGCCCACCCTCAGTGAACATCTAAAACTGTGTGTAAAGTGTGAGTATTGTGTGTGAACACATTGATGTGCAGCACTGCTTTAATCCTCCTGGGTGTGGAATTCACCAGAGCTGCACAGGTTGTTGCTGGGATCCTCTTCCACTCCTCCATAATGACATCACGGAGCTGCTGGATGTGAGACACATGGTGCTACTCCACCTTCTGCTTGAGGCCCACAGGTGCTCAATAGGGTTCAGGTCTGGAGACATACTTTTTTCCATCACGAAGTTCCTTAGCAAAGCAGTTTTCATCTTGGTGGTGTGTTTGGGGTCGTCATCATGTTGGAAAACTGCTGTTCGGTCCAGTTTCTAAAGGAAGAGCATCATGTTCTGCTTCAAAATGTCACGGTACATGTTGGAATCCATGGTTTTCCTCAATGAACCACAGCTCTTCAGTACCAGCAGAACTCATGCAGCCCCAGACTGGTTCTCCTCACCAGGGCATCACCACACATGCTGGACCTCATCTGAGCCAAACAAGTTTATCTTCTTCTCATCAAACCACAGGACATGTTCCAGTAATTCATGCTCCTGGACAGCTCGTCTTCAGCAAACTGTTTGCAGGGTTTTTTTGTGAGCAGCTTCAGAAGAGGTTCCTGCTGGGACGACTTGATGTGGTGTGCTTATGATCTGAGCACTGACGAGTGGACCTTCTGCTTCTGTAACCTCTAAAGCAAATCTGCAGCATGTCTGTTTTCTGAAGCAGCTTCTGCACCTGACGCACAGCACATGGACTCAGTCTCCACCTGCTTGTTCATCAGGGACAAACTTATAAAGAACATCTTATTCATTTCTGCTCTGAGACGATCTTCATTGTTAAAAGCTCAATACAAATAAACATGAACTGAAATGACTGGACTTCTCTGATGGCCCGTTGTGAGGTCTGGTCTGAGTGGAACCTGTTCTAGAAAACCTCTGTATGGTCCTGACCACATTTCAGGGTGATACTGATCTTCTTACAGCCTTGCCATCTTTGTGGACAACAACTGAGGGTGAACTCATTTATGTTGTGTTATTTAGACAGTAATGACTGTGTGTTATTTTTTAGAGGACAGTAAATCTGTACTGCTACACAAACTGCACACTGACACACTAAAATATCTCCAACTTTTATTTGTTTAGTTTTGTCCCATGAGGAGAGACTAAAATAGTTGCTGAGGGGTGCATTCACTTTTGTGAGATACTGTGTGTGTGTGTGTGTGTGTGTGTGTGTGTGTGTGTGTGTGTGTGTACATGATCATTATCTGTGTGTGTGTTTACAGTCAGCAGCCGATCCCTGATCGATTACGGATCCGAGTGAATCGAATCAGCATGCATGATTATGAAGATCTTCATTACCACAAAGAAAAACTTAAAGAAGCATGTAAGTGCAAACACACACACACACACACACACACACACACACACACACACACACACATCCACACATCCACACACACACACACACACGCACACACGCACATGCACACACACATGTGCACACCAGTGGAATATGTGTGTGAAGGTGAGTGCTCTCCTGAGTGTTCTCCTTTCTCAGTTTATAGAAGTGAAGTTCTCCACTCTGGAGCAGATGTAATAAGCTTGGGTGAGATCAGGGCGAGATCAGAGCGAGGTCAGGATGAAATCAGGGCGTGGTCATGGTGAGGTAAGGACCAGATCAGGGCGAGGTAAGGACGAGATCAGGATGAGGTCAGGGCGAGGTAAGGATAAGATCATGGCGAGGTCAGGGCAAGATCAGGGTGAAGGAAGGGCGAGTTAAGGACGAGGTCTACAAGAGATAAGGGCGAGGTCAGGGCGAGATAAGGACGAGGTCAGGACGAGATAAGGGCGAGGTCAGGACGAGATAAGGGCGAGGTCAGGGCGAGATAAGGGCGAGGTCAGGGCGAGATAAGGGCGAGGTCAGAGCGAGATAAGGGCAAGGTAAGGGCGAGGTCAGGGCGAGGTCAGGGCGAGATAAGGGCGAGGTAAGGAAGAGGTCAGGGCGAGATCAGGGCGAGGTAAGGACGAGGTCAGGGCGAGATAAGGAAGAGATCAGGATGAGGTCAGGGCAAGGTAAGGATAAGATCATGGCGAGGTCAGGGCAAGATCAGGGTGAAGGAAGGGCGAGTTAAGGACGAGGTCTAGAAGAGATAAGGGCGAGGTCAGGACGAGATAAGGGCGAGATAAGGGCGAGGTCAGGGCGAGATAAGGGCGATGTCAGGGCGAGATAAGGGCGAGGTCAGAGCGAGATAAGGGCAAGGTAAGGACGAGGTCAGGGCGAGATAAGGGCGAGGTAAGGACGAGGTCGGGGCGAGGTCAGGGCGAGATCAGGGCGAGGTAAGGACGAGGTCAGGGCGAGATAAGGACGAGATCAGGATGAGGTCAGGGCGAGGTAAGGATAAGATCATGGCGAGGTCAGGGCAAGATCAGGGTGAAGGAAGGGCGAGTTAAGGACGAGGTCTAGAAGAGATAAGGGCGAGGTCAGGACGAGATAAGGGCGAGATAAGGGCGAGGTCAGGGCGATGTCAGGGCGAGATAAGGGCGAGGTCAGAGCGAGATAAGGGCAAGGTAAGGATGAGGTCAGGGCGAGGTCAGGGCGAGATAAGGGCGAGGTAAGGACGAGGTCAGGGCGAGGTCAGGGCGAGGTCAGGACGAGGTCAGGGCGAGGTAAAGGCGAGATCAGGATGAGGTCTTAGTCTCGCAGCTGATTTTGTGTGGTTGGTAGATGTGTCTTTGTTCACCTATGTGATGCTGCAGATGTGTTTTAGATGTTCAAGACGACACAGAGGGCGATATTATTATTATTAGCTAATATATTATTATTAGTCCAAAAAGCATCAGAAGATGTGAAAGTGGCCCAAAGATCCCAGGCTTTAAAAGAGGGAGAACATTTTATTTATTTTAAAAGGAGAAGTAGAAGAAGAGTTTTGGTCTTTGTGTGGGGAACCATGTCACTGTGTGCTTTATGATGTTACTTATGTCTCCATTCCTCTTTCGCTTTCACAC
>MU551674.1:154269-166769 GCA_024362625.1 Silurus asotus | reverse complement strand
AACGACATCATATTTCTTATTTTAGCAATATTTCTAAGGTGAAAGAAGGAGATCCTGGTGATATTATTCACGTGAGCATGAGTACTTCTGTCTTATCATAATTTAATAGAAACTTTAGTTCATGTTCTTTAGACTCGTAGAGGCAGAGCTTTTTCTTATATATTTAGGATTTCTGTTAAAAATGCAACATGGCGTCTGACTTGTGCTTCATCTGCTCTGAATGTCTAAAAGGCCAGAGCAGGTTTGAGCTGTTGACTTCTGACTGGTCTCAGGTATTTTCCATTAGGATCCTCTTTTAGAAATGTCTTACTGATGAAGTCCAAATCATGTAATGCATTAGATCTGAGTGAGCAGGATATAATAATGTGCTCTGTAAAAAGAAAAATTGCTTCCATTAATCAAAATGCAATATCTATTGATTAGTATGCAGTTTCCTGGTTGTGATGAGAAAACGAACCGTTATAGACTGCTTGGTAACATATAAGTGCTTTCTCTCGGCTTATCGGGCTTTCTCCGAGTCGGCTTCCTCAAAGTGATCAGAATTTTCCCTATTTATCACAAAAAAAGCCATTAGCAAAAGTCAGGAGCTCACAAATCTTTGCTTCGAGGAATTGCTTTGATTTTATCAGCAGCAATAACGGGCTGAGGATGAGGAGGGCTTGTTCCTGCTTTAATCCAACATGTGGCCCTTTTCATTTTCTTTACAGATTTGTGATTACATTTTAATGGAATTTAAACCCCTTAAGTAACTCAAGTATATTTTCAGTGGGGGACGAATCAGAAGCCTCGGAGTCTGGGGAGAGCAGATGTGTCCAACCTATTAGTCCAATCTATTTTTATGTGTAGTTGCAGTTGGATGAGTCGCTTTCAGTTTTATTGGTGGGATAATGAACCTGCAGAGATCTTTTCTGGATCAGGAAATCACTTCTGTATGTTAATTTGTAAACACTGATGGACCGAATTAATGTGCAGATTAAAAGTCCCTCCTGTACGAGCTCCAAACACAGTTATTTCCGTATTCAAACATCCCGAGAGAAGAAAGTCTTCAGGAAAAACGTACAGATTTAAGATGCAGTGTGAGGACGTGGGACTGCAGCTCACCAACCACTTACACACACCATCAGACCCTTTAAAGAAACATGAGATCAATGATCACATCCTCCTTCGTTTTCCTCAGTGTGTGCTAATGCATTAACCAGCTAACTGACCCATCATACCTCATTCCATCATGATAATCCATTTCCACCCAACCCATGAGACTGATATCATACTGGAGCTTCAGCATGTCCACTGTTCACTCATGAAGAAGTGATCTGTCCATCACACCCATGATCTTGTCTTTTTACTATGATTTTCTGGTGACACAGAACATTGACCAATGATGAAATTATTCTTTTTTTTTTCTCTCTTTTGTTCTCTTTCTCCCTCTCGCAGCAATCCCAATGGGGCTCATCGTCATCCCTGGAGACAGTGACCTGGAAACTTGTCGAGTACAGATTGAGAAACTGCAAGAGGTAAAGAGAGAACATGAGCAGGGGGAAGGAAGGAAGGAAGGAGAGAGTGTGTGGGAAGGGAAGAGGAAAAGCAGGATAGAGGAAAAAAGAAGTAAAATAAAGGAAAAGTACAGAAAGATCTAAAGTGAGGATGGAGATGGACAGAAACTGAACTGGGTGTTTTAGAGTCTCAGACAGAGAGATGATGATGATGATGATGATGATGATGATGATGAAGTGGATAGTTTTATCTCTACATTACCTAGAAATATTCTTCACTTCTCAATCACATGACGATTACTCCAGTACCTGATGCACGTTTGAGGGAATTTAATTGGAGGCTTTTCAGTGAATTTATACATGTAGGAATATTTATTTTGTAGAAATATTAATACTACTGAATTCTGGACAACTGACCAAAACAAAACCATTTATTTCAAACATACAAAGTATTTCATTTAGTAGCAGCTCAGTAGAGTCTGATCAGAAAGTTGTGAGTTTAAATCACAGCAACACCAAACTACCACTGCTGGGCTCCTGAGCAGGGGGTTAGGGGCCGTGCTCAGGGGCCCAGCAGTGGTAGTTTGGTGTTCTGTAAATGTAATAACAGTGAAACTTTTCTGATTCAGAGCTTTGCTTTAACACATGCATTCTTCACTTCCACACTTCTTTTGTTTATCTGTTGTTTATCTGTCCGGGACTAGAATAGGTGTTTATGTGTAATAACTGATTAAGTAATAGACTCCTCATTGCTGAAGCCCACATGCTCAGAAGTCTCCTAAGACGCCCACATTGAGAGGAAGTGTGCACCTAAATGTTAGCAGCAGTTCACCAGTAAAGAAAAGTTGAAAATGCAACTACAACCTTCAGCCTTTAATCCCCAGTGGTGTTCTGACTCACCTCCTGTGCTTCCATGGTTACTGCACTAAGCCTGGCTCTTCAATTTTACCCACAAGCAGTTTCTCCTAGAAATAAAGACCAGGCCACATTTGGTCAGCATTAAAAATCAGTCAACATTGTTACAGAAACATCAGCGTTGTGACTAACAGCATTAATATGAACATGTTTTAGAGCTGCGTTTATATCAAATATTTATATTTAATAATAAATAGAAGTGACTATATAAATAAAATCATGATAGTCCCTGATAGTAAACCCTGTGTGTGTTCTATTTCTCCTCTCTATTCGTTTTTCTTTTTTTCTTTTACATTTACATTCGTGGTATTTATCAGAAGCTCTTATCCAGAGTGATGTTCTAAAGTGCTGTGAGTCTGTAGTAATGAATAAATCTACACTGTACACCAGATTACACACTTCACATAAATACAAATACAAACTTAGAAAGTACTAATTTAAGTATTTCAGGAAGATGAAGGTCTTCAACCATCACTGGAAGATAATCAGGGACTCTGCTGTACGGACATCTAGGGGAAGTTCATTCCACCACCTCGGTGCCAGAACAGAGAAGAGCCTTAAAGTGTACTTACTTCTCATTCTGAAAGAAGGTGGTACCAGTCGAGCAGTGCTGGAGGATCTCAGACAGCGTGGTGCAGTGCGAGATGTGATGAGGTCACTGAGGTGAGATGGTGCTGGTCCATTTTTGGACTTGTAGGCATCATCAGTGTTTTGAATCTGATACGTGCAGCTACTGGAAGCGTGGAGGAGCAGCAGTGGGGTGGTGTAGGAGAACTTGGTCTGATTAAACACAAGTCATGCAGCCGTGTTTTGGATAATTTGCAGTGGACGAATAGCGTTCAGGGGAAGACCTGCCAGCAGAGAGCTGCAGTAGTCAAATCTTGAAATGACAAGAGACTGAACAAGCACCTGGGCAGCCTGTATGGACAGAAATGGTCGAATCCTTCAGATGTTGTAGAGAAGAAATCGACAGGAACGAGACACATTAGCGACATGTGCAAAGAAGAACAGTTCATTGTCCATAGTTACCCCGAGGTTACGAGCAGTGGCTGAAGGGGAGAGCAGAGAGTCATGAAGTGTTATTTGGAGATCTTGACCTGGAGATAAATCACCTGGGATGACCAGCAGTTCTGTTTTGCTGGAGTTGAGTTTTAGTTGGTGAGCACTTATCCATGAAGATATGTCTGTCAAGCATGCTGAGATCTGAGCAGAAGCTGTGGTATCTGATGCAGGGAAAGAAAAGATTGAGTGTCATCTGCATAGCAGTGATAAGAAAATCATGTGAGGATATGACTTCACCAATGGAGTGGGTATAGCGGGAGAAAGTGGGACCAAGTACCGAGCCTTGTGGGACACCAGTGGTGAGTCTGCATGGGGCAGATGTGGATCCTCTTCATGTTACCTGGTATGAGCGACCTTCCAGGTAGGAAGCAAACCATTTCCATGCTGTTCTGTGGATACCGAGGCTCCTGAGGGCTGACAAAAGTTTCTTGTAATTGACTGCGTCAGATGCTGCTGAAAGGTCCAGGAAGATAAGTACAGATAACAGCTTGGCTGACCGAGCAGCATGCAGTTTCTCAGAAACAGTCAATAGGGCCGTCTCTGTGGAATGTGCCGCCTTTAAACCCAGACTGGTTTGGATCATGGAGGTTGTTCTGTGAGAGACAGGCAGTTGGTTAAAATCAGTGTGTTCCAGAGATTTAAAAAGAAAGGAGAGAAGTGATACCGGTCTGTAGTTGTTGATGTCTGATGGATCCAGAGCAGGTTTCTTCAAGATGGGAATGACCCTTGCTTGCTTGAAGGTAGTTGGTACATGGCCAGATGTTAATGACCCGTTGATGATTGTGGAGATGAAGAGCAGAAGATCTTGTGTGATGGTCTGAAGCATAGTTGATGGGATTGGATCCAGAGGGAAGGTGGTGGGATTGCAAGATTGGATGACTTGCAGTATCTCATCTCCTGTTAAGGTTGAGAAGCTTGACAGAGACCTAGTGGATTGCTGGCTTTGTTGTGTAGTCATTGTTGGGGAGGATGTGAAGGTCTGGCAGATTTTCTTAATCTTCTCATCATAGAAGGAGGCAAAGTCATTAGCAGTCAGGGAGGATGGAGCAGGTGCAGCGGGTTGAGTAGTGAAGAGAAAATGTTGTGGAGCTTATGAGGATCTTGTGCAGAGGCCTCAAGCTTTTCCTTGTAGGAGGCAGTTTTGGCAGAAAACACATCCAAATTTGGTCAGGGGTGCGCGGTAAGATGCGAGTTCTACATCGAGTTGTGATTTTTTTCCACTTTCTCTCTGCAGATCGGAGTTCTTGTCGATTGCTGCGCAAAACTTCTCACAGAAGCAAGAAGCCTTCTTGGGTTTTGTAACTGGCAGATTAGTGTTGGTATTCTACTGATTTAGACTCATCAGCTCCAACATTATAACCAGCTGCGAAAATACAATAAAGTTCCTCCTCATGCCTCCAAATCAACTGGGACTCACTTCAGCCTGGTGTCTAACACCAAGGCGTCAGCAGCAGATCCTTTAAGTCCTGTAAGATGGGGGGTGAAAGCTCCATTGATTAGAATTGTTTGTCCAGAACCTCACGTCCAGGTCGAGTGGAAACCTTGTTTCCTTGTTCCTTAAAGCGTTCATGAACAGTGTGTTTCAGTGTGGATGTGCTGAGAGATCTATCCTGCGAAAAGATGACATTAGAGGACACCGTCACCCTGCAGGGGGTCTGTTAGAGTATTTGCGTAGGTGGCAATTAACATCAGAACAACATAAGCAGTTACATACACACAGCTATCTACATGATTCATCAGAACAGGGATCTTCTTCTGTTGAGCCATGGTCCAGTTTTGATGACCATAGTCTGAGCTTTGGGGTGATGTACAGAGGCAGAATGAGCTTTCTGGCCACTCCAGGCTGTGATGCTGTATGTTCACCCATTTTTCCTGCATACAATTGCCATGGCGACGAGATAATCAGTGTTATTCACTCCCGGCAGTGGCTTCACGTTTTAGCTGATTGGTTCAAATTCATATAAAATCCACGAATTATAAATTATAAATGTGAATGAAACAGGAAATACAAGCAGGTTTGTTTTCGGACAAACACACACACACACACACACACACACACACACACACACACACACACACACACACACACACAGACACACACACAGCAGACGCCCTTATCCAGAGTGACTTACAAAATGCTTTGAGTCTCTAGCAATGAACACACACACACACACACACACTCTCTCACACACACACACACACACACACACACACACACACACACACGAAAACATTTTTATTCATGTCAGGTCAGGGTTTTTTGTTATTTTTTTCTTTCTTTTCTTTAATGTATTTCTCTGTAGATTGTTGGCTCGGATTCATGTACATTAAAGCTGCTGCTCTTTTTCACCAGAAAAGCTTTTCAGGAGAAAAAGCAGGCAAATATTTCCTGCTGCTGCTTCCTCTTGCCTCGCTGACACACACTTCCAGAATCTTCTTAATTGGTCATTCAGCTCTCTGCGGGTGTAGCAGGGTTTCTCACTTGCATTCTAGTAAACCTCAGTGTTCAAAGCCAAGCTGAAAATCCTCATTCTCATCATCCAAGTGTTGCTTAAAGTTACACAAACCTGATAATTAGATGAAGGTTCTGACGATGTTCTCCTGGGGTTCAGTTTCTATCATTAAATTCTCTGGTACTGAATAAATCTAAACACCGATGACAAAAAGAACGACGGGTGAAATACAGCAGGACGTCTGGCATGAGAGAGAGGATTTCACTAATCTGCTAATTAACCCGCTCAATAACCCGTTTACTAACCTACTCATTACCTTTTTCACTAACCCACTCATTAACCAATTCACTAACCCACTCATTAACTTATTCACTAACCCACTCATTAACCAATTCACTAACCCACTCATTAACTTATTCACTAACCCACTCAATAACCTTTTTACTAACCCACTCATTACCTTATTCACTAACCCACTCATTAACTTATTCACTAACCCACTCATTACCTTATTCACTAACCCGCTCATTAACTTATTCACTAACCCACTCATTACCTTATTCACTAACCCACTCATTAACTTATTCACTAACCCACTCATTACCTTATTCATTAACCCACTCATTACCAACGTTAGCCAGTCGTGTCTAATGGAGGAACCCAACCACATCCGTATGTGTGTGTATGGTAAATGCGTGCGTCCGTGTGTGTATGTGTGCGTGTGTGTGTGTGTGTATGGTGTGTGTGTGAGACTATAAAAGTTCTTGCTGTAATATTGTGGATAGCATGTGGATCCTGTAGATGTGATGTATTTATTCAGGACTTGTGGGAATGTGTGTGTGTGTGTGTGTGTGTGTGTGTGTGAGTTCTCTGAGAAAATTCATCTTCTCTCATGATCTCTGGAGGGTTCAGTAGAAACACCTCACACGGAGAGAAGCCATTTTCTAAACTTCCGGCTTTTTTTCCCCACTACTTTTATAGGAGCCGTTTAATGACGTCATAGATGCGCTCGGTCACCAGGCAACGGATCTCAGAGTGACGTAATCGGGCGTTTTTTAGATTATAGAGTTTATAAAATGTTTAATGAATTTTTATGATAGTGTATTTATTGATGTGTTTATGTGAAACTGAGACACTGCAGCTGAACTGAAGAATTAGTGTGTGAGAGATGATCAGGTGTCCACAAACTTCTGGCCTTCTGGTGTTCCTTCTGCTGTGTGTATCTCACACACACACACACACACACACACACACACACACACACACACACACACACAGAGTATCAGAGTGTTTGCTGTACAAAGGAGGAAGTGATAAAGTACAAATACTTCATTAATGTATTTAAGGAGATTTTTTTGGCATCAGTTTTTTACTTTTCAGACTTTTTACTTTCACTCATTACATTTTTACACAAATATCTGTACTTTTTACTTCTGACATTTTCGAATCAGACTCGTTACTTTAATTTTAATTCATTCATTTGGTAAAATGTGAATATTTTTTTTCAGTCCATCAACTGATTTCCTGTAACTGCGCGTCTTTATCACTCCACTGGTGTATAAAGTCCTGTCCCTCACTCACCACAGGTGTGGACTAGTTTATAAAGATAACAATCAGCAGGCAGAAAGAAACAAGAAGTAAAGATAATGTGGATGAGACAGAGGGAGTCAGTGATGAGAACATGACTGAGAACAGACACATTCCTGATCATCATCATCATCATCATCATCATCATCATCATCATCATCTTTTCTCTGCTCGTGTTCTATATGTGGATCTTCTGCCTGGACACATTCATTCAGTTACAACATTTTTAATTAGTTTTGTATTTATATATTTGTATATTTGGCTGTCAAAAAAAAATAATTATTTTATTAACACGATATCAATTCAGCACATTTCTGTTTTACCATTTTTATAAAAAATACAAATACATAAATAAATAAATATAAAAGAGGCGAAATTAAAACCTTCAGCAAAACTATTTGGGCTGCACTCAATTTTATTAACACGATATCAATTCAGCACATTTCTGTTTTTATCATTTTTATAAAAAATATAAATACATAAATAAATAAATAAATAAATATAAAAGAGGTGAAATGTATTCATTTATACACGACGTCCTTTCTTTACTTAGATATAAAATAAATAAATAAACTTTTTCATCAGTAAACATTTTTATTTCTGCACCGAGTCTCAAATCAAACCCCAAATCCACCATGATTCACACAATGAACCCTCTGGGTGGTGTTTTGTGGGTTTTTCCCTCATAATGGAGAAGCGAACTTAAAATACTGTCTTTATTGATCGTACAGATAAAAACAATTCATCATTCAAATTTGTAAAATGTGTAATTTTATTTGTAAACACTTTTAATAACAACAAAACTTGTGTTCTGGTAAATGTGTTGCATCCATATTTCTCCATGTCCATGTTGTTAAAGTATTAAAAAAAGGAAGTATTAATATATGGTAGATTTAGAACAGATAGAAATGTGTGATTAAGTTGTGATTAAATATGAATTTTGATGAACAGCTCTAATATTAATAATGTGAGGTTCAGTTTCCAGTGTGACACTAAAACAGGTAGAATAATAAATACTTTTTACTGAAGTACATGTCAGAGACAAAACTTCTTTACTTTCACTGGAGTAAAAAAGTATAAATCAGAACTTCAACTTTTCCCCGAGTATTTTAAATCATCAGTATCTGCACTTCTACTAAAGTAAAGGATGTGTGGACTTTTACCTCCTCTGGTGTGTGTGTGCGTGTGTGTGTGTGTGTGTGTGTGTGTGTGTGTGTGTGTGTGTGTGTGTGTGTGTGTGTGTTATGTGTCTGTGAAACTCCAGTTAACACTGAGAAGGAGATGGTAATAATTTTTTTATGTAGGATGTAATAAAGCAGCACTGTTTCTAGATGTAGGCAAACTTAGACAATTGCAACCAGCTGGGGGCGCCAGTGAGCATCCTCGTCCTCACCCATTTAAATGATTTCCCTGTTCTTTATAATATACAGTAGTTTAACATACAGTGCGTGTTTACGAACTTAATTCCAGGCAATTTTGCAATGATTATTGAATGTGTTCAATTTTTTGTGTGGAATGTTGTGAATGATTTGTATGGTGTGGGGGCGGAGCATTGTGGTGGGAGGGCGGAGCCACTGGCGGTGGTAGTGGGGGTGATAGGGATCCATGCCTAAGGTTCCAAAAAGGCTAGAAACGGCCCTGTTATAAAACACATATCCATCTTTATGTGCTGTAGTGATGTGCAGATAAACACAAACGACATGTTTTTTTTTCCTCCTGTCTTCATGCAGGCAGGTGATGAGACCAAATCCAAAACCCTGTCGTGTCAGAGACTGTCTCCAAAGTGGTGCTTCCTGGACTGTAAGTAACGCTCGTCTTCCATGCCTTAGGGTTATTATTGTTCTGAGGGCCGCATTGGACGAGTTCTTTTTTTCATTTCTCATTGTTTCTTGTGTGTGTGTGTGTGTGTGTGTGTGTGTGTGTGTTTCCTTTATGATTTTTATTTTTTGATGTAAAGGAGGTAAACGCAGTTCGTTCTGAAAGGATGCACGTTACAGGGTTTCAGTTTTCAGATCAGTGCTCCTTTGGCAGGATAATGAAAGAGAGAGTTGTGTTATGTAAATATTACAAGTCCTCTGCTTCTCCAGATGTGGTGTAACATGACGGCTCTGTCTCTCCAACTTAGACTTGAAAAAAACAGCCAGCTTGCTCAGTGGCCCAACCGTAATTAAATAAAGGTTAAGAAAGGTTCAGATTGAGGAGAGAATATTCTCTGACATTTCTGCCCTAATGAGCAGGCCATTACCCGGGCAGCATTTCTGCCAGAGAAGAGCAGGGGAAGTTACAGGAGGAGACAGACGCAGGGAGGGAGACATTCTGTTTTCCTGGACTAATTAGATGTCTGACATGATGGACTCGATAGGGTGTTCTTCTCCTGCCATCTCCAGGCTGGCTCTAATTCTACTCATTTCTCATGGTGCAAAAGCCATGAAAGTGCACGCACACACACACACACACACACACACACACACACACACACACACACACACACACACACACACACAGCATTAACTATGAAGTCTACAGCTTGAAATAGGATTTCTGTAATTCCACAGAAACAGACCTCAGATGAACCTGACACTGAACACTGACCAGAACCCTTTAAACCAACAGCAACCTGTTTTTTTCCAGAACCATTAGAGCAAAAACCCCTCTGGCCAGAACCATTAAACCGATCTGCATCCTTGTCTGCTGAACAACATCTCCCAGTGCAGAAATCCTCCAGCCAACACAGCACTGTAGTAAAAACCAGAACGAACTACTAACTACCGCAATATTCCAGATCCATTCTCGACAAATCAGAAATCCTGAACCTTCACCTACCAGAATCCAGAACCCACAACTGCTCAAATATTGCTTTCCAAACATTAGATATATTTATACATGCACGGTGGTATCAAAATGTTTCGAGAAAAGTTTTGTAACACGCCAACAGATGGCAGCACAAG
Organism: Silurus asotus; assembly: GCA_024362625.1. Taxonomy (NCBI): domain Eukaryota; kingdom Metazoa; phylum Chordata; class Actinopteri; order Siluriformes; family Siluridae; genus Silurus; species Silurus asotus. Next base: position 156,311 of record MU551674.1, on the reverse strand, counting down.
ACTGCATGCACAGTCACATGGAGCACCAGCCGTCATGTCGGTGTGCTTTTCACGTGTGAAACAACACGGTGTCACTTCCGCACCCACACTACTCACCAGATTTGACTCCTGCAGACTTCACCCTCTTCCTGAAGATGAAGATATAATCAAAGGTCATTGTTTTGACGCCACTGTGGAGATCCAGTGCGGATCTTAGTAGGTGCTTAACACGATTTAAAAAGAAGACTTCCAGGACACGTTCCAGAAGACCACTAGGAGACGCTGTATTGCTGTGCAAAGGAACAGAGAGCGAGGCTTTTTCTCTAACCCTGACCCTCACTTCCTGATACCACCGCATATTTATATTTATGTATAACTGATTGAGTTGAGAGCAGGTGAAGTCGAGTATTTGAGGGATGAGGAGCTGCACTGATGGAGATTTGAGCTCACCAGCTTCTGATCAACAGCACAAAGCCTTACCCACTGAGCCGCACTGTCAGCTACTGTCTCCTCTAAACAGCTACTGTCTCCTTTAAACATCTACAGCTACTGTCTCCTCTAAACATCTACTGTCTCCTTTAAACATCTACAGCTACTGTCTCCTCTAAACAGCTACAGCTACGGTCTCCTCTAAACATCTACTGTCTCCTCTAAACATCTACTGTCTCCTCTAAACAGCTACTGTCTCCTCTAAACATCTACAGCTACTGTCTCCTCTAAACAGCTGCTGTCTCCTCTAAACATCTACTGTCTCCTCTAAACATCTACACAGCTACTGTCTCCTCTAAACATCTACATCTACTGTCTCCTCTAAACATCTACATCTACTGTCTCCTCTAAACATCTACATCTACTGTCTCCTCTAAACATCTACAGCTACTGTCTCTGCTAAACATCTACACAGCTACTGTCTCCTCTAAACATCTACAGCTACTGTCTCCTATAAACATCTACAGCTACTGTCTCCTCTAAACATCTACAGCTACTGTCTCCTCTAAACATCTACAGCTACTGTCTCCTCTAAACATCTACAGCTACTGTCTCCTCTAAACATCTACAGCTACTGTCTCCTCTAAACATCTACAGCTACTGTCTCCTCTAAACATCTACAGCTACTGTCTCCTGTAAAGTGTTGTGTAAAGAAAACAGAAAAGAATGAATGTTGTGGTGAGATCTGTGTCTCTGTAGTCGTGTTAAAGTTTTTTTGAAGGCATATGGTGATGTGTTTGTGATTATAACGCCCTCTGTTTCATTGGAACTGTGTGTGTGTGTGTGTGTGTGTGTGTGTGTGTGTGTGTGTGTGTGTGTTGTTTTAGAGGTGGGCGTATGTTTGTGTACATGTTTTAAAAGCTGTGTTAATGTATAATTATTACATTTTTTCTCTCTTAATCACATCATCCTCACTCAGTTCCCTGCAACACTTTAATAAAATCACTGAATCCATTAATCCATCAATTATTTGGAAAAGCAGTCTGACCTTCAGGGAGCATCAACTCCACCAACATCAGTCCATAAACCCGTTCCTGTTCCAAATATAAATTACTGCCGCACCCAGTCGTGTCTAATGAAGGAACCCAACCACATCCACACGTGTGTGTGTGTGTGTGTGTGTGTATGTTTTGTGTGTGTGTGTGTGTGTGTGTGTGTATGGTGTGTGTGTGTGTGTGTGTATGTTTTGTGTGTGTGTGTGTATGTTTTGTGTGTGTGTGTGTATGTTTTGTGTGTGTGTGTGTATGTTTTGTGTGTGTGTGTGTGTGTGTGTGTTTGTGGGTACAGTTCGTGTTCTGTTCTCAGTGGTGTGTGTGTGTGTGTTTTGTGTGTGTGTGTGTATGTTGTGTGTGTGTGTGTGTGTGTGTGTGTGTGTGTGTATGTGTTTATGGGTACAGTTCGTGTTCTGTTCTCAGTGGTGTGTGTGTGTGTGTTTAGTGTGTGTGTGTTTGTGGGTACAGTTCGTGTTCTGTTCTCAGTGGTGTGTGTGTGTGTGTGTTTAGTGTGTGTGTGTGTTTGTGGGTACAGCTCGTGTTCTGTTCTTTGTTGTGTGTTTTATTGTTTTCTTTGTGTTT
>MU551674.1:147754-149868 GCA_024362625.1 Silurus asotus | reverse complement strand
TGTGTGTGTGTGTGTGTATGTGAGTGTGTGAGTGTGTGTGTGTTTGTATGTGTGTGTGTGTGTGTGTGTGTGTGTGTGAGTAAATTAGTGAGTGTGTGTGTGTGTGTGTGTGTTTGAATGTGTGTGTGTGTGTGTGTGTGAGTAAATTAGTGAGTGTGTGTGTGTGTGTGTGTGTGTGTGTAAAGTAGCTGTGAGCTTCACTCTTTTCCACACAGCACACATTTCACAGAGAAGACAACGTTCTCCAGATATGCTGTTTTGAAGGAAGAGTGGTATGAGGAGTGTGAGGAGCATGAGGAGGTTGAGGAGCGTGAGGAGCGTGAGGAGCGTGAGGAGTGTGAGCTTGTTCAGGTGGAGGTGTTTTATGGAGAGGATGAGAGACTCATGTAGCCTGATGTTTGCAGATTAGCAGTGCAGCAGCTCTGCCATTTCCTGAGCACTCCACGGCTGTAGTGGCTCTTCAGCTGCTGATGTGAGCGTCAGGAGCTCGGAGCTGGTGAAGAGCACTACAGTAATGTTCTGCATGAAACAGGAGCCCACAGAACTGATGTGTGTAATGTAGTGGTGTAGACTAATGCACATGAATGCATTATAAACCTTCTGGTTCCTCTGCCTGAAATGATCTGCTGCAGCAGACCTGCATCTTCATGCTCTGATACCAAAACACATCAATACCAAGTTCTTAATGTCACAGCGTGTCTGAGAACCTGCTCGCCGTCTTTATCAGACTGAACACGGCTGAAAATATTGATTGTGGAATGTTTTCCTGCAGGACTGCGTGTGTGAAATGTCAGGCGCTGATGTGTGTGTGTGTTTAGCTGTTTGCTTTAAATGAATAAATCTTTAAGTCTTTGATGTTAAAATAGTTTTTGATGTTTTGTTGACGTTGTTCTGTCGAAGTCGAGATTTATTACTGCAGCACATTTCTGTTCATCACACACACCGTGAAGACAAGCTGGAGATCAGGGTCTTTATTCCTTTAATAGGAAATTACCACTAACAGCTGTTCAGCTAAATTCCAGAAGTGTGTGTGTGTGTGTGTGTGTGTGTGTGTGTGTGTGTGTGTGTGTGTGTGTGTGCGCGGGTGTAGAGCAACACACTACAGTCACAGCTGATGCACTTGATGAGAGTTCGATGTAATAATCTCCTCTGTTTTTCAGGACCTCTTATGTGAACATATTAATGTGCGTGTGATTCATATAACACACTTCTCCTTCTACACAACACCCTGATTCTCCTTCAGCTTTATTGACAAATCATAACCCAAGGAACATTTTTTTTCATCATGATGATTGAATGCTGATAAAAATAAAACACAATCGCTCTGCTTTCAGGGGAAGTTTATTAGCGTATCAGGAGAAGAGTAAAAAAGCGTTAGTAGCTACAGTTTAATGTAAAAAAACCTGATTCTGCAAACTTATCTGAAATACAAAAGCGTTTCTCCTGATGATCTGAAAGTGTGATGACTCCAGTGTTCCTGTTTCCTGTGTGCAGAATCGCTGATGTGCAGAAAGACTCTCAGAGGAAACGTGTGTCCAGTGACAGCTCTGTGGCTGAAGCTCTGGCTCACAGCGACTCATTCCAAACAGCCAAGCCGGCACTGAGCAGGTTAGACACGTGTGTGTGTGTGTGTGTGTGTGTGTGTGTATGTGTGTGTGTGTGTGTGTGTGTGTGCATTTGTGTTTCAGCCCTTTAAATTTCTGCTGCATATTTTTGGTTGCATTGAAAATGCTGTAATTTCTGAAGATAAACTCACTCACCATGTTTATTCTACTGCTGGATCTTAGAAATTCTTCTGCTCTTTTTTTATAATATAATATATAATATTATTTATATAATATATAATATAATATTCTATAATATAATTGAATATAATATATAATATATAATATAATCTAATAGAGGAGGGAATCACTCAGTATAATAAAGATAGTAGGCTCGTGTTGGATATGGAGGTGGCAGCTGTGACACACAGAGTGATGAGGAAGTCAGTATCTCAGACACTTTGACAGTCCCTCGTGCCCGTCACCAGGAGCTTCAGAGAGACATGCTGTCAAGTGGGACACATGGAGAAAATGGGAAATGTGAAGAGGTATCAGACGCTACGTCAGCTC
>MU551674.1:122754-142754 GCA_024362625.1 Silurus asotus | reverse complement strand
TGCAGGAGAAAAAAGAGTGACATTTTTTATTAAAATGTTAATATTTTTTTATAAATTAAAATATTTGACAATAATAAAAGTTGAAGCGAAATGTAACCCTCTCCCTACGGCACCGCGATCTGCACGTCCTCGTGTACACGGCAGTGTGAGCAGCGTTCTGGTGGTTATTGTGCACGAGTTTCTCCACAGTCTGGAGAATGTTATGGAGGTTATTGCAGGCTGAAACAGGAGTGTGTTTCGAGCAGTCATTTGTCCTGTCATGTGAGTTCAGACTTGTAGCCGTAAGAGCGCCTCAGGGCGTCAGGATACGTGAGCAGAGATGGTGTTTGGATACGAGGAGGAGCCGCTGCGAGGTCACAGCCAGATTTATGAGTCTGAGGGCTGTTCTTAATTATGGGACCCAAACAATGTGCAGGTTTCTGTGAACACACACTGATCTGGATCCATTAGTGTGAGATCCTCGAATACTGTTTCTCCTTCTCCACATTTGTCTGGTTATAATTATAGACTTAGTGAGAATTCAGTACAGAAATGGATATCGATGTTTTATCTGTTTGGGTTTTAACTTGGAGAACTCACGTTTTCAGAATCTTTCAGTTCTCACACTTTATATTAACTGTTTCCTGCTTCCAAAACATCTGACTGGAATTACTCATGTGAGTCATGTGAAAGAAAAAAAAAGCAGTGTGTTGAAGTGGACATGAGCAAAATGGAGGTTCTTCATGAGATTTATTACAAAGCTTGTGTCCTGCAGTGACCATCATCATCATCATCATCATCATCATCTCTTCTCTACAGGGTGATTTATTTCAGAAATCCTCAAAATCTCTCCCTCTCTCTCTCTCTCTCTCTCTCTCTCTCTCTTTCTCTCCCTCTCTCCCTCTCTCTCTCTCTCTCTCTCTCTCTCTATCTCTTTGTCTCTCTCTACATCATGACTGTCTCAGAGGGGAGCAGATTACTGGCATCTCTGTCACTGGTTTTCAGACAGATGTTTCTGATACACCACTGTAGCACTTTGATCAAATATTCATCAGTAGAGTGATGTGTGTTTGGAGGAGACGTCGTGTCAGAGCTGGAGCACACGTACTGTCCATTAATACATTCATGCAGAACTGCGAGCCACTTCAAGCGCACACACACACACACACACACACACACACACACACACACACACACACACACACACACACACACCTCCTGAACACTGAAGGTTTTATTTAGAGTTATTGATGCAGATGTTGTGATTTTTCTGTCAGAGAAATTAATTATCTTCCATTAAATAAAAGCACATAATGTGTGTTGTTCTGGTAGAAATGGTGTTTAATGCCTCGTCATTATCTCAGTTGGCTTGAGTGTTTTGTGTTGTATTGTTTGCTGTGAGCTTCCTGACCACTTTAACACTATGTTTTGCCTGTAATTGGAAGAGTTAGTGTGAGAGATCAAAACAGAGCAGGGAAACGTTTCAGGTAGGTTTAGTACAGATATGAAAACATTTACATGTTCAAAGTTCTGATTTTACTCATCGACATGAACAACTAACAATGTCCACAAATGTCCCCATAATGTTCTCACACACAGAATTACAATGAACGAGCTTATATTCTTTCAGAAGAGGTTTATCTCTGTAAAGCTGCTTTAAGACAAAGTGAAATTAAATGAATTGAATTAAAGAACAAGGTTTTGTTTTGTGTTGAAGCTCAGCAGTAATTTGCTGCAGTGGTTTAAATGGAAATTGACTCCATGGTGTAGTTGATGTTAGAAGATCATTCTGGACTCCAAATTCTTTGTAGATGTTGGGTTTGGATCTGCTTTGCATCTTATTTGACTGATTACAGTGTTGAGAGTTGGCTCTGGGTTCGAGTTTGGATCTCTGGTGTATTAAATTTGACTGTTGGATTTTGGTTGTGGTTTGGATTTGACTGACTTTAGTGTGGAGTTTTATGGATTGAGTTTCGGTCATTCGTGCTTTTCCAGAGGAACCACCAACTGGGATTAGTTAGCATTCAGTCAACCGTCTGTAACCCCCTCTCTCTACACACACACACACACACACACACACACACACACACACACACACACACACACACACACAAAAATTAATGAGACCCTTTGGGATTGTTTTTTCCCTATAAAACTAGAGTCTTTGCGTTGCTCCTGCTGAAGAAGTTGCTCCGATGCAGCAGTTTGTGATCATCTCTGTAACTTTCTTATTCATTATTCGCTTTTTTTGTCTCCCATCTGCAGGTCAGACAAGAATGCTGTGAGCATCAGTGTTCCAGGTAAAAACTGCAGTACACACATTGAAATGGAGATAATGAGCGCAGGATGAGGGTCTCTGCTCTCCCCTCATAAACCCTGTGTGTTCAGTATGTGTGTAATGGAGAAGCTCAGTGTGTCTCTGCTCGTGTCTGTGCTTCTCCAAGTGTGAGAGAATAAAAGCGTGTAGAACTGTTCTGTTCAGCTTCCTAAAGTCACTAAAGAAGGAGGTGGGGTTCAGTGTTAAATGGTTTTTGGTTTTGGCCTCATAAGTTGCTGCCAAGTCTGAAAAGGCAGCTGCCTCTGTTTCTCGCACTTCTGCCTCGGAGGAAACTTTAAGAAGTGGGAAAAAAAGTGAAAGATCTCTTTTGACCTTTTTGAGTAGCACTAAGGTGCATTAAGGTTACAATAATCTCATTGTTGTACATCAGTGTTCACTTTATTCAGTGCAACAGAAAGCAGTTTAGGATCGAGGGCAAGATGGAGATCAGTGATTGCAAGACGTTTAGATGTTAGAAAGCTGCCAGTATATTTATATTATTTTAACGTCTTTTGAAGCTGCCATCACAGTGGGATTGTGTGAATGGAGAATATATAAAGGGCTCTGAACCCAGATTTAGAATATTGAGACAGAAGCAGAGGCAGCGTGGCCTAATGGGATTAGCATTGCTAATTAAAATCCTATTTCCTCACTCACTCTATCTTCAAACCTACTGCCTTCAAAACATTAAACAACCCGTCTGCTGATGGACCTCAGAACAACTGAATATTTAAGAACTGTAAATGTGTGTAAAATGTGTAGACTGAGATATCCTCATAATAATATCGCAATACTTTAATACAGAATGTAGTGTTTCCACTTGTATCACTTTAAACACAACTGTCTCACACTGGAGACTCCTTCCAAAAATTGTAGTTCATTATCTCAAATTGGACAATTACAAAAACATACTGAAGAATTTTGCTCATTTTTAAACCCATTCCTGAGCAGTCCTGGTGTAAATGACCAGCAATAAAACACACACAATATTTAAATGTGAATAAAAAAACGTGCAGCTGCCATTCAGATTCACTGTTATAGAAAAAACATCACCACATTCTGACCAATCAGAATCAAGCATCCAGCAGTGCTGCAGTGTAGAGTCACGAAGGTTTTCAGAATGAACTTCACACATCTGTCCTCTCTCTACAGTATCAGCTGATGTGCTTATTGAATGTGTGAAGAATAAGGACCATCAGAGGGTAAGTTCCTGTAACACACTCCTCCAAACACAAATGTGTTGATTAAATACATTCATTGTTTATAATTAATTTAATTGCATTTCATTAAATTGATGTGAGTGCACTGTGTTTGCTGGAGTTGTGAAATATGTAGAAATAGAGGCAGATTAAATGCAACTAAATATTAAAAAAAGATTTTAAAGAATTGTATTATTTACATATAATTCAGGTTTATATTTAAATCCTTTAAATGCTGACTGTTTGGGAAAGACGTCTTTTACTCAGTGATTTGTCTCATATTTATTCTTATATGTATGAAATATGAGGCTGATTAAATATTTAATTAAATGCCTTGAGTGCATTTTAAAGTTCTCTATCAGACGATAAATACGCTTCTGTCAGCCTTTTTCCACCAACACATTACCTAATCTGCGTGACTGATGTGTGTATTTCCACTGGAAGAGAGTTGTTTTACAGCTGGCACATGTTGTTCAGTTCCATCACCAAATTGCTCTGAGTGTAGGAGCAGTAACCGGTAATGGCAATTGGGGTCAGCGTTGGTTGGTTGGTTTCCATGGCAACAGATTTGTCAGAAAAAAACACCAGCTGAATGGTGATCAGATCTGAAATAAAAAAAAAAAAGGAAAAACAAACAGTGGAATGAGCATTGCAAAATAAACCACAAGAACACAGTGAAGTTAAAACCAAACAGAAGTTACATCTTAGGAATGAAGCAAACAAATAATCGTGACATTTCTGAAATATATATATATATAAATATAAATATATATAAAAAGAGAGAAATCAATAAAACGCACATAGCATTAATATTGTGTCTGTGGATGAGATTTTTAGACTTTATACTTACAGATTATAGACGTTTGTGTTTAAACTCCACGATTCCTGATTATCATCCTAATGTCAGTGCATTAACAGCACATGCAGACTGCTTTTCCCTGAAATTGATGACATTGTTTTTGTTTATTCATCGTTTACAACCATTTCTCAAAATTAAATTTACGTTCCAGTCGCATTTCATCTCCATCAGTTCCCCACTGAAACCTCACACTTCTCCACTCATACATTTCATTACCATATCACTGGGGCAGGGAATAAAACCGAAACCCCGCAAGAGAGGCGTCGGGACAAGTGTGTTATTACCCATGAACCATCAGTCCCAGTCAAATATTCTTATTTAGATCGAAAATTACCCGTAGAACTTCACAATGCACCTCCCCTTCATTCTGTACCTTCAAATAACACACTTTAACAGATTTATTATGTAAATAAATGAATAAAAAGTTGTGTGTATGTATATAAAATAAAGAGATGTGTAAATGCTCCTGATGCTTGGATGGAAGTCCAAGACAACCTACATTTTTGGGAAAACAAACACATTCTCAATTGAAGGTCACAAAGCCGCTAGATAATCAGCAGCATCAGAGAGCTGTGTGTATGTGAACGAGGGCAGATTGCACATTTAAACTGAATGTTCTGGTTGTAGCAACAGTAACTGCTGTGGTGACCTGCTCTAAAAGATCTGACACAGTGAAGGATCCTTCTTTACACACTATGAGTCAGTCGTAAACATGAACATCACACAGCACTGTAGAGGAACCTGAAGATAAGAGGAAGGTGTGGAAGAACATGAAGATAAGAGGACTGTGTAGAGGAGCTGCTGCAGGAACCTAACATTGTGTTGAAATGGGTAATATTTGGCGTGTACTGGAGAAGATAGATCCTCTATAATTGGAAGGAACAGTGAATGTGTAGGTGCACTGGTCAGAAGGATCCATAGTTAGAGAACCTTCTGAATAAAGTGTAACTCAGAGAAGTAAATAATTGGACCCTGAGGAACTCGTACTTTTGATAGAATCTTTATAATGTTAAGTGTGTGTGTGTGTGTGTGTGTGTGTGTGTGTGTGTGTGAAATTGTTTCTCTAGCTGAAGGAGTTCCATAAGCAGGGGGCAGATCTGTGTGTCCAAGACTCAGCAGGTCGTACGTTACTCCACCATGCAGTGGATGCAGCCAGTAAAGAAATTGTCAAATACATAATTGATAACGGTGAGACACACACACACACACACACACACACACACACACACACACACACAGTGGATCAGATGGACACAGGTATATTAGGGACAGAGCTGTAGATATGTTCTGTTTCACCCAGATGTTTCTGAGGATGAAATAAAATCTCTGGGTGAAACAGAACATATCTACAGCTGGAGATGTATCTGGATTCTCATTTCTGCTACACACTCAGCTTTTCACCCCAACCCTTATCCTACCTGGTGCTGTTCTGACCCACGTGTCTTCTCACGTCTGCGAGTTAGAACAAAGTGCAAACATGAAATTCTGTGTGAAACTGGACAAATCTGCACGGAGACGTTTGTGAGTACTTTCTTGTAAACAGAGCGAGTCTCCGAACCTTTTGATGCCACCTCGTGTTATTATGGTTTTTGAAACCATGTGTACCTGATGCTTATTGTCTGGATGATAGTAATGTGTGTAATTTTCTCAACAGTAAATACAAATACATACAAACAAACAACATATTGTGCAGAAAATGTAAATAGTCTGAAAGAAGGCACTGTTTTTACAGTCGGCTGTATTTTGTCTCGTTTTCTTTCAGCACCCGCTGATATTCTGGACGTGACTGAGGCAGAAAAGTGAGAAAAGTTTTTTTTTGGACTTTGGTTCGAATCTTAAATCATGTTTATTTTAATGAGGATAATGTTTACATTAGATTTAAGTAAATGATTGGATTGTCTCCTTTAGCGCATGCCATGGTTTTCTCAGTGTTCTTTCTGACTTGTAGTGGTGAGACGGTGTTGCACCAAGCAGCCTCGTTGTGTCAGAGGACGATCTGTCACTACTTAGTGGAGGCAGGAGCTTCTCTGATGAAGACGGACATACAGGTAAGGAAATTGTTTGTATTTATTGTGACTAAGCTCAGTGGAAGACTCTCAAATCCTTCCAGTAATAAAGTCAGATGTGTACAGTTAAGCCGAGGTCCAGTTTTCCACAGATCTACTGTATGCAGTGCGAAGAGAAATTAGAGCAGATCCGTGAGGTTCAGGATGGAAGTGATTTTCTAATCATCCCCTTAAATTTTCCGATGTGCGTCACTGGTTTGGCACAAAGGCCGCTGGAAAAGTTGCTCTCGTGAAGAGTCTGTAATTTCTATGCTGTTTCTAGTCGGCTGACAGGCTGGAACTGGTGGCCACTTTTTTTTTTTTTTTTTTTTTTCTCCTGCGTTCTCTTTCTCCTTCATGCCGTCTGAAAAGCTCTCAAGACCTCTGACTCAGCATGAGCTCTAACCTCCACATGACAGATGGGATATTTCTCTGTCTGCTCCCAACCTGTACTTTCCCTCGGGCAAAGTATTCAGTCTGAGAAACTGCCTCCTTCTGTAATTCCTGAGTGCCTTTAAACACCTACATCTTTACCTGGACCTGCACCAACATCGATAATTTCACCAACACCTACACCAACAATAATACTTTCACTAACACCTACACTAACACCTACACTAACACCTACACTAACACCTACACTAACACCTACATCTACACTAACACCCAGACCAACATCGATAATTTCACCAACACCTACACCAACAATAATACTTTCACTAACACCTACACTAACACCTACACTAACACCTACACTAACACCTACATCTACACTAACACCCAGACCAACATCGATAATTTCACCAACACCTACACCAACAATAATACTTTCACTAACACCTACACTAACACCCAGACCAACATCGATAATTTCACCAACACCAACAATAATACTTTTACCAACACCAACACTGATACTTTCACCAACACTTACACCTATACCAACACAGATACTTTTAACAAAACCAACACCTACACTTACACCAACACCCAGACCAACAGCAATAATTTCACCAACGCCTACACCAACACCAACACTGATACTTTCACCAACACTACCACCCACACCTACACTTACACCTTCACTAACACCTACACTTACACTAACACCCAGACCAATATTGATACCTTCACCAACACCTACACCAATACGTACACAAACACCTACACATACTGTACACTAACACCAACACTAACACATACATCAACACTTAAATCTATACAATTCCAGTTGGAGGGTTTGGACACCTTCATATTCATTGTTTTTCTTTTATTTGATTGTTTATTAATAGTGAAGATGATCAATATAAACACTTTAACTACATAATATTGAATTCTTTTGTTAAAAAAAAAAAGTGTTGAAGAACCAATAATAGGTTTAATAGTTTAGATTTTTCCCAGTAGCCGTCCTGCCTTCAATAGCAGCTTTGCACACATTTAAAATTCTCTCATCAGCCTCATGAGGTCGTCACCTGGAATAGTTTTCCAACAATCTTCAGGAGTTCGGAGCGTTGTTAAGTGCATATCGGCTGATTTTCCTTCACTCTCTGGTCCAACTCGTCCCAATTCCATCACTCTCTTTCTTAAACGTATAGCTCTTACAGAACATGCAGAAACTTGTCCTCTGCAGCAGAGGTAGCTCTTGGTCTTCCCTTCCTGGGACGGTCCTCACGAGAGCCTGTTTCATCACGGTGTTTAATGGTTTTGGAGACTGCACTTTTGGTTTACATTCATTTCTAAATTCCTTTGAAAACCATTCCAGGTGACTGAGCTTGTGAGTCTGATGTAAGAAAGCCATTATTGTGATTTTTTCTCTCTCTCTTTCTCTTCTTCCAGCTCTTTCTACCCCCACCCTCCACCCCACAGTCTATACATATCAGCTCCAGGGTTGAATGTTCCCCATGTTCTCTCTGTTGTTTGTCTGTTTCTTCCTTTTCTCCTGGGTGAGGTGCAGAAGCTCTCACACAGCTACTGGCATTTACAATAAAAGAAACTTCTGAAGAGCATTTCTGTCTGACATCATTATAACTCTTTTCATTCTTGTCTAAATGCAAGCTCTTCTGATTTATCTCAGTGTGAACATTCCTCATTGTGGGTCTCTGGTCCTTGTTACTCCAGAGCAGAAGCTTTACCTGTAAGGTAATAAGCAGAAAGAGCCAGCTTTGTGTAAAAGTGTTTCTGATTTACACAAAAAGAGCTTCATCATAGTAGTGATAGAGTAGTGATGGAAGTGTGGTGGAAGTGTGGTGGACGTGTGATGGACGTGTGATGGACGTGTGATGGACGTGTGATGGAAGTGTGGTGGAAGTGTGGTGGACGTGTGATGGACGTGTGATGGACGTGTGATGGACGTGTGATGGACGTGTGATGGACGTGTGATGGACGTGTGATGGAAGTGTGGTGGAAGTGTGGTGGACGTGTGATGGACGTGTGATGGACGTGTGATGGAAGTGTGATGGAAGTGTGATGGACGTGTGGTGGAAGTGTGGTGGAAGTGTGGTGGACGTGTGATGGACGTGTGATGGACGTGTGATGGACGTGTGATGGACGTGTGGTGGAAGTGTGGTGGAAGTGTGGTGGAAGTGTGGTGGACGTGTGATGGAAGTGTGGTGGACGTGTGATGGACGTGTGATGGACGTGTGATGGACGTGTGGTGGACGTGTGGTGGAAGTGTGGTGGAAGTGTGGTGGACGTGTGATGGACGTGTGATGGAAGTGTGATGGACGTGTGATGGAAGTGTGATGGACGTGTGATGGACGTGTGATGGACGTGTGATGGACGTGTCTGCACTGTGAAACATAACCATGTTATTGTGAGAAGCTTTAAATGCAGAGTAATCTTTATTCATTAAACTCTTTCCAATTCCTCCTGTGTTCTGCTGTAAAGTGTGATGTGGTACAGAACACATCCCTCATATTAAAAGTCTAGAATTATTATGGTTAGTTTATTTTAACAACGAGAGACAGAATATAAAAAGAATCTGTAAAAAAAAAAAAAAACTTTAAAGAAGGTTATAAATTAATTTGTATTTGTTTCCATACCAACCAGCAAGAGTTCTGACTCCCACACACCCAAATTATTCCTGTACCTTGAGGAAAGTTCTCCTGATATCAACTCATTATGTATATAAAAGACACCAGTCACAGAATCAAACTCCTACATTCTCTTTGGTCTCTTTGGTCATTCTCTGTCAGAGGACCTTCATGTGGTGAAGTTTTCCTGGAGCCTGAGCAGACAAACAGCCCCAAAGCAGAATGTTCCTCCCCCGTGTTTGACCGCGGTGACGGTGTTCTTGCGTCATATACTGCATTTCTCTGCCTCAGAACACGGCGAGTCCAGTCGATGATCAATTTTGGTCTCATCTGACCACATCACTGTCTCCCAAGTTTTCTCTGAATCATTCAGGTGTTTACTGGAAAACTTCAGATGGGTCTGTTCTTGTGCATTCTTCAGCAGAAGGACCTCGGTGTGTTATCAATGGTTTTCTTGGTGACTGTGGTCCTGTTCTCTTGAGATCAATAACAAGCTCCTCCAGTATAATTCTGGGCTGAACCTCACCTTTCTCATCATCCTTACCGCATAAGGTGAGATTCTACATGGAGCTCCAGATCGAAGGGGAATGACTGATCTTGTGTTTCTTCCATTCTCAAAATGATCACACCAACAGTGCTCTTTTTCTCACCAAGTTCTTGCTGATGGTCTTGTAGTCCATTCCAGCCTTGTGCAGTTCTACAATCTCGTCCCTGATGTCCTCTGACAGCTCTTTGGTCTCGCCCATGGTGGTGGAGAGGTTTGAATGGAAGAGGTTGATTCTTTGACTGGTGTCTTAAATACCCATAATGATTCGATATCAGAAGAACTTTCTTAAAGGTACAGGAATAATTTAAGTGTGTGGGAGTCAGAAATCTTGCTGGTTGGTACAGAAACAAATACTTATTTTACTCCATCAAATACAAATTAATTTATATATAATATTAGTTCTGGATTTTTTTAAATATTCTTTCTCTCTTCCAGAATAATTCTAGACTGTTTATTTTTTTGTAAAGGGGGTAAATTTACAAAGTCAGCAGGGGATCAGATCATTATTTCCTCACTGTAGATACACTGAAATGCGTAATACAGGAAGTGGAGGTGATGTTGTGTAAATCTTCATTTTTACAGAAAAGTTTGCACATCTGCATGTTTTCTTTAAGAAGCTCTTCAGAAAAAAAGATTTAATTCAGTTTTATGTGTAAAGAGTTTTTAAAACACTGACAGCAAAAATACACCTGATCGAATGAATGCTAAAGTTTAGCCAAATGATTTGAATCTGTTTTACAACATGCCTTTAAATCTGTGCATTTATTATTGAGTCGATTCTGAGTGTGGAGAAGAAGCGAGAATGATCTATTAAGATCCAGAATAATATAATAATAGCACATGCTAACTGTCTCCTGATTTACTAATGATAATATATTACACATACAGTAAATCTTCCAGAACACAATTTCACACACTATTTAACCACCACATACTGATTACTGCTCGTTATCTGGGCTCAGCCCATCGTTTGCTTTAAAGTCTAATGTGAAATGTTCCAATACGAAATCTGAGCATCTCCAGTGGGTTTTTTTCTCCACTTAGAGTTTGTGTTTTGCGTTTGCAGGGGGACACTCCGAAGAACCGAGCAGAAAAAGCTAAAGATGCTGAACTAGCGGCATATCTGGAGAACCGGCAGCACTACCAGATGATCCAGCGTGAGGACCAGGAGACAGCAGTCTGATCTTTAACACGCACACCTTCCTTCCCCCTCTGGAGTCTGGAGTCGTCTACATGTGCCAAACTCATGAGAATGGACTAGTCCATAATGGAAGGTTCCTCTTCATGGAGAGTGAAACCTTAAGTTCTAACCAACTCTAGCGCTTAAACACGATAAAGATCTGCAGGTTTACTGGCATGACTACATTTCCACCTATCAGCATGTTTGTGTGTGTGTGTGTGTGTGTGTGTGTGTGTGTGTGTGTGTGTGTGTGTGAAGCTGATGCGAGATTTCTGCAGCACTCATCGTTCAGAGTTTTAATGCCGATTGGTGGTGTTCTAGATGATAATGAGGGATGATGATGAGCTTTGCAGGATCTAACAGACATTTCAGACGCGTGATGGTTTCCTGTTTGCTGCGACTGAGAGGACGCGTGTTGAAAGCGTAGGGTTTAGAAGGTTTTTGCTGACTTTCAGCTCTTACTGCACTGAAAACATCTCGAGACTGTAGTAGCTGTTCTTTGCTTTGCTTCTTTCATTGTTTTTTTTTTTCTTCTCTCTTCTAGAAAGGTTTCCTTCTAATAACTCTTGGTACTGTAACTGTATCTGATGAGGTTCCTGTCTGAGGAACCTGTGCACTGTAGCTTTCATTGCTTTCTTTATTCATCAGTTTCTTCATTTATGATTGTTGTACTAAAGTTACGGTTTTGTTTGTAATGCCCTTTTTAATAGTAAATAGATGTTTATATAATTTATCACTAAAACGTCTGACTTGTTCACTTTTTGTATTATAGTGTAAATTTCACACTTTACAGAATGCAGATTCATTAATTTTTCATAATTCTCTGCTCCTGAGTTCTTCTCTTCTCTTCTCATCTCATCTCATCTCATCTCATCTCATCTTTCTAATCAGTGCTTTATCCTAATACACCAATGTGTGATGGTGCGATTTATTTTCTAGAATAAAAAAAATTATTAAATTAGTTTTCAGAGTAAATATAATCAATAATCCATTAAAATTTTTAACTTGCAAAGTCTTGTGGCCCGTAT
Source organism: Silurus asotus (assembly GCA_024362625.1). NCBI lineage: Eukaryota > Metazoa > Chordata > Actinopteri > Siluriformes > Siluridae > Silurus > Silurus asotus. Next base: position 130,568 of record MU551674.1, on the reverse strand, counting down.
ACCGTTCCCAGCACTGCTGAGGTACACACCATTAAGCGTTTCTACAGAAACCGCCAAAGACCTTCACAGGAGAAGTGTGAGATGCAATATCAGGGCAAAAACCTAAATAATTTGTGAGGCCTGGCCATGTAATGGAGATGTTTGTACATGGTTTTGGACCAAAACTAATCCAATTATATTATTTCATCATATAACGTATTTATTTTCAAATGTCAGCTGACACCTTCACTTCCAATCTCGACAATCTGAGAAGACAATCAAAGCAGAAGGTTAGAAAATCACGGAAAAATAATATGGTCACAAACTTGATGTTTATTGATGGATCTTGCTGGATGATGTGGACCTGAGACAGTTTGAGGTTAAATTCTGGCATAACAGGAATAAAGAGATTTTAGATTTTTATTAAAATACAGTTCCTGAGTCTCTCCTCAGTTCCTCCTCAGTTCCTCCTCAGTTCCTTCAGCTTTGGATTCATTTCCTGAAACAGAAAATCACAGTTTATCTTAACAAATGAATGGAGTGCAATCAGAAACAGATTTTTTAAATTGCAGATGTTCATATGGTTTTCTAGCTGTTTGTAAAAGTAAAAAATAAAGCAGTAACTTTCCTTTTTTATATATAAATTGCTGTTATAAGATAATTACAGGAAAATATTCTATAGGTTTGTACACCAACCTGATGATGAATTTCCCACAGCGGAATGCTCTTATACTTACAGATTATTCTGTGGAACATGTGATTGTTTTCATCATCTCATTTTTACGTTAAGTGAAATCTGGAGTCTGAGATTAGATGAAAACCTGCATGTCAGAGGTGTTCATTAAAATATTATTTTTACATAATTATTTATATCTTTCACATTTTATTTCCCCCAAATCCACTTTTTGCTTCATTCAGCATGAAAAGAGATGCAGCGTTTATTTATATTACTGTTATTGCTACATGTAGAGAGTAAAATTCTATTTGAAAATAATTCTTAAACGCAGTTCTGAAGTTTGTAGCTCATAATTTTGTATCTCTCCAGTGTGTAGACGTCTGTAGTTCCTGCATCTGGAAAGCTTTCTACAGTATAGAACATTAAAGCAGATCGAAAGCTGAACTGCACACAGTGCCTTCTAACAATCCACGAAAGGACCCAGGCCTCCTGTATATTTACATTTTAGTATTTTTAGTGTTTTAATAATTAGTATTAAGTATTTCAACATCTCACCTCTGGAAAAATAACTTGTCCCATTAGTCACCCATCTTAATGAAACATCCTGTGGAATTATAATGAAGTAAGATTTACACTTTTTTGTTTTTAGCTCTTTATCCCAAGACAACTGCATGATGTCAGAATGTACTTCACACCATGTTCAATATTTATTTTCTTGTACTGATTTAGTAAAAATGATCCAAAGTTTGTGTAATATTTTTTGCTTTTTTTCACTGCCACGCAATAAAAACCTAAAGTATTTCCATTAGAAGTGTGTGTGTGTGTGTGTGTGTGTGTGTGTGTGTGTGTGTGTGTGTGTGTGTGTGTGTGTGTGTGTGTGTGAGAAGTCGTGCAAAGCAGAAACATGAAACGTTTGTATTATGATGATAGAATAAAGGTTAAAACCTACAGATGTAATATAGAAATCAATCTTCTGTGCTTCAGTGAATGGATTCAGGTGAAGTCTTTTTTTCAAGTCTTTTTCCATCAGTAATAAAGATTTTGATTGGAGACTGTAATAAAGATGATCAGGTTATAGTTTATTATTTTACATGGAACTTATTGCTGTTTAATCTGTTAATGTGTATAGAATGATTCTTTGGGTAAATCCGTATACACCCCAGCTGTTTTAACAGCTGCATCTGTGTAATGTGTATTGTATCGTGTACATCAGGAGCATTTAAAATGCTGGTTTGTTGGACCACAGATCTACAAAAGGTTTGTGTAACAGATTTAGCCCATAAAGGCTTCAGTAATTAGATAATGTGTTGACTCGGGTGTGGAGACGTGTTAAATGAGGTCGAAAGGTAAACTGTGCAGTGTTGAAGCTCTACAGGGACACGCCCCCGCACTGGGGTCATTAATGTGCCCTCCCTCACACACATTTCTTTAGTACAGGTGAAAATCCTTTTATTTTCATGTTTTTGACAATCCTTGCATTTCTTGACCTCCTTTAGATTTCTTTACTCCACTGATCACACTTCAGGTGAGTCACTGGTGAAGATGATGCTGTAATCCAGTCCGAAACATCACACTCCCTTAAGACAAACTAAACACCCCCCACTTCCCCTCAGCTTTTTGAAGAAAGACCTCTGTGCTCCTTTCTGTCTGTGACTCACTGCCTTCATGCCTTCTGGCTTCTAATGGATCAACAACAAACACAAAACACAGTGTGTGTGTGTGTGTGTGTGTGTATCACTTAGGACAAGACACAAAACATTTACTTCTACAAAATTTACATTCCCACAGTATGTACACAACACTGGTGTGTGTGTGTGTGTGTGTGTGTGTGTGTCAGTCAGTTGTTTATGTATTAACTAGGCCTCACATAAATGTTGTCATTTTTTAAGTTGAATTTCTCTCCTCATTAAATCTCATTGCTGACTGTATTTGTCAGAAGCAGCGCATCAGCGTCTCCTGTTCCTGCTCTCTGTTCATTATCAGTTCAATTTATTTGCGCTGAAAGATTTTCAATTCTTTTAGTTTCTGAACTTTTGTTTGTCTGTTTTTTCCGAATGGCCGCTTCTTGACTCCGTTCATGAGTTCACACTGTGCTTTTCTTCAGGTTTAACACTGAATTATTACAGTTGGGTTCAGGTTTCAATAAAATTACTAAAGAAAAAATTGGAGATCATCTGTGGATCTTTTCATGTGTTTTTGTAAAGACTTGTCATCTTCTCACAATTTTACATTCTTTTTTACACCACATGGACCATTTGAAGTGGATCTGAGCCCCACCCCCACCCACCAAAAACAATGATGGTTTCATCCAACCGTGTGATGTGGAACAGAGGTTCAACTGTGGAGAACATAGAATTCATTTTTTCTCTTCAGCAAACTATAAAGAGCAGATATTAACCGTACAACCTCATAGCCAATGTTTCCCTCCATCTCTTTTTTTCTTTCCTTCATTCCATTGTAGTCGTCTTTTCTATCTGTTTTCTCCTGTAGGAGTGGGGGGTCTCTCACACAGATGTGTGCCCTTTGTTGCTTCACCTTTTCCAAGAATAACAGCTTGTTCCCAGAATGATAAATAATTCCTAAGGGCAGCTCATACAGTTTCTTTGACTTGCTTGTCTTTTGTTCCCTTTTAATTGAATTGAAGTTTCTTCCTGAAAGAAAAATTCTGCCTCGAGTTTTTGATACAAATGAAAGAAAACAGTAAACATGTTTTTATTATAATTACAACATTTATTTAACAGGTGAAGTTAAACAGATGTTAGATGTTAAATTAATTATCAGTACTTAATTATAAGGTTTGTAAGATATAATTCTGTTGACTGTTATGTTACTGTGTAGGTAATGATTTTAGTTGCATTCTGATTACGGAAAATATTCATCTTCTGGGATGTAAAATGTTCTTCCTGTTAAATAAACATCAGTTTTTTTTATTCCATTTGTACTGAAGCTAAATGTTTTATTTAAACACACATATGTACGTGTTATGTGTTTATAGTAACATGTAATGCTGTAAAACATCCACAAAACAAGTTATTTCCTGTTATCACATTTTATAGCAGCTATAAATGTTCTGGATCTCCAGCTCTGTTCCAGCTCATGCATTTAACAACACAAAAATATCTACAGATGAAAGTTGCTCTCGGCCTGAACGCTCCCTGTGCCAGAAAACCACAACAAAACAGTTATTATTCCACTTTATTAGGAACACCTATACATCTGCACGTGTGTGTAATAGTCCAGGCAGCGATCATGTGGCAGCAGAGTAACACTTTATATCACTGCATGAATGAGCACTGAGTGTATGTGTACATATAAGTTTTAACATGACTACAAATGCATTTACTCACTTATACTTGCATGTTTGTTGTTCCTTTGACAGATGGATATAGTTAAAGCTACATTCTGCAGTTCTGTCTGAGAGGAAGCACCACATCTGCCTCTAATTCTAACTAATTATTGGAACCCTGTGTAATAGGAGTATGATTTCCTCCTGACCACACCTGCAAGGAGTTTTCATATGCACATTCATAGAGCCACATTGGTTGTGTCCTGTATACAGTATGCACTTTTAAAAGTATAATTGAAATCAAATCAAAAGTTTATTTATATAGCATCTTTTATAACCAAATATTAACAAAGTGCTTTATAATTAAAAAAAACCCCACAGCAATCACAAGCAAGTATCGGACAAGAAAAACAAAAGAAAATGAACATCCTTTAGGAAATGTAAGAGAAGCCGATTTGAGGCTGACCTTATATTAAAAGGCAAATTGTTCCACAACTTTAGAGCAGACACGGAAAAAGATCAATCACTTCCTTGGTACATGTATAAGAAGCTAATAGGAGGATCTGAGAGATGATGAGGAAGAATAGAGCTGTAATAAATTATAACATATAATATAAAAGTAAATGTTATATAAAAAAGTCCTGTTTTCCATGAAACTGTATATAATTGCAGATGTGTCCACATCTAATAAATTAGTGTTATACACTTTACAGACTATCAACTTTTACAGCAACAGTACTGAAACAGTGAACATCAAATGAAAAATCTGTGAGAAATGAAATAAGACAGAAATTATAGCAATAAAAATATTCCATTTACCACACACAGACTGAGAGGTCTTTTTTATAAGCTTGTTCTGGAATATTTTTTGTGATCACATTTTCAGGCAGTGAGTCTGGTGATGTTTGTGTCTAACAACCACACGGTCATTGGCTTCAGTCCTGGGTAACTGTCTTCATCTCGCACACTCATGTGTCTCCGAGAATCTTCTTCAGTGTCTCTAAAATCATAACAGTATGGATTTCTAGATACTGTTCCTTGTGATTGTGTGTGTGTGTGTGTGTGTGTGAGTGTGTGTGTGTGTGTGTGTGTGTATAAAGAGTATGTAGCTGACTGTTGTATGTTGTTGTCTGTACAGTAACACTACTGTTCACTCTGCTGACTCATGACTGTGTAGCAATGCACAGCTCAAACCACATCGTCAAGTTCGCCGATGACACGATCGTGGTGGGTCTCATCAGCAAGAACAACGAGTCAGCATACAGAGAGGAGGTGAAACAGAGAACAGCCTGGTGTGGAGCAACAACCTGTTTTTGAACATTGACAAAAGCAAAGAGATAGTTGTTGACTTCAGGAGAGGATCCTCAGTGGAGATTATCAAGAGCACTAGATGTTGGTGTTCATCTGGCAGAGAACTTCACCTGGTCACTCAACACCAACTCCATCACCAAGACAGCCCAGCAGCACCTTTACTTCCTTAGAAGGCTGAGGAAAGCTCAGCTCCCTCCCGCCATCTTGACCATGTTCTACAGAGGGACCATGGAGGGCATCCTGAGCAGCTGCATCACTGCCTGGTTCAGAAACTGCACCATCTCCGCTCACAAGACTCAAGCAAACATGGTCCTTCAAAGGAGGAGCATGAAGGAGTGTTTCTGATCTCTTGTGTGGAGGAACTGCCAGTCTCAGCGAAAGACATTGCAGAAGAGACCAGATGTGACCCTATCCTGTCAAGGACTTTGGATTTGGACTTTGACAATGACGGGGTGGCCTATGTTTGTACCTAATCCAAATCTTGGAAGATCAGTTGTCCACAGACCAAGGATGTGTTCTTTGGGGATCAAGGGGAGTTATTTCACCTAAGCACAGGAGAAGATTGCTCTCAGACTTACCAGGTGTCATTCAAGTGTCCAGGAGTCACTCTGCTCTGGCAAAAAGCTTCCTTTGGTGGCCTGGTTTAGATCATGTAATTACGGCATTTGCCAGTAATTGTGCATTCTGTGAAACCACATTAAATAGACCCCTAACAGCCCCTCTCAACCCATGGTCATGGGCCACAGCACCGTGGGAGAGGATACATGTGGATTATGCTCAGGTCAACAAGCAGCATTTCCTGGTTGTGATTGATGTCCATTCAAAATGGATTGAGTTTTACCTACAAAACTAATGACTGCTGAAAATCATATTGTCTGCCGGGAGAGATAGCTAGCCAGCTTCATCCAGGGCACCGACCCGTAACCAAGCTCCTCCAGTCTAATGATATTAGAGTATAGAGATACTTTGGGACACCTCAGAATGACAATCCCCATTGTGGAGGTTGTGACATGGGTTGCAAAAAGCGCTCATCAATCTTGCTAGAAGGGCAAGCTTTCTGCTGATTGGTTGGCCAGTCTATATCTAGCTTGGCTACAGCCAAATCACCACCTTCAGTAGCTCCTTGTAACAGACGGAAGAAAGAGAGCAGAACGCTATTGCCGCAAGTGGAAGAAATCGCAGAAAGGCGTGCTTCCGGAGCAAGTGCTTGACCCGGTGGGTGAGGAAGGGAAAGGGATAAGCCCGTATCCAGACTCTCTGCCAGGTTCATCTGTGACCCCCAGGAACCAGCACACAGCTCTGCCTCAACAAGAACGGGGCCAGAACCAAGAGAAGCAGGGGCACCCTCCTTGAAGAGTGCCTATTGGGAACGGAGCGTTAGCATAGACATGTGAGCGCAATCTGCACAGTCAGCTACCTTGAAAAAAAATGACTTAGCATGCTCCACTCCCAGACAAGCCACACACAGCCTGAAGAAATGTTATTCTCTTGCTTTCTTTTTTAAAAATTTTCCAGACATTTACCACTTAACATAAAGAGAAACACACATAGAGCGGTTACTGAACAAACGGAAGCTATTGCCGTCTTCACTCCATCTGCTTTTAAAGGTTCCTGGTTGTGACGTCACCCCGCCAGTGACACTGTGCATTCTGTTGGACAGATTACACACGTGATTCACGGAAGCATTCCCAAATCGTTGCTAAAGAAGTTTGAGTTCCTGAAAGGGAACTATAAAGACACTGGTCACTTTAAATTTAGGAAAAAAGCTAAATAAAGCAATCTGACATTTTTTCACAATTTGGGGACAATTTCTGTTCGACTAAGCTTGTGAGGACCAGCACACACACACACACACACACACACACACACACACACACACACATTGTGCTTATCAACTTGTGCTGTTAATATCATGAAGATATTATTTTATAATTTCTCTCCACTGCTTCTCTTTCTCTCCCCATCCCGGGGCTTCCTGAGGTTTGGCCAGCTCCAGTCACGTCCAACCTCATGAAAATTATGGACATTTAAAGAAGTAGATGCCAAACTCGAACCATCCCGAACCATCTAGAGACGTACCAGTGCCAATTGGATCCCACTACATGTGTGGAGTTTTGACATTGGACCTCCTGGAGTGTTTAAAAACTCTGGCATGGAGAAGCTGATGCTGGATCTGTGATGATCACAAATGTTGAGCTCAGTAGCTCCTACTTTTATACCAAAAACTGTAGAAAGAACATTTACCTATAATCTTATACTCCAGTACTCATGTTAGTTCTCACTCTCCAGTGTTCTGTATTGTTGAAAGATTTATGATCAAACTCTTGATGTCACCCAGATGAGGATGGGTTCTCCTTTTGAGTTTGGTTCCTCTCAAGGTTTCTTTCTCATAACATCTAAGGGAGTTTTACCTTGCAACAGTCACCATGGCTGCTCATCAGGGATAAACACACACCATCACCTTCACTGTTGATTTCTGTAAAGCTGCTTTGAGACGATGTCTGTTATGAAAAGCGCTATACAAATAAACCTGACTTGACTTGACTTGACTTGACACACACA